>CM067217.1:44371509-44971509 GCA_034190945.1 Octodonta nipae
AACTTAAAATATGGACAACGTAAAAATAATAAAAATAACAATTACTACTTTGAAATTGTTGCTCTTTATTCTGGAAATAACTAAAGAGAAACAAAGTGGACGGTGGAAAATTCTGATTAAAAAAATAACAAAAAGGTAACTAAATTTTTTACTGCGTTTAAAAATTTTATTACAGAACAGTAAAAATACAAATAATATTATTGAAAAATAAATTTTAATAATTATTTTTCTTTCAATGTCTGATTCATCAGAAGTATAATTGTAATTTTCGAATTCATCTGATTAATTAGATTTTTCCTCATTTTCTTCCATTTCGATAATTGTTTTCTGAATGTTATTTGTGGCATCTTCTAGTTTATTTAGATTTTCTTGGGAATAATACCACATCAGAGTTCAAACTTGTGTATATTTTAAAACCAAACGTTTCAAAATCCTGTCGGATTTCGTTGAAATATATTTCAATTTTACTTTATAAATTTATATCCATTGAAAACGAAATCCGACAGGATTTTGAAACGTTTGGTTTTAAAATATACACAAGTTTGAACTCTGATGTGGTATTATTCCCAAGAAAATCTAAAATAAATTTCGATAATGTCCTGAATTTTCAAAGGAGTTTGAATCTCCGATAAAACTTGGTTTTAAAGAATCGTCAAAATGCCAACCATAGTTTTCATGGTTTAACTTCGCACATATTCAGTCATTTGCATTAAGCCACATAGAGAATATCAATAGAACTATCAACGTGTTCGCAAGAAAACAGCGCTTGTGTTGATTTTTTTTTCTATTATTCAATCAAGTGAAAGTAACTGTAATATACCTGTATATGCCTGGCAACCTAGTAGTTCTTCTAGGTAAATAATAGGCAACCCAACGGATACATAATCTATACGTTTTATGCAACATTTAATTAAAAATCATTTTTAAAAATAATTAAAATAGTCTGTTCAGGATTTCTTTAGGCAACCCATTTTCAATATATTTTTTAATATACTAAATTTATTATAAAATATGTTTCATTCTATTATCAGCTCGGTGAAGGTCGATCTAGGTTCGGATCTTTTACTATAAATCAAAATCTAGCTACGTCTGTACAGTTAAAGTTTTGTCTTCTCTTGACCCCATATATAGCAAAATACGCTAAACATTGCTTAAAGGTTAGTTTTTGCCATGTTTTTGGTCTTGACTTTTTCCTTTAGCTTTCTATGCCATTGTGTTGACTATTGTAGAGCATTCTGATTGACTGAATACAATTTACATCGAAATCATAACACTATCTAAGCTATATAAACCAAGTTATGAATTCTATATTGCTTTATATACCGTAGATCGAATTTTCTCGTCGTTCCGGGTGGGTAATTTGTTCGCTTATCGTCCAGATCAGTAGTTTTTGCCCCATTCGAAGACTCCAGTTCATTTTTTTATAACACTGCCCCTCCTTTAATTTTGATCGTCCCAATACCAAACAATACCATAATATATAATGTGGAAAAGGGTAAATTCGAAGCAATTGTGTAGAATTGGCCCGACTACTTAATGTTATTACCGCTTGTCTCTTGGCAGTCCATGTGTTTTTTGTTTTGTTTTTGTTATATTTTTAACAATTGTGTATTTTATTCAGTGAAAAAGTATTTTTATTGTATTTGTGTAAGCAGATTTCAAATATTTCAGAAATCAATAACATGTTAATGTTAACGTTTGGAATATTGGAGGGTAATATGGCATTTTGAAGTGGGTATCAAAATGTGGAAAGTATTAAATGCAAATTGTACAATTGGATTTTTCACTTTTGTATAACCACAATTTTGAAAATAAGAGAAATTTCATGGCGCAAATTTTAAATTTTAACAAATTGACGAGTGCGTTGGAAAAAATTTCAAGCAATCCTTATTAATTACTCTTGATGATAACCACCCTTGTTTTGTGATTCATGCTCATCAACAGATTTTATATTTTTTTATCGTGGTATGTATGACGTCATTAAAGTTAACTAGTAAAAATTATAGAAAAATTAATTTGTACAAATGTCAAACAGAACGGTCGTCAAAGTCGTAGGCAACCGGGAAACAAGTCAAAAGCAAGAAAAAAGCAAAATCTAGACTTTTTTGACTTTTTAGTGATTTTTTGCGTGGAGTCAACACTGGCTCCCAACCTGTTCCTTACTGCAATTAAGACAAAACAATCAAAATTTTCGCAATAGTAATTACATGAAATTGTCCGACATCTTAACTTTAAATTGTATATTTTTAGTTAATTGTCATTACCAAAATTATTTTTTCCTAATTGTCTCTGAGAACGGGGTCTGACATAGACCCTGAAACGTTTGGAAGTTTTGAAATATACATACTTTTCCTCATGTGTGGTATTATCTCCAAAAATCCCTAAACAAAAGATTAATGTTTTTTACTATAGAGCATTTGTACTTAATTAGCTAAGCCCTTGTCTAATTGCTTTGATGGCGAACTATCATGATGGAGTAATTGTTTACCTAAGCTGGGGACAACTTATACATATTCAGTTTATTCCATAAAATAATGTACCTACTGTCACACTAATCCGTACAGTCTTTTCCTGGGTAGGATATTAATTATTAATTGATATTTTATTACTGAACAATATTCCGAATGTCCACTTAGAAATAAACTTTAAATATGTCCAAAAGCAAAGATCGTTTTTAACCTGTGGGCCGTATGTCACATAGAGGTCAATGGTTAATAAGTAGTTTTTACTAAAAAAGTTACATTCAATTGATAAAATCAAATAAGAAAAATGTGTTTTGATGTACCCTAAACCCGAATTTCCAAACGAACCATTAGTTTGTTTGAAGGCCTGAACATGAAAATGAGGGTCATATAGATCTTACTCTTACTAAACAAGTTGTCCACTGTTTCATAAATCATAAGAATAGTGTTATTATAAGTGTATTTTTCTATGCGATAATCTGCTATCATAAAACAGGGCTGTAAAGGTGTGAATTGTTGATATGAGGATCGAGAGAACGAAATGGCCCGCAAATTTATTTATCGGAACCAACAAGCAGGCCTTTCTTTGGGAAATATTTTTAAATCCTAGACCATTGGATGAGACAATCATTTCACAACAAAGGTTAAATAATTTTATACATATCTGCGGACTGTTTTGTATTTTTAGCCTCTATATGATGAGCGGCTATATGCGTAACTTTTAATTTTATAATTAAGTACATTTTCATCTGTATTCATTATGCCATACAATAAATGAACAAGGAAAATATTTATTACATGTTACACGAATACTAAAAATCATGAAATAATTTTTTGCTACAACAATTAATTACTTTTTATGAAGTCGGTGCCAAGCTAAAGTGAAACTATTTTGGGCAGTAGGTACATTTATAAGTTGTACTTCTCAACTTCGCTGTTCAAATTGGCACAGACTTCAGAAAAAATATTTAATTTTTGTAGAAAAAAATATTTCATGCTTTTAAGTATTTTTTTGCAGTCTGTTTTTGTTTTTTTTTAAATTTATTTATTTTACAATTTTTAGTGATGTAATGGCTTAATTGGATGCAGTTTTCAAATCGAATGATCTTTTTCGATATTGGCTGAAATAAGGTATTTTACTTTTAAGCATTATTTATTAGCTTGACCAACCTCGTTTACTGTTGAATGACTTGTTTTCTAAATATGCATATGTATTAAGAAAATTTTGTATGATTCTAACTATATTGTAGACAATCTGAGTATCATCATTCTTTAGGTTTGTTAATTATACTAACATTCATTTAGTTTGCTCTCCGCGGAATCTTTTCATAAATCGTTATACAGTTTTAATTTCTATAGCATAATAGGAAGTAGTTTTCAATACTAATAAACTTTGTCTGATAAGAACAAGAGTTATTATTAAAAATAAAGGTAATTAACTTAAACAAAATTCATATTCTTTATCAAACCTAGCACACAATTTGGAAAAGTGACATGACATGAAATCTATTATAGAATTTTTAGTGATGTGGCATAATTTGATGCATTTTATAATTCTTATTACCCCTGTTTGATAAGAATTTTATATATTGTTACGAAATTTAACCAAAGCCGACCCTGTGTCCTTCCAGCAGACTCGGCAGCGGAAGGAGCGATGATGATTTCTACTGGAGAATTCTACGCTGGTATTAAAGGAAGCACGCCACGATCGCAGAGTTAGTGATACCGCGTCGACTAGCGTATATGAGAATGTATTGTGAATCAGCTGTTTTAATGCAAATAAAGTTCTAGAAAAGTGAAAGTAAATATTAGTTGTTATAATTTTAAATTAAACCCACGAAGTATATTGCAATTTGGTGTCAGAAGTGGGATTAGTGCATTTATGGAAACTCGAAGTATGGAAAAAACCGACGAAACTACCAGAAAAATTATCAAACAGGTTACAGAGGGACTAGACGAAAAAATAGCACAGATTCTAGAAAAACGTGACAAGGAGGAGAAACAACATCAAGAAGAAATTCAACAAAGGTTAGTGAAATCTTTTGATGATAAACTTAAAGTTGAATTAGGAAATCTTGTCACTAATATCGATGAAAAACAAGAAAATCTGGTTTCCACGATGAAAAGGGAACAACATAATTTAATTGAAGGATTATTCTCGAAATTTGTAGAAAAACAAGATCAAATTGAATTAAATCTACACGAAACTGAACAGAAAAGACAACTGCAATTAATGCAAATAGTAGGACAAGTTAATGAAACAGTTAATGAAAAAATGCACATAGTTGAGTCAGATATAAAAGAGATAAAAGATGACATTAAGACCATAAAAAAATACCGTGGATACTCTGGAAACAAAAGTAGATGATCTCGATTTCATCCAAAGCCAGGTAAAATTTGAAATCAGTTCAATTCAAGACACAGTTCAAGATCAAATCAGTTCCATCAAGCAAACAGTACACAGTGAAGTACAAGATAAAATCAGTGCCATCCAAAATAAACTAGAAACAGAAATTAAAAAAATACAACAGGACTTACAGCGAGGAAAATACCAGAACACCGTGAGTACCAAAGGTTCCTTTAGTAAACCACCCACATTCGACGGCAGTTCATCTTGGCCCATGTATAAACGGCAATTTGAAGCCGTGGCTACAGCTAATGGATGGGATAATCATGAAAAATCCACGTCTCTGGTAATTTCCTTAAGAGGTCCGGCTCTAGAACTCCTCCAGAGCATTCCAGTCGATGAACAAGGCTATTTCGACAAGATCATCGCCATCCTAGAAAAACGTTACGACAATCAATCCTTGAGCCAGGTATACCAAGTCCAGCTGAGAGGGAAAAACCCAAAAATCCGGTGAAAGCCTCCAAGAATTCGAAGCAGAAATTAGACGGTTAGTTCACTTGTCCTACCCAGACCTGCCAGAGGAAACGAAAGACCAGTTGGCCACACAGAGTTTCATAAACGGCATCAGAGATATGGAAGTACAACGAAATCTAAGACTAAGTGGCGTCAAGAAAAGTAATGAAGCTCTACTTCGGGCTTTGGAAGTAGAGGCCGTCATGAACATGTCCAAGTCGAGGGTCCGAGCAGTATCCTTCAACCAGGAAGAGTCAGAGTCACCATTTCAAGCGCTGCTGGCTGGTCTGAACAAAATATTAGACCGGTCACAAAGAACTGGCACCGGAGGGGCATGTTACCGCACTTCCAACGTAATTGTCGAGTGAGGCCACCTGAACGATCACCGACCAGGGGGTAACTAACAGAACAGCCATATGTCCAGGGACCATCAGCCAGTCAGCATAAGGGGGCGAATGCTGACTAACCCTCCACCAGCCCCCAAAACGTTATCAATCCGGGGATTTTGCCGAGATAGCGGCAGCCTAGTCATCAGAGGCACCATCAATGGGCGAGCAGTTACCATCACAATCGATACCGGCGCCGCTGTGTCCATTGCCAAGTTCAGGGTCTTGAGAGCATCAGAAATTCGGCCAGTTACCAATAACATCCAGCTCAGAACAGTCACCGGCGAGTTCATGTCAATACAGGGTGAGGCAGATGTCGTGCTACAGATAGGGGACAACATGATCCGGCATAGGGTCCTGGTAGCGAATATTGAGGACGATTTTATACTGGGAATAGACCTAATTAGCCAGCATGGATTTATGTTCGACCCGATATGTTTTTATGATTTGTTTTTCGATTCCTAAATGGGATTTGTATTCACACGGCCCGTCAACACATCAGTCACTCCCATAAAAATTGTGGCAAAGTCTTCAACTAGAATCCCCGGTCGAACGGAACAGATTATTCATGGGCAGCTAGACAGCAATCCTGGGAGCTACGTTGGAATGGTGGAGCCCGTACACTCAGCTCATGACTACTTGGTTGGACGGGCTATAGTTAAAACCGGACGAGATATACCAATCAGAGTCCTGAATTTGTCCGACATTAGAATTGCCAATGGTCAAGAGATAACTTGTTTCGAGCCAGTAGAGACCATCATCAATTGCGAAGAAGAGTACCAGACGTCGGTGAATGAGACAGGGCCCGATAAAGAGTTCCTACAACAGTTTGCTGACCACTTGACACACTTGACACCAGAGAACCAGAAGAAAGCCAAGCAATTTATCACAAAACACTGGCACATTTTTAACAGTAAAAATGGAACTACCGGTCGCACCAACATCATCCATCATCGAATACATACCGGAAAGGCTCAACCCATCAGAATACCACCTAGACGACTACCATTGGGGCAACAACAGGCAGTCGAGGAAAACATCGAGTCCATGTTACAAAATGGAGTTATTGAGCCATCCATCAGTCCATGGTCTGCTCCCGTCGTGCTAGTTAAAATGAAAGATGGAACCACCCGATTTTGCGTGGATTACAGAAAGCTGAATGATGTCACGAAGAAAGACAGCTATCCAATACCCCGAATCGATGACACTTTGACCACACTAGCAGGCTCCCGTTGGTTTTCCACACTAGACCTAAAAAGTGGATATTGGCAGGTTGGTCTGCACGCAAACGACAGAGAGAAGACAGCGTTCTCCACCAGTAAAGGGCTGTTTCAGTTCACGGTCATGTCCTTTGGGTTATGTAATGCACCCGCTACATTTGAGAGGCTAATGGAGTATGTACTGAGCGGGTTAACATGGAGGACGTGCTTAGTATACCTCGACGACATTCTAGTCATGGGCCAGACATTCGATGACCATCTGAAGAACCTGGGCGAAGTATTCTCCAGAATTAATAACGCCAACCTGAGACTCAATCCGAAGAAGTGTTCCTTGTTTCAAAAAGAAGTAGAGTTTTTGGGCCACGTAGTGTCCGAGTCAGGAATCCGCACCAACGAAGACAAGATAGAAGCCATCCGTGATTGGCCAGTTCCAAGAGACAAACATGAACTCCGAAGCTTCTTGGGCCTCTGTTCATACTACCGGCGTTTTGTTGAGGGATTTGCCACCATCGCCGCCCCTCTACATCGGCAGACCACTGATAAAGAGACCTTCCTTTGGAATCAGGATTGCGAAACATCATTCAGGCGACTGAAGGCAGCACTATGTTCCAGCCCAATCCTAGCCTTTCCTACACAGTCCGGCAAGTTCATCTTAGACACCGACGCCAGCAACACAGATTTGGGGGCCGTCCTATCCCAGGTGCAAGATGGTGAAGAGAGGGTGATCGAGTACTACAGCCGTGGATTCTCGAAGCCAGAAAGAAATTATTGCGTCACCAGAAAAGAACTTCTTGCAATAATAAGGGCTGTAGACCATTTCCACAAATACCTGTATGGTCGCCATTTCTTAATCCGAACAGATCATGCCGCACTCAAATGGCTGCTGGACATGAAGACACCGGAAGAACAACTGGCCAGATGGATGGAGAAATTACAGCAATACGACTTCAAGGTGGAACACCGTGCCGGCCGGTTGCACAATAATGCCGATGCCCTATCCAGAAGACCCTGTAGAGCGGAATGCAAGCATTGTCTGAAGACGGAACAGCGAGACGGTATCTCCATCAGGCAGATCCGAGTGCAGGCCAATGAAAACTGGACAACGGAACAGTGCATCCAGGACCAAATGGTTGATCCAGAAATCGAACCAATCTTGTCACTCAAAATGAGAGGGGCACCCAGGCCACGATGGGACGAGGTAGCTAGATACTCCGGCGTGCTGAAATCGTTATGGGCTCAGTGGGACTCTCTAAGAGTAGACAATGGAATGCTCAAGCGAGTTTGGGAAAGCGCTGATGGACGAGAAACCAAGTCCCAACTGGTAGTTCCGAAGAAAAAGGTACCAGCCATCCTGACCGAAGTACATGATGGAATTACCGGAGGCCACCTGGGCATGAATAAAACCCTAGACAAAGTTCGCCAGCGGCACTACTGGGTGAATTACTTCGAAGACGTCAGAGCTTGGTGCCGCAAATGTGCCACATGTGCCGCCAGTAAGGGCCCGAAGACCCGGACCAAGGGCAGAATGCAGCAGTACAATGTGGGCGTCCCATTTGAGAGAATTGCCATCGATGTCGCCGGTCCGTTTCCCGAGTCTGAGAGGGGGAACAAATACATTCTGGTCGCAATGGATTACTTCAGCAAATGGCCTGAGGCATATGCGATACCCAACCAAGAGGCAACCACGGTAGCGACGGTGCTAGTAGAACAACTTTTCAGCCGGTTTGGCGTCCCGATGGAATTACATTCAGACCAGGGGCGTAACTTCGAATCGAATGTATTCCAGAAGGTCTGCACGATGTTGGGGATCAGGAAAACGAGAACAACACCATTACACCCACAGTCGGGATGGTGGAAAGATTCAACAGGACCTTGGAACAACACCTATCCAAGGTCGTCAGCAATAACCAGCGTGATTGGGATGAGCATATTCCCCTATTCCTGTTGTCATATCGCTCTGCTGTACATAATAGTACAGGTTTGACCCCAGCCAGGGTCCTATTCGGAAAGGAGCTGCGATTAACATGCGACTTGGCATTTGGCTCCCCCGAAGAACCTCCCCAAGACATCGACGATTATGCCGACCAGCTCCGACATAACATGCTGGCAATACACGAATTAGCCCGAACGCAGATGTTGGCCACCAGTGACCGGATGAAGACGCGATACGACCTCAAGGCCAATTCAGTCGGGTTCCAGGAGAGGGACAAAGTTTGGTTGTACAACCCCCAACGGAGCAAGGGTAAATCCCCAAAGCTTACACCCGCCTGGGATGGTCCATACGAGGTGGTCAAGAGGCTTAATGACGTCGTCTACCGGATCCGTCGAAACCCCAAGGCTAAATTGAAGGTGGTTCATTTAGATCGACTAGCTCCCTACCATGGAGAGGATGTTTCTGATTGGGACGATCAGAATTAAAGGGGGGGCAGTGTTAGTGTTAGATAAAAAATACGATTCTCGAAAAGACTCGGCAGCGGAAGGAGCGATGATGATCTCTACTGGAGAATTCTACGCTGGTATTAAAGGAAGCACGCCACGATCGCAGAGTTAGTGATACCGCGTCGACTAGCGTATATGAGAATGTATTGTGAATCAGCTGTTTTAATGTAAATAAAGTTCTAGAAAAGTGAAAGTAAATATTAGTTGTTATAATTTTAAATTAAACCCACGAAGTATAATGCAATATTATGAAAAATAAAGGTATTTTACTTGTAAGCAAAATTCACATTTCCTGACAAATCCCCTATAGAGTTGAAAAAGTGACATTGTAATGCTTACAGTATACGTTTCTGAGCATGCAAATATTTTTTCGAAGAATAACTTTTTTTCTAAATAGTATTCATATGAACGTTTTTCTTTTGAATTCAACTTATGAAGACACACTGTATATAGAAACCAACTGAGAACCTCCACCTTGAAGTTGATTAATTGACATTTATTTCGATTCTATATGTCCAATCAACTTTCAATTTATCCCAATTTTTAATACTACCACACAATTGGATGTAGTTTTCCAATTCTAATAAACTTTGACAATTTAAAAAATTATAAAAAATAAAGGTACCTCACTTTCAAACAAATTTTATATATTTCTTGAAACCTAGTATATAGTTGGAAAAGTTACATAAATAATTATTTAACATTGACATAAGTAGATGCAGTTTTTAATTCTAATTACTTCTATTTGATAACAATTTTAGATATTAACAAAAAAAAAGATACTTTAATATGTAATCAAAATTCTTATTTGATGACAAACATCGTCTACAGTTAAAAAAGTGACATGGAATGATTACTGTTTACGTTTTAGACCATGAAATCTTAGACCCTGTTTATGCAGAACAACTTTTTCTTTTAAAATTATTAATAAAAAGATTTTTTATTTTGATTAATTCAATTTATTTACAATTTAGCCCAAGTTCGAACAGTTAATACCAGCAACTCCACCAAAGCTTACTGTATAATGATGTCATTAAAAAAGTTTTCCCAATTTTCTAAAAAACGGTACAATCTACGCTATTGAAAAAAAATATGGGACCACTTCGGGATCCTCCGGAACTAATCCAATTTCTTTATAATTTATTATACCCCATGTTCCGAACAGAATATTTTTCCATATTTTTAATACCAGCAACTCAACCAAAGATTACTGTGTAAGAAAGTTGGTAAATTTTTTCCCAGACTTTCTAAGAACCAGTACAAGCTATGTTACTGAAAAAAACATGGGATCACTTCAGGATATCCCTGAATTAATCCAATTTCTTTTTAATTTATCCCATGTTCCTAATAGAAAAAATTCCCCATTTTCTAAGAAACGGTACAAGTTATGTTAATGAAAAAAATATGGGACCACTTCGCTATCCCCTGGTACAGGATCTTGTACGAACGGTCGAAATTCCTTGAGCCGTTTGCGAGTAATCGCTGAACAAACATAAAAATAAACATAGATACAGTCGAAATGAAGTCGGTTAAAAATGACTTTGTAGGTGGTTGGACTTTTTTTAAATTGTGTCCAATTGTGCAATAACCATTTGCTTCAAAGTATATGTCCATTAGTAAAATGTTAATTAATTTGTAAATTGTAATTTACGTTTTCTATTTTTGGCTATAAACAAATTATTATTATTTGAGTTTTCCCTAGTTATGAAAATTAACGTATTAGATCTCCGAAAATTATTTCGAGCAGGGTCGCTATCGCAAAAGTTTGTTTAATAAATTTGATAGCGATGTAAAAATAAATTTATCATAATACATATATACATTGAGGATCTCAGAGGAATTTGATAGTGTACTCATTCAATGCTTAAATATTTGAAGATTTTATTTTGGTACAGATAATGACAAATTATGTATTAATAGTGTGAGACAAAATGTATTATTTTAGCAGTGTATACATCTTAAAATTAACTCATTAAATTCTGGCGATTGATGATAAAAACAATTTACTATAATTATTGACTAAAAAGTCTACAAAAATTCGAAGCAGGCAATAGCGGAGTAACAGAGTTAGCATACCCAGATCTACCAGAATACTTTAAAGACCAATTGGCTACATAAAATTTTATAAATGGTATTCGAGCTGTCGAGGTTCAACGACATCTGAGATTTAATGGCATAAGGAATAGTATTGAAACTTTGTGGTGTGTTTTGAAAGTCCAAACCAAGGGAGCAAGCAGTTTCCGTCAGGCAGAAAGAATAAAAGCCGTTCCTTCAGGAAGCACTGTCCAAAATTAACCAAATAATTGAGATAAAGCAGAAACGAAGAACCACTGGCAAATGTTATCGCTGTAAACGCACAGGGCATATCTAACGTGACTACAGAGTGAGATTACCACACAGATCACCACTCAGAGTTGGCCAACGGAACTATACCACCAACCACCACCAGGAACAGTCAACCAGTAAGTATGAGGGATCAAACGCAAAGTAATCCACCACCAGCTCCCAGCACAGTACCCATCCGAAAGGTTCGTGCGCAGGTGAATGAAGATTGAACAATAGAGCAATGTGTTGAGAAACAAATGGCTAAGATAGAATATAAATGCCACGATAGACCAGCAGCGGACAGTAGTGGTTTGAATTAGCGTTGTAATATTCGGTGGAAATATCAGTCTAAGAAAAGTAGTGTGTTATTAATTTTGAATTTTTGGTTTAAAAATTGTATTTGAAAAATTTATAACAATACAATGAAAAGAAACAAATTCTCCATCTAACCACATTTCGCTCTTACATATACATACAGAAAGTTTGCTCTATCATCCACGATGAACTAGAAGAAAGGACCCTTTTTTCGATCAGGTAACATTTTCTTCAAAAACATGATTTGGATTATGTGTATTTTGACAATCTCTAAATGCTAAGCGCTAAACATTATTTAATGTTTTAACAAAATATGTCAATGATTTTATGGGCGAACTACTCCATACAAAAAAGTTGCATTGAAAATATTTTCTATGGAAAAGTAACTTCTCACAACTATTTCTTATGGGATTACTTTAAAGCCTGACCTGTAGGGGCAGTTTCAACCTGCTGATCATTTGGAGAGGATCATTTCAGAAGCATGTCAGATAATCAGTATAAATATGAGAACGGAATCACAGAATAATCAAACCCAGAAGCGAAACTCTCCGTTGCCGCTAGGTACACAATTTATTTGCGCATGTGCGACAAAGCCATTATTTTGACGGTAGGTTCAATGAACCACAGAACTGAAGTTTTAAACATTTTTTTTGATCTAAATGAATATATATATATATATATATATATATATATATATATATATATATATATGTTTTATAACAAAACTAATTTTCGTTTTTTAATTTTCGGCTATAATTAAAAAGTTATTTTAATTCGAAAATCAATATTTAAACCCAATACCGCGGACGTTCTGGATGAACCCGAGCGCGTACCACGTGGAGGTACGTTCCAATGCGGAGGTTCGTAGGGTTGGAACAAAACTAACCCTTGAATATCAGTAGAGATACGATGATGACGTCATTATTCTAACGTACTGATTTGATTGTTTTTAAAATTTTATCAGTTTTAAATTGTTTATAATCACTAAATAAAATTTTAAATTTAAATCATGAAGTATTATAATATTAGTTAAAAAATGTACCTTATCCTCAGACTAAAAGCTACATAAATAATCCTATTATTCAGAAAGAATCTACATACATGATATTTACATATATATTCAACTACATATCAATTATGAAACATATTCTAACTATGAAGTGAAATTTATGATGTTTAAAATAAAGCAGTCCAAGGATCGCCTTATTAGAACTAAATATTATAAGATTTATTTATTATTCACAATTGCATCAGAACGAGGTATACAAGTAAGGTCAGTTTGGCAAAAAAAAATTAAGAATTAAAATATACTTGAAAAAGATGGTGAGTTGGAGCTATTACTTCCACACCATTTGAAGTGGAACTTTTGGTATATCACAGATATATAAACACAAACCATTATTTTCACACGACTTTTGGTTATTTTTTAATACATATTCCTCCTTATAGTTAATTTAAATTACCGCGCGGATATCCTTACTGTCAAAGTAATGGCCGATTCTGTTCAAGGTTCGTGACCTTGAATCTTGACTCCAAAACATCAAAGGTTTCGCTTCTGGATTTGCTTATTCTGTGAATTTTGCAATAGAAAAATACAGCTAAAGGAGTGGTTATGTCGATGCATCGTTGGTATCATTTGTATGAATTTTGATATTTACCATATAAATAATTTTGTCATGTCATTCATTTGGTATTTGGTAATGACAAATTACAAAAATAACTATAAATGAGGAAAATGTTCGGATTCCAGCGTCAATAACCAATTCATTTACTAAAAAAGCTGTGGAACCTTTGATGTATCAGAGATGGAAACACAAAGTTTTGCACTTTAACATGAAACCTTGATTTTTGGCACTTAACGCTCGCGCCGTTTCAACAGCTGTCATCTAAAGGGGGTAAATTAAAATATTTTTTTATAGTTGATCATACACTACTAATGAATTATTGGCATGATAAAATACTTACAGTTATATGTACACAAAAAAGAGAAAAGAAATATGAGAAAGTAATAATAAAAATAATGAAAACGCACTTTTAAAAAAATAACTATTTTTCCTGCCACTCTCATAGTTTGAAAGTTCGTATCTATAATTTTAATTAATAAAAAAATCTTATTGATGTTGTACATTAAAGTTAACATGTACTGAAAAGTTTGGAAATTCGTTGACATCATTTATCTACAAAGCTTGACTGGAGTTAATTTCTACCGAAGTATTAACAACTTAAAGGGAAAGTTGAAGAACTCCTAGAATGTATTCTGTAAAATTCTGTCATGATTGTGGTTTTATGTGTACGATTAGGATTACTTTATAATTAAATTCCAGGACGACTCAACATAAAATGTTTGAATTTAGTTTTTGGCATTTCCCGAGGCAGAAAAAGGTATCAAATAAATCGAATCATGACTCACTGTGGGGTAATTTTGTAATCTATAACTTTATCCAGTGGAACAGTTGATTTGAGTATTCAGACAAAGGACGACATACATTTTTTGCAGTTATAAAATTCGGACTACTGTTAGGTAAAATGTCAGGGGGAGGCCTAGTTTACAGACTGTATACAATTTTCTTGTAAGGCCATGTTTTTTGCATAGAGAAGGTAATTGCCTCTTTAGAGGATAATAACGAACGAACTTATAATGCATTTAAAAACCCACTATTAAAAAACTCTATTCATTCAATACTTAGATTATTTAAAGACCTGGTAACGTAAAATACTAACGCTGAAATTGAATAGAACCATGCATGTAGCTACAACATAGTAATAAATCCGTCAAAGACAATAAATGTTAAATAATCAACGGTTGCATTGAGAGGTTGAAAGTAACGTGCAATATAAAATATATGTAATTATATTTTATATTGCACGTACCTAATAAACCGATAGTATGTAATCGTATATTATAATCTATTGAATTGTCACTATTGCGTTTGCGAAAAGTTCTCGAAGCTATGTAAATTTAATCGTTTAATGGTATTTTCCAACGAGAATATTGTTCACAGTAAATCAATTAATATCAGTTAAATTATTACTATTACGTAAATACTTCGGTTCGTTATCTACTTAGTTTTCAACTTAATATATAGCACAACTTCAATCAGTTGAAATTATTGAAATTCTTACACCGTGTGAATCCCAAAATATTTTCATTCAAAGGATAGCCATATATTTGGAAAACAATGCAGTAATTTATACTGAAGTATTAAGGCCTACAACCCAATAGGTTGTAGGTATTCGGCACAATGCCAAAAAATGGTTTTTTCTTACCTCATTTTTTTTGGTTTGAAAAATAATATGTACACTGTACACAAAATTTAAATTCAGATTTTATCAATATTGCCTGAATAAAACTGAAAATACATTTGAAAATTACGGTACGGTACGATCTTTATTCATGAAGTAGAAGTCTCAAAAATTACTAAAATAGTTAAATTATTTTAGAAAATATTTTAGATGGCTATAATTAAATTTCATAAAACTTAAGACATATTAATTTATGTTTATCTAAATAATGTATTTTTGAAGGTTTTACGGCCAGTGTTAATGGATAAACTGCGGTTTTCCGGGACCTTTTTTGCCGTAGTGTCTTAAAAAACATTTCAACTGTAAAAAGACAAAGTTTTAGTGTTCTTTTAGGAATGGTCTCTTTGATGTCTTATATATCAAATATGTTCTATTCGCAGCGAGTTGTTCTATAGTTTACTGGTAATTCACTTCAGAATTGTGCAGACTCATTCATACGTGGAGCAATAGGTTCTGGAAGTGGGAAAGGAACGGTACAAAAATACGAAATTTTGAGTGTTCTTTTATGAATGACCCCTTAGATGCCTTACAGATCTAACGCTTTTAACATTGCATACCATATATTATAGCGTAACACAGAATTTAAAAACACAGAGTACTAAAGTAAACGTAAAAAAAACATTAGTGAATCAAGAGAAAAATGAGAGTCAAATCTACAGTATAATACAAAAATATCAAGAAGGATATTTCTACAGAAACAGGAAGAAGATAAAATAGTAAAATAAACAACTGAGGTCCAATAAATAACTTTAAATGTACTTCAAAAACTGTGTTAGAAATTGATGAAGTCTGAGAAATCATTCTGTTACAACATTTAATTTTACACTAATAAAAAAAGAATTCTGGCAATTAATCTTTTATGACTTCGATAATAAAAACTGCCCCTCCGAACACACAAATTGGTAACAAATAAGATTTCCTTGTGCAGCCATAACGATAAAATAGTCCCGAAAATTGGTCCTTTTCTAGAATGAATGAAACGATCGAAAGCGAATGGGATAAGCATTTATAGAACAGCTGATATTCGAGTGGCTAATATTTCTTGGTGAAGTGTATATATAGCTCAAGTAAATTCGGTAGCGAAATAGTTAGTGGTGTATTTGGTGGAAATAAGGAAGATTTATTTTCTAGAGTAAACAAGTTATTTGAGAACCAACAAATCTATAGCAATATATTTTACAAATTTTACAGATTTAAAATTTTCTGTCATTAATTAATTATTAAACCTATTTATAATTTATGTTAAACATATAGTTTTTAGGTTTGACACACACACTTCAAACACAATTTTATAGTATACTAGCCGTTACCCGCGGTTTCAACCGCGTATGGAATGTAGAATTCTTTGCAAAAAAATAACTTATGAAACATATGGGCTATCCAATATAACATTTTTTTCTAACTTTGTTGAACCACCTTACATAACTATAAATCTACCATTTCCGAATATATTTCACCAAAACCGCAAGTACTTATGGACCACCCTATATAACAATTATATTTAACATTTTTTGGAACCACCTTGTATAACTATAATTCTACTTCACCCTATACGCCATATAACAATTATTTCTAATAAGTTTTTAACCACTTCGTAAAATATAATTTCCCTCCTCCCTATATTATAACCACCCTTTAAATGCTCATTTTCTAAAATTATTCTAAATTTCAGGATGCAACTGTTCATGGTCTACTTCTTTATACTTTTTTTGTACCACTCTGTATAACTATAAATCCACGGATCCCAAACATATTTTAACCAAACCGCAGCTTTATATGGTCACCCTATGTAACAATTTTATTAAATATTTTTTGAACTGCCTTCTATAGCTATATAACTCTAATTCCATCTTTATTTAAATCATCTTGTGTATACTGCTGTCAATTAGTCAAGCATTATAATTTATTGGTCTATCATTTTTTGAACCATCATGTATAACCATAATTTTATTCTACAAAATATTTCAACCACACTGTATATGCATCTTGCTTAGGGGTCACCATATATAACATTTTTTAAACACTTAACTATAACTCTGATCCCCTCTATATTTCAACTATCTTATCTATGCTACTGCTTATGGACTACGCTAAATAACCATTTTTCTGACATTTTGTAACCACCCTGGAAAATATAATTTGTCTCAACCTTATATGTCAACCACCCATTATATGCAACTTGTTTAACATTGTTTTAATCACACTGTATAACTATAATTTTACTTCACCCAATGCTTCAGATATTGCATATATGCAACAGCTCATGTTCTAGCCTAGAAAATTTTTCATACCTTTTTTTATCCACAGTGTTAAACTATACTGCTACCTCATTCTCTATTTTAACCATCTTGTTTGTAAAACTACTTATCGGTCACCCAGTATAATATTTTTTGTACTACCCTGTATAAATATAAATCTATCACTTCCCAATAAATTTCACCAAAACTGCAACTGCTTATTGGGCACCCTATGCAACAATTTTTTAAATACTCAACTACTTAACTCCACTCCTTCCTATATTTCAAATATTCTATCTGTGCAACTAATTATGAGCTAACTTATTTCACAATTTTCCTCATATTTTTTGAACCACAGTATAAAGTATAATTTCTCTCCACATTTCACTTAAATCACCCTTCATTTGCAACTTTGTAACTATAACTTGACTTCGCCTATATTTCAGGTACTCCATTTCTCTAACCTCTATAACAATTTTTTTTACCCACACTGTATAATTATTATTCTACTCCACCCTACATTTCAACAACCTTGTATATACAAGTATTTACGTTTATATAACATTTTGCACCACCCTGTATTCTTAGAATTCAAGTCCACCCAATATTTCTTCTATCCGGTATATGGAACAGCTTGCCGGTCATAACATTCCATTGTAATATTTTTTAAACCCACCTGTTTAGCTGTAATTATGCTCTGCTACATATTTCAACCATCCTATATGTGCTACTTGTGAACTTGTGAACTACTTGTGGATATAAAACATTTTTTAACCCCCCTATAAACTATAATTCCACTTCATCTTTCAACCACCCTGTATAAACAACTACTTTTTACATTTTTTTCAACCCATTTCATAATTATAATAATAGCTCAAGAAAATTCAAATATCTTAACTTCTTACATAACACATTTTTTATCCACCCTGTATAAACTATTTATGATACACTCAATATACCTTTTTTGAACCACCCCATATAACTTGCTGCTTATTTCACCCACATTGTATATATGCAGCTGCTTACGGACCACTTTTATCAAGATTTTTTAAATCCATGTAATTCTACACTGCTCTAAGTTTCACATATCCTATATATGGAACCCCCTGTAAAAGTACACTTGATCTATTAGTTGATTTTAAATTGAAATATGTTATATTGGCATATTTCAAATTTTGAATAAAAGTTAAGCTGATGCAAGTATCAATATTTGGTGCATGCGGTGGAACCAATTGACTAATTTTTTTTTTTGGAATATCTACCTTTCCTGTCAATGTACCACCCGGTATAAATATAAATCCATCAATTCCCAATAAATTTCACCAAAACTGCAACTGCTTATGGGGCACCCTCTGTAACAATTTTTCAAATATCTTATCTGTGAAACTAATTATGAGCTACCCTATTACCTCATAATTTTTGAAGCACAGTATAAAATATAATTTCTCTCCACACTTCATTTAAACCATCCTTCATTTGCAACTTTTTCTAACCCTGTTTGAATCACACTGTGTAACGATTACTTCACTTTGCCCCATAATTCAAGTACTCCAAAACTATTTTTTACCTACACTGTATAATTATTGTTCCACTCCACGCTATATTTGACCAACCTTGTATATGCAACCACTGATGGGTCACCCTATATAACACTTTTTCCCCACCCCCTGTATAATTAGAATTCTAGTCCACCCTATATTTCATCTATCCGGTATATGAAACAGGTTGTAGCTCATAACATTTTTATAATATTTTTTAAACCCACCTATATAAAGCAGTAATTATACTCTGCTACATATTTCAACCATCCTATAATATGCTACTTGTGAACTATTTGTGGTTATAAAACAAATTTCTAACTACCCTATAATCCATAATTTCACTCCATCTAATATTTCAACCACCCTGTATAAACAACTGCTACTAACATTTTTTTTCACAACTATAATAATAGTTCAAGAAAATTCAAATATCCTAACTGCTTACATAGCATATTTTTTTATCCACCTTGTATAAATTTAATTCAATTTTACCCTTATCTCACCCGCATTGTATATGCAACTGCTTTTGTTATCCGCCCTTATATATATAATTCAACTCCACTCAATATATCTTTTTTGAACTACCCCGTATAACTTCCCCCCTATTTCAACCACATTTTACATACGCAACTACTTTCAGGCTACCTAATATACCTCTTTTTCAAGATATTTTTAATCCAATTAATTCTGCCTATCCTATATATGGAACACCCTGTAAAATTACACTTGATATATCAGTTGGAATTTTTTAAAATTGTAAGATGTTACATTGGCATATTCCGAATTTTGAATAAAAGCTAAGCTTGTACAAGTATCTAAAATTTGGTGCATGCGGTGGAACCAATTGACTAATTGTGTATGTATTACCGAACATGGTATTAGATTTTCCACGATATCTACCGTTTCTGTCAATGTAGGGAGATAAAATGTATACCAGATTTTAAGTCACACTATAAGCTTTGCAACAAAAAAAGATTCAGCAAAATCAGTTCATTAGTTCTGACGTGATGAGGTAACAAACAAACAAACAAACAACTAAAATTTTATAATAGTAAAAATATACATACAATATTTTTTTGTTTAAAATATCCACTGGGTTAAATTTTAATTGTTAGTGTCAGTATGGTTATTATGCCTTTAATTTTTTTAAATTTAAATAGCATTATTGTATTCAATTTTTAATTATAATTAACATGTTTCACACATATCTAATTACTAAAAACAAGCGTACTTTACCTTTAAGTAAAAAGTGATTTGTGATGATTTCTTTTGACGGTTCAGAACATCAAGATCTTTTTAAGAAAGATAAATTTATTGAAGTGGCTTGATTAACATTTATTCTTAATTACTTTAAATAACGCTAATTACTATCTTTTCGAGAATTCACAATCCAGGGAACTCAAGAACTATATTATTGGGCTTCCCTCAACTAACTGAAATCTAGAAGAACTATTTACGATTTTCGTAGATACAATTTATTTAATATTTAACGAGTAATATCCACATCTAGGAGTTTCGGGCAAAAATATCGCACAGACTCCAAATCGATATTCACTTCGCGTTAAAGGTGAATTACGTTCAATTAATATCAGCGCCTTCGTCAAATAACGTTCTTGTTCGATTTTCTGATAGAATTTAAACGGTGGTAACGTGCACGTCATAGAAAAAAATATGGGACAAATCTGGAAGTATATTCTTATAAATAAAAAAAGAATTAGCAAATTGGTTCAAAATTGACGGAGTTTTGAGGTAATAAGAATTAAGAGTTGAGATCCTCCTCCTTTTCTAAGTCGGTTAAAAACAATAATAAAGAAAATTAAAGTCGTAAATTTTAAAGAGATATGCCATCTAAAAAAGAAGTAAGCAAAATCAAAAATGAGGAAGGCAACATAGTTATAATATCAACAATTGAAGGTGTTTTAAAATAACTGTCTTTTTATTTTGTGAAACCTACTTGTGGCATCTTCTACCAAAAAAAAACAACATTCCCAAAAATAATAAACCATGTGTCAGGAGATGTGCTTGAGATAATTAAGAATAAATTAACCGAGCTCTCAAATTAATATAAAATTAATGAAAACTTTCAGATCGATAACTTTGATTTGACCTTTACTAATCAATAACGCAATGTTGTTGGTGAAAAGTTAAACTATCTCTTCTTTAGGACAATACTGTCATGGCAAAAGATAATATGACAGAAGTATAAACATATGGTACAGAACTTAAGATATGGGTAAAGGGCATGAAAATAATTCCATCAATATAAATAACACAGAACAAGTAAATATGTACAAATATCTGGGAGAAAAAGTCATTTAGAGACAAACAAATCCATTTGTTTTCTATAATACGATTTGCTAGGGCAACTTTCAGACAATTAACATCAGTGGTTCAATCCAATCTTCCTATATGCTCAAAAAGTAATGTATACAACTAATACGTGCTTTACACATTGTATTCATTTTTCTCTCATCCAGCGTTACGATCCCACTTGTAGGCGCCCATATCTCACGCTCTTAAGTATTATCTCGGGAGCTTGCAGCTATAGTGGTGTAGAGTAGAGAATTAATCGCAGTTTGGACCATTTTTTAATGAAAATTTGTAACACTATTAAAATATTGCGCAAACACAGACTAAGAATAAAATTAAAAAAATTGGACAATGTAGGTTAAGGGCAGAAGTGTACTTACTATCAAGAAGATGTGTGTGACGATGAAAAGGGATAGGAAAATATGAGAGATATTTTACAGCTGTCGATAGGATGAAGATGGTGTAAATATACGAAAACAGTGAAATTGGAAAATCGGCTTTATATGCTTAAAAATATATTATCACAATCAAAAAATAGTAGGCTCTAAACGAATAATTAAATTTGCTACCCACAAGTAATATAAAGAAATGACGCTGAATAGGATAATCATGAATTACAAATTCAAACACTTTCCTATTTTATAACTGTACTAAAATTCAAAAAAATATTTCTGAGCGATCCTTAGGGTGAAACTTATGCAGTATTCATAAGTAAACAAAATCACTCCCAGATTGAACTGACGGAATTCTTTATGACAAATGTATGCATCGGAAGAGGGCGTCTACTACACCACACCTCGTTTACATTATAGAAAAGACAATTTGTTTTTGTGCCTTGGTTGGAAGTACAGAATATAACGTGATGGGTATCCTATTTTAATTTATATTACTTTATATAAAAATGGGTAAAATGTTACAACGCAATTCAGTCCTTCCTGGTTATTGTACAAGACTGAACAATATTAACTTTTGAACAGAAATATTAGAAATAAGTTTCTCATAAACTCAAGTCAAGCATTTAATTACAAAACTTTTATTGGATATTTGTTAGTAAAGATATTTTTGTTTCTAGAGAAAATGCCATTCTACAAATAATAAAAATGGTATACGAAACAGTCGCATATGTATTTAGAGTGACGTCATTTAAATTTTTATTTCCTTCTCAGCAAACCCTTTATTTGATACTCATGTCATGGGGGTATATCAAAATAATTAGCCTGCCACCTTTGTGAGTCTGCCATATTGGATTTAGAATGATGTCACTTAAAACGATTGGCAGCGATCTATCGGTTATAACTTTGGTTTTTACCCTTGGTTGACACTGCAGAGTTGTTAGGGAATAGTTCATTTTCCCGAACCGGTTCAGTGCCGTTAAACCTGTTCATCTGTTTTTTAAAGAACATCGTTCATCTATTATATCATGAATGTCAGCATCTGTTCATCGAGTCTATTCTCTCTTCTAAAAGCGCAATCTATGGATGAAACACTTAAAAACTAATTAATACATACCTAGGTTTCATATTTGTAAAAAATAAACTTTGAAAATTTGTACCTTTTCATATTTATTTCATTAAAAAACATCGAAAATAATAAGAAATTTCTGTTCACTTTTATCTGGTGAATTGTTTATATTGTATTTTGAAAGATAAGCTTTGTTAAGTGTTATGTTATGACTTCGCCTTCTATTCGTCTCTCTATTGGTGAAAATACAGAAATCTCAGCAAAAAGCGATCTCAAATCAGATTACGCATTAGTTCAAAAAAAGTGGAACAATTATTATTTTTAAATTGTAATAGTAAACTATTACAAAATTAATAGTTCTTCGCTTCCTTACCCTGTTGTTCTGCGTTAACTAAGACTACAAGGTATTTACTTTTTAGTTTATAACCAGTAACCAACATTGTGTTCCATATAAAGGTATTTGTTAACTACTTATGTATACTTGCAATAAACTTATTCTTTACCTTACAATCGCATTCCAGTTGAGAAATTATGATATTGAAATAATATATCTAGATGCAGTACTAAAATACAAAGTAAAGACTAGATGTACTATATGTAAATGTTGGTTTTAGTTTATAACTAGTAATTAGAAAAGTGTGAATATGTCTTTAAGAAATAAACCAAGGACAGTTGATTTGTTAATTAATATTAAAGGCACTGATATATTAATTTCTATTTCAGTGTGAAATTGTAATTGTAGACATTGTAGCATCTTAAATTATAACGCCTACAAACAAATTTATATTTCATATTTCAACTTAAGTCAACGTCAAGTAAAACGACACTGTTTTGTGCCATGATTTGTTTAATTCATCCGTTCTTCTCATGAATACGTTCAGTTCTTTTCAAAGAACAGGTTCGCGGAACAGTTGTTGCAAACCTGTTCTCAAGAACCTGCTCCGTTCTTTTCGTAACATCCCTAGTTGACAGTGGTTGAACTTTGACATAACCCTTTTCAACACTGATTGGTAAAACCGACACTTATTCGCTAGAATGCAATTTGGTTCAACCAGAAAATGTCAAAATCATATGTTTAATTGTTTTTGTTTATACATATATTATGTGAATAACTTTCTAGATTTTGATAAAATGAAAAAAATAATAATAAAAAATAGATTTTATATCTGTATATTTTCCTTGACATGATTCAAATATATATAAACGGCTAACAAGAAAAATATAAGTACAAATAATATTTCCTTCTTAGAATATAGATCCCGTAAGACAATATGGCAAAATTTCTAGTTCTTTCCCTTGTTGTATTTGTATTAATTAGTTACTGTGATAAAACATTTAAATCTCAAGAGTAAGATGAAATTTCACTAAAATGTAGTAGATTAAAATTGTAAAAGCAATTCCAACACTGTTTATAAATTAATATTAATTTCCTTGCAATAGGTATTAGAAGTAAATATATAACCTAAAATGCCATTTAAGAAGAAAGAGACAATCAAGAACAACTACTGCTCAATTACCAGTAACGTAACCAAGGGTTCACTTACGACGTTTTCATGATGTCATTGGTATTAACCAAGGTCTCTAGAAAGTGTTTGGTTCAAACCATTTAGAAATATTTATAACCAATTATCGATAGATGGCTACAAATCGTATTTAGTTAACGATGCATCGCCATCCAAACCAAACGGGTATGCAAAATTGCAGCTAAACTGAATGCGAATAAGTAATCTAATATTCACCTGGAAGAATTCACTATAGATACCAGAACAAGTGAAACTTAATAGAAGTTTATAAAATCAATTTGATATTCCTTATATTTATTAACTGACTTCCAACTGAGAGATTTATTGTTTTTCAGGAAATCGGAAAAACAGTTATTAAGGGACTGCAGTTCAATCATTCTTCATTGATTTCGTTAAAAAGGCTCAATGAATTTAAATATGTTATATTTTATTCTATTTAGATATATTCTACTTAATTCCTCATATTTTTCTATAACGTTATATATACCGTTTTTAATTTTGAATACTATAGCGATAGTCTTCATATACAAGTATCATTTATTAGGGATTTTAAAATGTTTCAATAGAGGTAAATCATAAGAAATGATAATTGTATCATCTAACGAATAATTCTAATTCAAAATTGTCCTAATTAACAAATATTGAGTGTTTCGATGTAAACAACCAAAGGTTATAATTGAACTTTTTATCGTTGAGTTTTAATGTTATTCGTATATTAAGGTTTATCTAATTAATTATTGCCAACAAAGTTAATGTACAAATATTTTACAAAAAAAAAAACAAATAAATACCATTTTCTCTCTGAGAACACGAATAAGATCTCAAATGTCAGCTTGTTATATTTTGTATTTCATATACTAATATTTCTTTCTTTTATGTCTTTCAACCTGTTAGTTCTGCTTTTAGTAGATAGAAATCTGCAAAATATATCGTAACTTACTTTGATAATGCTCCTCGTCAGAACGTTAAAGCATTTTATTTTGAAAGACTTTATCCTAATTTCGAGGTTAAAAACTTCTTGATATTACAGATGTTCTCGGTCAATTAGGACAGACATTATTTTGTTGAAGATTAATAGTTAATTCTAGTGATTTAACTGTAAGATGCCAACTATTGTAAATAGAAAGCCGATTACATTAAAGACCAAAATAGTGCTAATAAAAAGGAACGAATTATTCTTACTATTATTGTCTCCCAGGGAACTACAATATAATAATTATACTAAATTCTTCAGTTCCTGGACAGCAAAAAGTCATTCGTCAAGTCTTCTTTCCTTCTGTCACTCGAGATCAAGTTAGACCTTTAGCAAAATTTTGTAAAGGCGATGGATCGAAATGGAATTTGATATTTAAAAGAAACATTCCCCAGAGACCGTTATGAGCTCAATTATGGTACGATAAAGGGTTAATTTATTCTAAAGGAGTTGAAACAGTTCATTGCATATATTTTCTTAAAACTTGAAGATCAAAAAGTGCCCAGACTTTCTGGCAAAGAGATGAAACAGTTCATTGCATATATTTTCTTAAAGCTTGAAGATCAAAAAGGGCCCAGACTATCGGGCAACTTATCATTTGTTCTTTATATTTTTTGTTATATATACCTACCTACTAAAGCAAATAAATATCAAGTTTCTGAAAATCCCTTTTTTATATTGATAGGACGCTTAATCTGGACCTAACTACGATTGCCTGATGAAAATCGTTACATAGCACTTAGCTACGAGTATATATTTCAAACTCAGGAAGATCGTGTGGCGCAAAGAATCTTAATTTTGTTAACCATAACGTAAATCATTTGCATAACACAATATTCCGTTATATCCGCTCTCTGCTAATCGGAGACTTCAACCCAAGAAAAAATAGGGACAAACCTGATATGATAGAGAAAATAATATACTTCTGAAATTATCACCACCCCACCACATAGTCTACAAGAAGTGAATTTCCACCTACTTCCTCAAAAACTCAAACAAATAGTAAAAAATCCACATTTTAAAGTCAGTACAAGATTACGTACATTTTGCAACTTAAAAATATAAAAAGTAGGTACTTTATTCTGCATGTACCCTTGAAATTCCAATAAAAAAATATTTGTCTTCTAAACGTTGTTTGTGGCATATTCTTGATTATTTTTATGTTTCTTTGGGGAATAACACCACAATAGAAATAAAACTACGTATATTGCAGGAATACCAAACGTTTCAAAGTCTATTCTGACTTCGTTGTCAATGGCTTTATATTTATTGATGTAGATTGCAACATGAAAATTTGATTTATGACATTTAAAATTGACATTAGAAAATTTGTTGTTTTTAGATATACAGGTAGCACAAAAAATTCTAAAGATCATGAATTATAGTTAACCTGCTTTCAAATTAGAAGAATTTGAAAGAGTTGTCTTTAGAATTTATAAGTGGCGTTCCTAGGTACGACTTTGTTAAAAGATAGCGCATTCGCCAAAAATGCGACCAAAGAATTCTATTGTTTCAGTGATCCCATTAACGTCATAAGGGAAAACCTAGGAAAAACCTTATGAACTATCCCGATATTGGGTTGTTCAAAAGGAGGTTACCATTAATAATTTCTTCCTTAATTGTCGGTAACCAGATACGATTAAATTCTACAGAAGTAGAAGCGATACAATCGTCTTCATTCAAAAGAATTAAGGCAGACTCTTTTATTTTTCGTTTTGTGTTATGTTGTTCTTTGTGAAGTATAGTTGAATTTTCAAATTGTATTTTATGGCCTAGGTCATAATTCAACTATACTTCACAAAGAACAACATAACACAAAACGAAAAATAAAAGAGTCTGCCTTAATTCTTTTGAATGAAGACGATTGTATCGCTTCTACTTCTGTAGAATTTAATCGTATCTGGTTACCGACAATTAAGGAAGAAATTATTAATGGTAACCTCCTTTTCAACAACCCAATATCGGGATAGTTCATAAGGTTTTTCCTAGGTTTTCCCTTATGACGTTAATGGGATCACTGAAACAATAGAATTCTTTGGTCGCATTTTTGGCGAATGCGCTATCTTTTAACAAAGTCGTACCTAGGAACGCCACTTATAAATTCTAAAGACAACTCTTTCAAATTCTTCTAATTTGAAAGCAGGTTAACTATAATTCATGATCTTTAGAATTTTTTGTGCTACCTGTATATCTAAAAACAACAAATTTTCTAATGTCAATTTTAAATGTCATAAATCAAATTTTCATTTTGCAATCTACATCAATAAATATAAAGCCATTGACAACGAAGTCAGAATAGACTTTGAAACATTTGGTATTCCTGCAATATACGTAGTTTTATTTCTATTGTGGTGTTATTCCCCAAAGAAACATAAAAATAATAATTAAAAAAATATTTATATAAAAAATAATTATGCAACTTAAAAAGTCAGCATATAATTATTTATACCTAACTGTTGCAATTTACCAAATAAAAAAAGTTTCACATTGAAAAAGATTTAGGTTTATGTATTTATTTTTGTAACCATTACACTTTTAGTTTATTGCTTGAATCTGATAGGGAACTTTGAGTTGAAAGTTGAAGGCTATCTTCCACTTTTTTATTTCTGTATCACACAATTTAAAGTCACAATCACCATTCAAAAAAGGATATATATATATATATATATATATATATATATATATATATATATATATATATATCCGTTTCAAATAGAATCAAGAAAAGAAACATGTATTTTTATCGTCAAAAATTGCAAAACTATTAAATGGACAATTTTTTTTAACTCTATAATTTTTAAAAATTATGAAAAGTGATACAGACCATTAGCATGCAAATGAAAGCTCAGATTTTACCCTCTTGATTTGTAAAAACTATCAGGTCGAATGCCAAGTTATACCTGTCATTTTTATTACATTAAACTTTAAAATTCATGCATACTTTTTAGTGTTATAAAACGTTAATAATTAAATTTATTGCAAAAAACATGTTACTTCAAACATTTTATGTATCTTTGTTGAAAAATTTTGAAGAAGCAAATGAAATAAATAGTGTGCAAAGTATTCATATCTCTTTTGACAACAAAGTGGACCTGCATTGCAAATTGCACGTTTTATCAGTTACAAGAAACAGAGCTTAGAAAGAGTTTCAGATATTTGTTTAATAACTTAAACTAGATCCGGGATGTGACAGATGCATAGTAGAGAAGCCATTCCCTATCGATTCCATCCTTTGGCATGTTCAATTTATAATTCCCCTGAACTATTATTACTAGTAATTCTTCTAATCTTGTTTGATATGTTAATATGTGAACAATAATTTCATGAATTTTTCTTATTTATTGACAACTTCAATTACATATTATTTATTATTTTCAAATATACGTTAATTAGTTTCGATCATACACTGAACGAGAACAACATTTAATTGGCGAAACAATCAAAATTACAGTCATAAATAAAAAAATTCATATCGTACCGATCATAATAAATATTAATGTCCAATAACCTGCCGCGGTGGGAAATTAGCTTCTTTTGGACTGAAATGTATACAATATGAAATAAACAACACTTCAAATTAATAATCTTTCAAGATGGATATTTCCTGTCGGTGGTTACTGTTTATAAGCACTGCTTGATGAAACTTACATATAGTTTATTTAGTTTTAGTTGTGAGGAGATATAACCTTTCAGGAGTCAATATTTCATTATGTTTACGATTTCGAGAACGCCCACACATGCAATGTTTGTTTGTTGAATTTTCAATACAGGCAGGTGTTTTTATGTTCTTATTATTAATTTGGAATTTTGATTGGCTCTTCTTTCAAGGACATTTTTTTTTATTTGGCCATCTCTGGGATCATTTTTAGGGTTCCGTATATAAAATATACGGATACCCTTATAATATCACTCCGGATTTCTGTCTCTGTCACATCACAGCAATTTTCTCCTAAACTACTGGACGGAAGAAGTTGAAATTTGGTATCAATGTATAGTTTGGTGACGCGATCAGGAGTACATATAGTAAAAGAAGCAATTTTGATTTTCCGGGTACTTCTGGGGGGGGGGACTAAAAAAATCGACCGTCCCCTAAAAAAATTTTGAAAAAAAAAGGAAATATAGAACGTTGCCCGAAGTTTACAGAAAAAATAAGGAGAAACACTTAATATTAATTTTGGGGGGCAAATTATAGAATTAAATGAAAATTTAAAAATATTTTTTTAAACGCATCATGTAATACATCAAATGATTTTTTTTCATATTTAAAAAAAATAGTTAAAAAGATATCAACGAAAATATGTCAAAATTTACCCATTCCCCCCTTATCTCCAAACTATAAAACGTAAAGTTTTGAAAAAAATTAGAGGTATAGGGTCTGACCTGACAATTTACAGAATTAAATGGAAAATATAAAATTAAATTAGTTTCTAACGCATCATGTTATATATCAAATGAAAGGGCTCATTATGACGAAAACAAATATAATATTTTCATATTTTTAAAATAAATTAATTAAAAGATATTAACAAAAATTAAAAAAAAAATTACCCATCACCGGAACCATAAACTGTAAAATTTATAAAAAATAGAGGTATAGCCCCTCACCGGAACTTTACTGGAAAAATAAGGAGAACCCCCTAATATTCATTTTTGGGGGCAAATTATAGAATTAAATGGAAAATAAAAAATTATAATTGTTTCTAATCAAAAGGCTCATTATGACAAATACAAATATAATTTTTATTTTTTTTTAGAATAAATATTTTAAAATATATTTAAAAAATATTTTAAAAAATTAAACATTCTCCCCTTTATTCCCCAAAGTATAAAACCTACATTTTTTTATTTACAGGAAAAATACGAAGAAATCCCTAGTATTAATATTGGGGGCCAAATTATAGAATTAAACGGAAAATAAAAAAATATTTTTTTAACGCATCATGCAATATATCAAATGAAAGGCCTCATTATGAGGAATACAAATATGTATTTTTCATATTTTTAAAATTAATTATTTACAAGATAAAAAAAAATCTCTTTCTACCTAAAATTTTGAAAATGATTAGGGGTACTGGGGCTCACTTGAAATTTATAAGAAAAATTATTAGAAAACCCCTATAGTAATTTTAGGGATAAATTATACAATTAAATGGAAAATAAAAATTCAATTTTCAAACGCATCATGTAATATATCAGATAAAAGGCTCATTATGTGAATTACAAATATATCATATTTTTAAATCATTTGTTTAAAGGATATAAACAAAAATATTAAACATCGACTTAATTCCCACTTTAGAAACCCTCAGACTAAAGGCTTTGAAAGTTTATTATTAAAATAAAAATGTTAATATTAGAAAATTATACATATGTATTCTTATAAAAATTCCTTATCTGCTATGTTATGTGTGGAAAATGAAATTGAATTTAAAACGCTTCCTTTAAAAGATATTACGGTAAATATAATAAGAAAGTGTACTCATTCCCTGCTTGTCTGAAACTGGAGTATTAAAATCTTGAAGGTGGTACGGAACCCTTAGTATGAGAGTCCCTTGACCAAATTATTATTTTCTAATTTGCCATTCCCCTAAACCACAAGCTGGGTACGCTACTGACTCCAGAATTAAGTTATATTAATTAATAAATTATAGCAGTAGCTCTTCAAAAAAACCCTGAGAATGTAAAAGTACATAGAAAAACTATATTAGGTATGTCAGAATGATGAAGTGAAAGTAATAAGATCTATTAGGGGGTTGCTCCTTATTTGAACTTAAAAAATAACGGGCTAAAAACTAAAAGCCTAAATTAAATTGACCAAACAACACTAAAACAACATTAATCTTACGTGTTTGTAAACTAACATGGCTTTGCAAATTTATGACCCTAGTCACATCTCTGAAATCTCTGAAAGGCTGAAGGTGATATTGGGGTGATTTTAGAGGTTCGTTCCTTCAGCCTAGATAACCGATACACAAGAAAAATAGCGTTCCTTCAAAACAATAACCGTTCAGTGAACGGTTCAGTTTCGTGTTCCAAGTGATACGGTGATTGATTCGCAACCAGTTCAGATATTCCATATTCAGATTTTGAACTTCAGTCTTTGTTAATGGTATAAGATTATTATGAACAAAAATCTCAAGGAATTTGCGCATGAAAGAACGTAGATACGTCACTGACATCCATAGAGGTATTGTTTAATATAGAGTACGTAAAGCCCCAAGGAAAATGTAAAGAGCGATGAGAAAGAAAGAAAACCGAGTGGATGTATGTCTCTGTCTAAACTTGCGTCTGATTGGTGCTTAATTATGTCGATCAAGTATCGTCCAGCTACTGCTTGTAGCTCTAGACGGAGACAGATACGTTCAGTAGGTTTTCTTTCTCATCCAACGTTACGATTCCAATTGTAGAAACGCCCATAACTCACGCCATTTATCTTTAGGTATCAACTCTTATGGTCACGTCACATCTCCGTTCCGTCAGATCCAAGAAGCATTAGGCACCGAAATTGTCGTTTCTTGGCAGTTAAATGGAGTCTAAAGTGAAATACAAAAAAAAATGTTTTATCGAGATTAGTTTTGCCAATAATATAATATTATTCTATTCTTTTTTTTTGTCTTATGAACCAATATACTTTTCTTAGATTGTTTCTCCTCTTCATCCAAAATTAATATATAATAGTCAAACAGTTCTTTCATAATGCCATCACAAATATATAAGTTCACTTGATTGCACACTTTACAAGACAAATGACTGAACGCAGCCAAAAAAATCTGATGAATAGATGTGATTACAGACACTATTTTGAGTGAAACTGAAATACGACCATAGAGATAATACTTAAGTATTGAGTACGTCAAACCCGAGAAAAACGTAACATACGATGAGAGAAACAGAAAACTAGGTAGACGTATCTAATTGTATCTAATCTGGCGTCTGATTGGTAGTTGTTTGCGTCAGTCAGCTATTTCTTGCAGCTCTAGTCGGAGACAGATACGTCCACTCGGCTTCCCGTCTCTCTCAGCCAGCGTTACAATTCCACTTGAACAGGCGCCCATACCTCACCCACTCTATTATAATTAGGTATGACAGTGTCTGAAGTATGTGAACAGACTAACTCTTACCCAATCTATAATCAGTTTTATATGAAGAAATTCTACCTTTGAAATTCTAGACGATGATGATATATACTTACATTGAATCTATGTTCAATCCGCATCACTTATTGAAATAAGTATTGTGGCTGACGTACCTGAAAAAAATAAAGGTTATCATAAATGTATGAAACTAGGAATTTCAGATATTGACATAAATAGATAATAATGTTTTCGGAATTACTAAAAGAGATTTTCATTAAAGAAAAGAGTAGAGGATCTCGGGATGTATAGGGAAGAAGTTTTGTTGAGTAATAGTACCTAATGATAATATTTTGGATATGCAAAACAACATTTTTTGAGCCACCCTGTATAATTATAATTCCATTCCACCTTATATTTCAAGCTTCCTATATATGCAACTGCTTATGTATCACTCAATATTATATTTCTTTTATAAATTTTTGAACCTCCTGTATAACTGTACTTTTCCTTCGCCTTATATTTCAAGCGCACCCATTTCTTGCTGTTCGAATTTCGATACTTGCATGCCCTACACACACACTCCTACAACCGTATACTGTACAGAAAATGGCGCCAGCAATTTTTCTTTCCATACAGTAACTCATTATATTCAGGTGTGTGTGGGTGTGTCGGGCATACAAATAGCAGAAGCCTCTATGGTAATCCGCGTAAAAGAACTTCGTTTCAAAAAGAAGCTGACTTCAAATGAATCAAAATGACAACTGTTACAAACAGAAAAAAATTGACATTTACATTGATGTTTATCGTTTTTTGCAAATATTTTATCGATTTTCCAAAAAAAAACGGTATATTGTGCGTTATAGAAAAATATACGAAATCAAGTTAAAAAATATTTTCATAGAATGCAATTTAAAATATTCAAATGATGGGGTCGTTTTAGAGAAAACAGTGAAGACAGTGTAGACCCGTAATCACTGTTTGTTCTGATATTCTGGAAAACCGTAAATTTCACGTTATAGAAAATTATATGGTACTTTTTCGTATTATTCCTTAATACAATTCATTTTAAATCATTAAAATTGCTTAAGCCGTTTTTAAATAATCACTGAGCATACATAAAAAAAAATTCAACGAATTGATAACCTACTCCTTTTTGGAAGTCGGTTAAAAAGATATGTCAGAAGATACTTAGTGATTGCTCAGGGTGATTTATTTTAATTATTTTCTAAATATAAAGTATATCCTCTCTGCATCTCTTTTTGATTTATACGTATAATAATATAATTGGTTGCTGGATGCCAGAAATTACTTGAATAATGAATCACAGATTTTGAACTGAAAAGTCATACAAAGAAAGTAAAACTATAAAACTAGCTTACAGAACGTCAATACAAGAAGGAAAAAGAAACCGTTTTTATCATTGTTCATGTTCACTTAGGAAACTAAACTTCCTAAATAGGTTAAACATTTTAATAATAAAACCTTAAATTTGTTTATTACATATGTAAATGTGTACTCATTCCCACATATTCAGCAAAAATGCAGGTGTTGTCACATGATCTGTTTATGTAATTCTAATCTAATATTTGATTGCTGATGCTGAAAAATTGTGTACCGTAAATTTGTTTTATTTGATGTGTAACGTGCTGTGTTAAAGATTTTAAATATCGTATGTTATACATATTGCGCCTTAATTCCTCTTACACCTGTGTAAATGTGCTATACCGGAAAACTGATATTGTATTCTATACTACATGCAATATGCAATGAATATCTTGAAACGCAAGAATATGAGCTCATTTTATCAAGATTAGTAGTAAAAACGATAGGGCGGAACATTTATATGATTGGTCCTTCATATAAAATTAGAATCAAAAGGGTGGCCAAGTCCTCCAAGTCTATTTTATACCTAAACAATTTTTCAGGAAAATTTGAGATAAATAAATGTTGCATAAAAAATGTATTTGGGGGACATCCAGTAGTAACAAAATTCAACCTAGACCTTCACGTTCATTTGACAGACATATTTAGAATGGCAACATATTTTTAACCCACTTCAGTTCGTGAGTATTATTATATATTCCTATTTTCAATGAGATGGCTTGTGGCTATGGTTATTAAGAAAACTTTGTTCTTGTATAATAAGACTTGAAGAAGGAGTATTAAATAAAAGTAATTAAGTCTTAAGATCTTAATATAAATAATTGTTTCCAACAAAAATTCTATTATTTTCAATACTAAACGAGGTTGGTCAAAAAATATTAATGTAGGCTTAGATCAGCGGTCCCCAAGCTTTTTGCAGGTAAGAGCATATATGACGACGATGAGGCGGCGGGCACCATTCATTTTTTTCAAGGTATATTTATAGTTTGACAACTGCAAGTATTATATTGCTGACAAAATCTCACGTTGTAGGAGAAGCCCTAAAAAGAAGAGAAGTGACATTTTTAGATTTGACAAGCCTAGTAAAAACAGATTATTAGGCAGACAGATCAATTTTAGTGGAGCTATTTTCTTCTTTCTTATTTCAGATTGAAGTGGGCAATTTTTATTTAAAGTGATATGGTTTGCTTAGAAGTGACATTCCACAATGTGTTTTTTTTGTCATTGCAACACTACAGCTACATAACAAAAAAACATATTTATCCTTAAGATTGACGAAACAAAACGATTCCTCCTAATCAGTGATAATTATTCGTTCGATTTCTTATACATAAATCACTAATTTTTAGGTTAAAATAACAAAGTATTTAAAAACAACGAAGTAGAAGACAGCAAATATGAACATGTAACTAGGAATAAGTGATGAACTACATACGTTGAATGCATATTTAACCGCAAACCCTACACCTATAGAATATAAAGTCCCATGTTAAAGAGTTGCTAAAAGTTAGCGCCATCTCGTAAGGGGCTTGCGCATCAGAGTTTGTGTTGAGGGACATGGAACTAATTTAATATTTCTATTTCCATTGTCAATATATGTCTAATAAGGTAAGGTTGGGGACACCTGGCTTAGATTTACATTATATTATTATTTTAACAATATCGAAAAGTTAATTACATTTGGAAACTGCGTAACCGTTAATCGAAATGTTTAGAGCTATGAATAAGCCTTTACAATTTGTTTAATTTTAAATAGTTTATTGTAGTAGGAATGATCTTTGAATATAATATTATTATTTTCGTTGAAGTGTAAAACGTGCATAATTTTATCAAATTTTCCTTCACTCATTGTCTCCTTGAGTTTCAAAAAAGATCTAAGATTAAGTATATAATCTACATAAGATGTAAGATGTAAATTTAAATATTTAAATTTAAATATTGGAATTGTACCTCTTTAATCCGTAGTTTCTTAGCCATTGACAACGGGGTCTGATCTAGACCCCGAAACGTTTGGAATATACAGCGATTTCCTTTAAAGTGTGGTGTTATTTCCCAATAAACACTTAGACATTGAAAAATATGCCACAAGTATCCTTCAGAAAACATTATTGATAATATTTAAATGCCGCCATACAGCAAGAGTAGAATTCAGCGGATAGCGATGTAATGAAACGGCTGATTGCTAAATGTGAGTTTATCGACCTTTTGAAAAATAACTATTTTGTAGTGAAATTTGTTGTGAATTTGTGAGTAAATTGTGTAAAAATTAGTTGAAACGAAGGAGTTCGCTTCCGTATGTTAACTTTTATTTGGATGTAGCAAATCTCATACAATACATGATGTAGGGTTAAGAACACAGTATTTCATTGTGTGCAGATTTTTCATAAAAAATGCTCATTGCACGTTGAAACAGTTTCTATTCTTACTATAAGTACTTATCGTCACATCTTTTTTTGGTTAAACACCTATTTTGAAATGCAATTACTTGACTTATAGGTACATGACTACTTAAAAACTTGACCACAAAATAATTATGTATAAATATTTCCGTATGTTCAAATTTGATTTGACTACAGAATAAGTCAATAAGTGACTATTAATTTTGTAATTTAATACTTTATAAAAATAAAATGAAGTTCAGGTTCCAATTAAACTGTTAATAATATAACTCAGTTTTATCATTTTATTAATTAATTAAATTAAACAGGTGTTGCATAACATATATGTATGTGGTAACTGTAAATTTTAAAAGCAAATTGACGACTCACAATAAAATTTTGCACTTGTAATAATTTATTAAGTATTTCAAAATTATCGAAATATTAGTATGTTAATTGTCTTCTAAACGTTGTTTGTGGCATATTCTTGATTACTTTTATGTTTTTTTGGGCAATAACACCACAATAGAAATAAAACGACGTATATTGCACGAATACAAAACGTTTCAAAGTCAATTCTGACTTCGTTGTCAATGGTTTTATATTTATTGATGTAGATTGCAAAATGAAAATTTGATTTATGACATTTAAAATTGACATTAGAAAATTTGTTTTTAGATACAAAGGTAGCACAAAAAATTCTAAAGATCATGAATTATAGTTAACCAGCTTCCAAATTAGAAGAATTTGAAAGAGTTGTCTTTAGAATTTATAAGTGGCGTTCCTAGGTACGACTTTGTTATAAGATAGCGCATTCGCCAAAAATGCGATCAAAGTACCATTAATAATTTCTTCCTTAATTGTCGGTAACCAGATATGATTAAATTCTACAGAAGTCGAAGAGATACAATCGTCTTCATTCAAAAGAATTAAGGCAGACTCTTTTATTTTTCGTTTTGTGTTATGTTGTTCTTTGTGAAGTATATTTGAATTGTCAAATTGTATTTTATGGCCTAGGTCCCAAGCATGTTCACAAATTTTTGATTTTTCAAATTGTCGTTTCTTTATGTAATTCTTATGTTCATTTATTCGTACGTTTAATGGTCTCGATGTTTCTCCAATATATAATTTATTGCATTCGCAAGGAATCTTATATATGCAGTTTTTTGAGTTCTGGGTTTTGTTTGTTGGTTTTGTTTTCGATATTAAAGATTTCAGTGTTGATCTTTGCTCTATCCCTATAATGACTTAATGACACCTTTCTTTACTGTATTCGGATGATTTGAATTGAAATTTATCATACAAACAGATACCTAAATTTCAATTCAAATCATCCTAATACAGTAAAGAAAGGTGTCATTAAGTCATTACATGATAGAGCAAAGACCAACTGTTCTGATGATAATAAATTCAACAAAGAAAAAATAATTATAAAGAATGTTCTCACTGGAAACAATTACCCCACAAAATTTATCAACAAAGAGTTAAACAGACTTGAACAGAAAACAAACCTTCCGAATCAACCCAGAACTTCTCTTAACACTACTACTACTCAAGACAACAACATTAAAGTTACAACTATATCATATATACGAGGTCATCAAGATTGAAAAGAGTGGGCAACAGATTTAATGTTAAAACAACATTCCAAACAAGAAATACACTGAAATCTTTAATATCGAAAACAAAACCAACAAACAAAACCCAGAACTCAAAAAACTGCATATATAAGATTCCTTGCGAATGCAATAAATTATATATTGGAGAAACATCGAGACCATTAAACGTACGAATAAATGAACATAAGAATTACATAAAGAAACGACAATTTGAAAAATCAAAAATTTGTGAACATGCTTGGGACCTAGGCCATAAAATACAATTTGACAATTCAACTATACTTCACAAAGAACAACATAACACAAAACGAAAAATAAAAGAGTCTGCCTTAATTCGTTTGAATGAAGACGATAGTATCGCTTCTGCTTCTGTAGAATTTAATCATATCTGGTTACCGACAATTAAGGAAGAAATTATTAATGATAACCTCCTTTTGAACAACCCAATATCGTTTGGTATTCCTGCAATATACGTCGTTTTATTTCTATTGTGGTGATATTGACAAAAAAAACATAAAAGTAATTAGTATTTTAAATTATTACATTATGTTCAATTAATTTTTATTTTTGATTCATGAAAATATATTTTTATTAAGGACCAGGCGCACTGAATCGTCTCGGACCGGTCGGATCGGCATGGCACAATCGGCATGTTTTGCTATACATGAAATTAAATAGTTCCCCGCGTACTGATTCGGATCGGTCGGTTCGGACTGGTCGGATCGACTCGGCATCGGCATTGAATGATAGAAGAGGCAAAAATTGCCCGACGGTTTTCAGCTATTTAGGTATTTCTCAATCTTTCCCGATTTGTGATAAATTGAAAATATACGGGATGTGTTGTTTTGTACGATCCTCAAGATAGGTACTATCTTGACAATATTCCTAAAGAGAATACTTGAATCAAGGTTGTAAAAAAACAGAAACTTCTGGGAAGGAAGATATATTAATCATTGACCAAAAATAGTGAAATTAGGTTTTTTTTAAGCTTTTCATGAATTACATTTCTACAATATTTAATAGAATACAGGTAAAATAAAAGATATTAATTTTACTAAAATAGTGCTTGCAGAGTGAAATCCAGTAAAAGATATCATTTCAGAATTTTGATTGGAATTAAAAATTATGGCCAAGTTTAGAGTTATGTCCCAATTATTAATTAATAAATGCAGGGTACATAATAAATAAAGAATAAGTTTTGATAACTATTTCAATTTACTGTCAACTTTTTTAACCAGATTGTAGAAGTTAAACTAAATATCTCTCTGCATTGATTTTTTCTCGCTACCAGTCCACACTTCCTTGGTTAGACACAAAATATTGTTTAAATTGTTTCCGGATATGAAAAGCCTCACGTTGAAAATACACCAAAATAAACCAGGTTATGAAGACCTTCTGGTACCTCGGCGGATTCAAGCTCACCTGGTTGCAAAGCACAAGAATCACTCCTCAAGATATTGTGTAATAAAGTAAAGTACAAGCTAAAGTAATTATATCTAGAACTTTTAAAAAAAAATTGAAATCTCATAGTTAAATTGTTGCCGAATACGCTGAATATGCCGATTCAGTGCGCGGTATATGTTGGAGAGCCGATCGTACCATTCCGAGTCGGCCGGTCCGAGTCGATTCAGTGCATGTGGTCCTTTAAACTGTGCAAGCCCTGGTTTATTTCTATTCGTAATCTTAACAAATATTGCGTTTCATAGTGATCTCTTCATTCACAATATTTTTCTGCAAAGTAACTTTCAAAATTATAAACTACTTTCTCAAAACAAAATAATTTTCACAAATGACAATATTTTTCATTACTTATAAGTTTTCTTGGGAATAACACCACAACTGAATTAAAAAGCTGTATATTGAAAGAAAATACCAAACGTTTCAAAGACGATTCTGACTTCGTTCTCCAGGAAACTTAAAAATAATCATTGACAACGAAGTCAGAATCGACTTTGAAACGTTTGGTATTTTCTTTCAATATACAGTTTTTTTAATTCAATTGTGGTGTTATTCCCAAGAAAACTTAAAAATAATCAAGAACATGCCACAAATAAAATTTAGAAGACAATATTTTTCATGTAATATTTTTACCTTTACGAATATGTTGTGTATGAGGTTCAAGTTGGCAACAATGGTGGTATTCCTAAAGCATTGATATCTACTGAATAATTAGCGAATTCCCTGAGCGGATCAGTTGGAGTTCAAATAAAGGAATCATATATGATCAGTGATCACCAACAAATCTGAAACAGTATTTACCTTCAAATAGTATGGGATATGAAATATTTCCTGCGATTAGTCGGAACCAAGGAACGAAAGTTTTAAGTCAAAACTGAAAAAGTTCCAAAATGTCGCTCTCTTCTCTGATTCAACATAATATATACTCACTGACAAAAAATCGCAACACCCAGAAGGGGATGTTTAAATTTAATATTGTTTTGCCAAAAAATAGATGCTGTAGTAGGGAGTAAACTATTAAAATTTGAATAAAATATACCAAGGAGTTTAATATTTTAAAAAAAGTTTGTAAAAAATGTGTTTGTCCAAAGCGATTCTCTATACACTCCTCAACACGTCTTGGCATTGATTCAATAAGGTTGTCTATTTCTTCTTGAGGAATACTATCCTAGGCTACCTGTAAAGTCCAAAGTCCGTGGAGGCTGAAGTAAATTCCCAAACAAGTTTAAACTAACTCGAGCAATATGGGGCAGAGCATTATCTTGTTGAAATATGAGATCTATGAGCCGATTAAGGTAAGGAAGTACATTCGGCTCCATACTTCCTGAAGATAAAGTTGCGCTGTCATGTTGCCAAGAACAAGGACTAAACGTCACCTACTTCCATGTGCAATGGCACCTAATACCATAACGCCTATTGTTCGGTGTATATGTCGCTCAACAACATACTGAGGTTGAAGTTTTTCTCCTTCTAACCATTCTTCGGCCTTCATCTCCGCCCAAGCCATTCCACATCCCAATGTTGTCGATCTCTGAATCACTGTCGTCGTAGTCGTTGTCGTCGATGCTCAACAGTCAGAAGTAGCACAAGATGGGGTCGATAATGCTGCAGTCCAAAATACTTTATACGGCATTAAACAAGATGACCTTGTTCTCCTAACCACTCATAAGCCAACTTTCGAGTTGTTGAAAATCGTTCTCTAAAGGGCATACGTCTTAGACGTCGATCTTGAACTCCATTTGTGTCCCTTCGACGTTCGGTGCCTACTCCTCTTTTCGGTTCGGTTAGCGATTTCTCGAAATGAAAAACCCAAATCCCATAAACCAGATATTCGACCTCTTTCAACTTCACTTAGCTGGCGATATATTCGGCATACACATTTTACCATTATTAAACATCGATTTTTGATCCCATCTAACAGTATGTTTTTTGGTAAATTTAAAAAATGCAAAAACGACTACATTATTAATTGATAAAAAAGTTTACATAAAACAACATTCACAAAGCTTTACCAAATATTAATCATTTACTCTTTACTATAGCAGTTATGTTTTACCAAAACAATATTAAATTTAAACATCTGCTTCTGAGTGTTGCGATTTCTTTGTCAGTATTTCTTGTGAATGAGTGCGTGAATATGAAAACGGTTTTATGAAATTCTGCGCAAAATTGTAAAATGACACTCCACTTCAACATTTTGATCCACTTTCTATTTACATCATTTCACCGCATCTCGCCAACCGACAGTGTTCCACCCGTGGAAATTTAGGGGAACTTCTCAAATCTCTACTTCTACAGCCAAAGTTGAAGAGTGGACAATTCCTGTCGTTTTTCAACTCCATTTTAGCCTTCGTTGGTTGCACTAAAATTGTTTGTCTAGAATGCATAGAATTCTTCCATTTATAAACCAAATGATAACAAATGCTTATTTTCGAAATCCTTTGGCTAAATTACTTAATACTCTCTTCGAGGTGTCATTCCTTTGTACGCAAGACAATATATATAATATATATTGTTTCTGGTTAGGGAACCTTCATCAGTTGCGCTTCCCACAATTGAATGTCCTCTCGAACACTTCTTTATGTATTTGATACATTTCGTTAAATTACTTAAGTATAATATTTAGTAATGCAATCGTTAGCCAAAAATGTTGAAAAACAGAGTGATAATATGCATTATTCAAATACTTAATGTAGCTTGTTCAGTATACGTGAAGAACTTTTCACTATTATTTGTACAACGAATGGTTCTTTAATGTAACTTGTACACCCTACATCAACATCGCTGACATTCTCTCTATTATGGCATTTGGAACTTGGCGAAGCTTTGTATTCCGAGAAAAAAGAAACGCAATATCAACTGCCAGTTCCATTTATAACCAAATGCGAATCGGAATAATGCATGAGTTGCGTATCGTGACATTTTGTTAGGGCCATGTAACTCCAATGTGAACAAGAAAAAAGACACACGACATCGTAACGTCACAAAGAAAGTTTTTATGGGGGATGATGCGCTTTACTGGCTTCTCAAAAGACATCCGTAGGGGTTGACCTAACACGAATAATTAGTGCAATGAAGCCAGACTCTATTTGGAGGCAGTTTTCCTGTATTATTATACGTAATGAAAAACTAGTTGGTGTAAATGAGTACTTTTTTTAATCACTACAACAACAATATCTTCCTGACATCATGATTAGTCATATTCGCTCATTTTTTGAGATAGAACGAGTAGTTGAACTATAGTGGGGGAATCTGGACTAAAAACATGGGAGGTGGAGTGGTGAAAAGATGCCCTCACTTAGACTACTGTTGTACACTGCGCAACAGAAATAACGAACAACTAAAATGATAAAATAAAGTTTCATTGAAATAACAACTTTTTTTAGGACTTTAAGTGGAGAATTTTTCAACAATAATATGAATGTGGCTAACATCTATTACACGTATTACTTGAGTTATAAGTTAAAATATGCGCATGCTTAGTGAAAGATGAAACACCATCGGCCTGGAGCACAAAACACGTTTTTACAATTTTCTTTTGAAGTCGAATTTGGAAACTGATGATAGTAGTAGGAAGTCTAGATTCAAGTGGTTCAGTATGGACGTAATAAGGATCTAACTGCCTTCCTTTAGATATTAGAGCTTATTGTTCCATCACAACTTGGTTATGTAAAGAGTTATCACGAATGATAGCCTGGTTGTTGATGACTTCTGACAGGAAATTGAATGCATCTGTTTAAAAAGTATTGTCGGAAATAAATTTGACTATATTCACTACTTGCGGTTTGAATTTTCATAACAATCTAGATGCTTGTCAGGTTGGCTTCCGGCAAGGCTGTTCCACTATTCAGGCTCTACAAAAAGTTGTTACGACGCAGATTATTATTAGAACAGATTTCCCTGCCTGTTCTTTGATGAATCTTTTTGGGGAGGGTTACTGCTACACTTGCAGGTATAGTTGAATTGTGTATGAGTTCACTGATCTAAAATGTACTACAATTTCTGTAATAATTATGTTTACAAAATCTAATCGGCAATAGTTGTAGTAATGTGAAGGTCTTTATTTTTTGTCTAATTGAATTATTGTAATCTTTGCGAAAAGTTTTTTTCGAGTACTGTCAGAAGACAATGAGAAGTAGCAAATTCTCACACGTATACTATGTTTTTACTTATATATCAGGCACTGTTCATTTATTGTGGTATGGATGGTTTAAAGTAACGTTCTTTTCTATTTTATATTGGAAAATTGATTACCTAACTTTCATGAATTATTATGGATGCTCGGCTAAAGAACAAAATTCTTTTTGTTGTACATTAGATCGAACCTTAGATTTTTGTGTTTGTTTAAGTGCATTTTTATTTCTGTAATATGAATGCGTGTTGTATAGTTGTTTAATATGATTGTAGACTTATCGATTACGTTCTGTTCTACAAGAATAGAATAGAAAAGAATTGAAAACGGAAGGCTAGAACGCAATGCACAGACAACCCGGCTATAACCCGGACCTAGCGATTTTTAATAGTATTTACAGTCCTTCCTAGCATCTATGGTACTCCTCAACCAGGTAATCTGTCTTGTTATTTTATTTCTTATTAAACCTAAAAGAACTTATGTTGTTTTCTTAATCTTGCTCTATTCGTATAGAATTGACATTTTTGTGACCTGTTAAACTAAAACCAGTACCCGCTCTTATTGTCCAATACTATTTATTACATAGTAGATACGTCTCCAACAAGCGGTAGATTACGACCACAATTACGACTACGATTTATAAACGATACCCATAGTATCCGTAGATCCTTATTGGTCGGCCGTATTCGGAAACGGTCTTACATTAATAGTTTTTAAAATTGCGAAAAATAGTGGCTATAATTGTGTTATACGATTTAGCTAACCTAGAAAGTTGTAATTTGTGATTTCTAAACCATTATTCTAGCAGCGATAGAAATAGTAAATACAGCTTAATTTGTCAATGAAGAAATTAAGAAAGGAAATTCCACAATGGAATGTGAATCCATACCTTAACATAACAGATTCCGATGTCAGATTAGAAAAATTCGTGGACAGGAGTTTTACCGAGCTGCCACAAAATAATAATTTGCAAAAGTTTAGAGATATTTTACTGGTTTGTCCCGCTTTCCTTGGTGAAAAATGCTAAAATCTTATAAACGCTAATTTTTAAAGATTCCTGAACGTCTTCAACTTCCATTATCGGCATTACGATCCTTTGATCAATTTTTATAATACCAGCAAAAGTAAATAAGTTTTTGTCGGATAAATAATTTCTTGAAAGGAAAATCATGGCACTTATCCCCTATAACTGTTACTGAAGAGATCACATAAGTAAATTGCTGTTAAATTTTATGTCCTGACTCTATTGACTGATCTACTTTGTCACAGTACTGTATATTTCAATTTCCCTAAAAGCGATATATCAGAATATATGACAAATATAGAGATACGTCTATCGTCTACCTGAACCATCAAACAATAATCTTCAGCGCTTCAGCACTTTCCCTTAGATTGTTTTGTTATCCGTACCTCTCCAAGTATAAGCTCATTATTCGTTAAAAAAAATATCACTATCAGTTTCTACGTAACCTTACAGCGTTCGGTCAATTCTACTGAAAACCGCTATTCGTGAACCATTTAAACTATTTTTCCCAGGAAAACTGTGCCTATCACACATGCCCGAGTAAAAGTCAAATCAATGTGAGAAAATCCTCGATTACATATTCCAATCAGAACTGTTCGCAGAAAAATATCTGCAATTAAGTTGCGAAGCATTCATTAAAATTTTAAAACAAGTAGATTATAAAATGTTTCTTTGTATTACATCGACATTACGCTGAAGGCGGAATCGATTAGAAGTTATGTTTCCAGGTGGCTATGGAATAAATGAATGCTTTAACTTGTTCGTAATGAAACTCAAACAAAGAATATGAAAATGAGAAAAGCAAATAAAGTCATTGGTAATTACAATGTGTAATATTATGTTGCTTAACGATTATATTTCATTTACCAGCATGGAAAATTTGTTCGGCACTGATACAAATAACCGAGAAATTTGTCGAAAAATTATTGAATGATGCCCTAGGGTGATTTCTAAGTTAGGAAACACAAGGTCATAGTTTGACCCCAGTGAGATTGCCTACAAGAAATCTCTGCATGGAATCTTTTTAAATAAATTTAATTGATGGATTTTAAAAATATTTCAAATGAAAATTCAATTAAATCTTTAGAAGTAAATACAAAAAAATGCCCAAATTTGTGATATATACTTGTTTTGATGGTTAATTAATCTACGAATTATGTAGGAAAAAATATTGCGAATTGATCCTCAAAGAGGACGTCAGCAAATTGTAATATATATAATCATCATCGTTATTACTTACCTCAAAATGGATCATGTACGAATTTGCAAACATATACAAAAAATCATATATTTTTATAAATTATTGACATAGCTACAAGCTTGTTCAGTTGTAGAAAACTTATTTGCCCAGAGTTGCCAATTTAATGCAACTTAACTTTTTTATAACTCTTGTACACTTCGCTGCATTTACATTGTCCAGTAGAGTGGAGTTTCTATGGTGTAGTAGGGTTCAATAATTTCAAACAAAATATTTATATTGCTTTCCTCGGCAATGAAGGGAATAATCCGCTTGCTCTTTAAAGTCTGTTTGATTTAAAGACCAACTGTCCACCCACTGGAAAACAGTTACTTCGTCGAACAGCAAAATAGTTCAGTGACCAAGAAAAAGATGAAGTTTGATCATCGTTTTTTTTTCAATTCTGTTTTTTCAATTCTGTCACAAAACTGAATTATTTCAAAAAAACACTGGGCTTGAAGGTAATCTTAAGTTAACATTATCGATCAAGGTTGGGAGTCCCTAAATATTTGCATGTCTCTTCACCAACCCAACGAATTAATTTAAGAATTCAATAAGAATCAAGACCAATAAATTGTTTTCTGCCTCTTCTTCACAAAAATTACTTTATTATTCATGTGTGTACTATACACTGTATTTGTAAAAAATAAGAATATTTAAAGCAATATAGTATATTTTGTGAAATTTTCTTGACACATTTCTGTAATAAACCAATTTAAAAAACAGTAATTATAATTAAGAACCTTCCCAAGCTGACAAAGAGACAGAGAAATAGAAATAATGTTTGTTAAATAAATTTAACACTACCAGCTTGTTTGGCTTTCCAACTAAAACTTAGCTAACCACAACATTAACTACCTCCTGCAACCATACAGCAGAATCAGGAAATACCAAGATCTTGATGAAAAAATAACAAGAAAAAACTCAAGAAATCTAGTTGCTAGGTGAATTAGTAATAACCGGCAAACTGTACTTGTCAAATTTATTTGACAAACGCAAATAATGTACATTGCAACAAAAATTCTAAAAATATAGCACAAATAGTATTTAAAAATGACTATATTAGTTGCAAGTCTCCACAGCAGGTACAATATAAAAAAAAAATGAAATACACTGTTTTGTAGAGAGGAAAACTGGTGATCAGTGATCATATTGTAGAGATGTCTGTCTTTCTGTCCCAACATCAGGAATACTCCATTACCAAGTTTATATATTTATCTGTGAAAAGAAGTGGGAGAAAAAAATTACTGAATAGGAAGAATAAGTAAGGGTAACAATACACTACTAGTGATTCATTTTTTCATTGTAATAGCACATATTAAGTAAAGGAAGTAAGAAGTCTTTAAAGAATAAATGCAATTGCTAAATTAAAAAAACAACTACCTTATAACCAGATCATTTATTATAAAGCGTCAATGTAAAAAATTCGTTTCATTCTTAACATAATACTATTTGAGGATAACTTACCGTTGAAATTCTCATCCTTATTTACACAATACAATAGCTTAATAGAACAAACGGCCTCTTTTTGTTTGTCTTATAATGAATAAATCGACCTCGAAATGGCATTCATTACATTAAATGCAAAGCAAACATCTACAAGAAGTCGTACAGTTCAGGACACAACTCATCAAAAGCAAATTACACCATTTCTATAGATATTCAGTTCGAATTCTGAATGGGGTTTAATTCGAAGTGAAAGACTTTAATGTACGAAATGTATTAATTAATAATTTGACGCCAGCTATTATTTATTGAATACTGAAATTCTGAAAATCGGTTATAGAATAAGTCCTGAACTCGGGTTATATGGCAGAATCAATAAATTTATAAAATTGTAATGACTGTAGGAAAAATTACGACACCAACTTTGATTAAACTTTTGCGTGTTATTAAGTCTTTACAAAACAACATGAGTGTTTTTGTTAGTGAGATAACTGACATTAAAGATAGGCAACTATCGATGTCTATGTACTAACAAACATTATTGATACTGGTACCGGGTCAAAAAACGTAGAGATTCCCAAATAGTCTTATTTTTACGTGAAATCCTAACGATTTGTGAACCGATTTTAATGATTATTGTTTGTTGTTATTGTTGAAGGTGGGTACAATTTAAATTTGGGTAGTTTTAAAAAGCGAATGAAATGACGTCAATCACATATGAAAGTGTAATTGTCTGTTTGTGTTTAAATACTACGAATAGGATTAAAGCAACATAAGGTGTATCCAAGTAAGTCTATGTACAAATAAATTTAGTCTGTTATACAGATTGAATTATGTGTCTCAGAAATAAGTTGATGGAGCATTTAAAAGATTATTCATTATACAATTACATAAGAAATTGGTATAATCACTGTAAAGTATTTAAGTGAGATGTTTTATCTTGAATAAATCTTAGAGCATATCTTTATTTAGTAGTTTAAATACTAATACGAACGGTGAATATTATTTCTGTCATACGAAGGTGATGATGAATAGGCAGGTAGTTTTTATCAGTAATTTATTTTTATAGTTAGCCTCTGCATTTTAATTTTTCTTCATTTGTGTTTTTACGCATAAAATAGAGTCACAATAGCCATATGTCCCTGCACTCGGTGTTAATAATACTCGCTTTCAGTAATCAGTTTACCGCGTACTTTCCTGTTGGTAAATACAGAATTGACTTTATTTACCATTAACTAGTGGTGGCTAATAGAGAAAGAATGAAAGAGCATTTTATTTAAATGAATTAATTCAACTTTGTCCAGATGAATAATAATGTAATGTTTTTATTTTCACACTCGGATTCAGTTCAGTTCTTAGATTTATTCAAAAAGACAGTCCAACTCACTCTAATTTATTTCCACTACTTTTACACAAATTTATATTCACAGAAACTACTATTTACATTTTATCTTAACTATACAATACGACCGACGAAAACGGAATGCCTCCTCTCACCAGGTGTTCATATTTATATATTTATCTTGGAATTGACTGGTACGTCCACGAACCATCGGGAAACTCTTTCATGTTCTGGAAGCTTTAAGGGAATCCCCAGTAACGGCAGCGGTCCGCCTGTTGAGAGACAAACATTTCGGGTTCCCAGAATTTATCGGAATAATGTCCCTTCCATGAATTGATTGATGGCCGATTGCACCAGCTGTTGGATGAATTCTCGTAACAATAACAAAAAATGGGCATGGGTAAAGTCGAGATTCTAATACTATAAACTCTACAAATTCATTTGTAGTAAAAGCAAGGATATTGTTAACGACATACAAACTGCAAGAAGTGGACTACTTCTAAAGTATTAACCGAATAGGAAAAACAAACATTTCCCTAAAGTTGAATGATAATATCAGTCACAAAAAGCATGAGTAAGGCAGTAAGACAGCTATGGAAGCTTTTTACAGAGTCCCTATAACAAACAATATGGTAAAAACACAGACTATATTATAGAACTTATATGAGACATGTAAAATCAGCATTGGAAATAAATATTTCGAAAACCCAGTATATAGCCAATCTAGAAAAAAAGTGATTATTATAAAATAAGTATCAAAAACATCGACATAACTGAATTATCTTTAGAATTTATTTAATATTTAATTCTTAATTAAATAAGCTTAATGAATAAGACTTTATTGAAATATTAAAAGTTACTAGTTTCGATGCCTAAACATAAACTCATAAATTATACATAATAAAGTAAAAAAATAGAGGTGTCCACAACAGCTATCACAAAATAACGGTTTCCAAGATCGATTCTAACAAGTCAGTGCTTGTACCCAATTAAAAATTACGATTATTAATATACTAGATATTTCAAAAATAAGGTAAAATATTTAAGCCTTCATTTTTGGGTACATTATAGAAAAAAAATCATATGAGTATATGTAACTTTTGAGAAACAGGTTTCAGGAAGAAACTTTCTTTTTATTGTAACTGTGTTACTACTCTAGATATCTTTAGATCGGTAGACATCTTTGAGAATAAATGGTAGGACACTGCTTTATCTTAAAAAAAATATTTCTAAAATCTCAGTGCATCTCTGAGTCAATTTGATCTCTTGATCTTCTTTCGTCTGACTCATGGTTTTTTGCTTAAAAAATAAACACCCTTTTGTTTCATGGTCAAATCGCTAAAAATCTGATGCACGGCTCTTGTTTAAAACAATTAAAATAAAACTACTTCATATCCCAATATCGGCTAATAGTATGGTTGTCTTTATATCGAATATTAAAATTCGGGAGGAGGCATGCCTAGTGAAAATGGTCACTTCCAACAATATCGATGCTAGTATTCTTAACAATTAATAAGTTAGTCTTTCATGTGAATTATTGGCACCTGAAAGTTTTTTTCTTTTCTTACAGTAAAATTAATTGTCAACTGACAACAGTCACCGCATCACATTTGTATCGATTTGAAATACAATGAAATTGTTTTTTACCATTGGACGAAAGAAAATCAAAATATCAAATTTGCTTGGAAATGAATGGAAAATTCAAGTATTGGCCATGAAATACAATGAAATTGTTTTTTACCATTGCACGAAATAAAATCAAAATATCAAATTTGCTTGGAAATGGATGGAAAATTAAAGTATATTATTTATTTCAAGCGACAGCAGTGGCGAACCATTTTTTCAAAATATTCAGTGTAGTAGATAGATAGATATCTTTATTGTCTTAAATTTTTGTATATACAAAAAATAAGCCTGCAAGGGTGTAGATTCTCCCAAAAAAATCTTACAAAACCCACATTCTAAACTAAGACAACAATCAAGATAATTACATACAATAAATATACTCAATTTTATTTTATATTAGACAACAGGTGTTTAAACCAGGTCAAACAAAGAAACAAAACAATTACCTATTTAGTTATTCACTTTAGTGTAATATAGATGGTAAGTATATATGTGCCCTACATCAGAAAATGCATAAAAGCTGTGTACAAGCTTCATAAATATATTTACAATAGTATCACAGTTATTATAAAATTTAAAAAAAATCTGAAAACTTTACCACCTTGTATTTCAATAGTTAAGATATCTAGGACATCCGTTCAATGAACATTTTTTCATAATATGAAGCCAAGAATCTCCCCTTTAATGTTTTAAAGAAAAGAAATAATGCACGGGTTGGGAATGAAGGGTGCCATTTAGATACACAAAATGAAAGTACTGTACCTATATGCACATAGAAAATTGAGTGCAACCTTCCAAAACGACATGATAGAGATGCAGTGAATTTGCAAGTTTAAACCTTGAGCTTTTAACCTCTACTGTGCTATATATTACCATGCATAATAGAGCTTTTAGGAACCCCAAAACATGTTGTATGTACTGAATTGAAGAATATAACTATACTTCCTGTTTAAAAAGCTACTTTTATATCCCACAACACAATAGAACTTTGACACTCAAATCAACGATTATATTATATTACTTGGGAAACCTTGTGAAAATGTAAACCTAAGGATTTCTAAAGTTTAACATAATATACATATCCTTACTTTTCCGGTAATCACTTCGAAAGCAAAGTAACTTGTAAACGTGTAAAACTTTATTCCTAAAACTCAATTTAGGAAAATATTAGTAAACTTCCAAATAAAATGTACATATAAGTACCTAAAACTTCGTATCTCCTTTTGAAGTAAATCCAATGGATTTACTTGGTACACATATGGGTTATTTATCCGATTTGATATGCGTGATCGATTTATCAGTGTAATCTGGAAACGAATCCAGTTTCAATCTAAGTTTTAATTGACATTTAAACGAACATTGAATATAATGATATTCGAATGCGAAATGTTCAAAACAAAAAGTTGGCTTATACTGTTATCGTGATGGATATGGCAATTTACAAAAGAGGACACGACGATAAATAATAATTACGACAATAGAAAAGTAGTGTACTAAGTAATGAAAATGGAAAATTTGAATTTCCCACAATATCGTGGAAACTGTAAAAACTGGGAACCAAAATAATTCGTCCTGTAATATCTTGACCTTTTTGTATGTGTCACCATAATATTATGGCCTTATAAAGATAAAACAGTTAAGATTTCTCTGTTCAACAAAAACTCATTTTTGTAACATACATTTTTTTATCTGATTTATTTTTTATATAGGTGTATTAGTTTTTTCCAAAAAAGCATATTTTTTGAACAAAAATTAGAGCATATATGGCAGGAGTAACCAACAAGTCGACCTCAAAGCTTTCAAAAGTAGACATTAAGACATTAATACACATTACTAGTTGAAAATCATAATTCGACAGGGGCGGATCTAGAATGGTCTTGACGGTGGTGGGGCGCACTATGAAAATTGGGATAATAAAACTGATTAGCAGGGGTTAGTTATTAGAAACAAGCACCTTCAGTTTATTACTTTATTAATTATTTTTTCCCTTTTTTGGGCACTGCAATTCTATAATTTATTCTTTCAATAAGACTGTGCTAAAGAACGATATTGTTTGTATTTATCCCGATGAACAATGCAAATGAATATTAACTTTTAAATAAATTTTACTCGTAAAACACGCCCATATAAATGGAAATCGCACAAAATGGTGAAAAATCATGTAAGTATCAGAAAATATAATGACAGCCCTTGACTTCAATTCAACTGAATCTGTTTGTTAATTAGTATTGCAATTTTAGTGTTTTATTTTATTTATTCAAACAGCGAACATATTATAGTTTTTAATTATTATTTTAAATGGTATTATTATTTAAACCTATTTGCAATGCTACATTAGCTTTGCCTCAGAAAGCAAACGTTGAAAGACATTTTCTGACAGTTCATAAAACTATGAAGAGACTTATCAACGTCTTACTGCGTTTAAGAAAAGGTCCGTTAAGCCACTACACAGGAATCCAAAATAATATGTCATAATTTTGACCTACCATAAAAAATTTTTACTCCGACCCCTACTAGCTTAACGTTTAAGCCAGCGGAAATTTTATAACTTCCGCTATCAACCCACCTCCTGTCGCAAAAACCACCCTCTACCCCTCACAAACCCGTTAATCTAGCCCGCATAATTATTTACTACTTTTTAACTAATTTTTAGCTTAACGTTTAAGCCAGAGGAATATTTTATAACTTCCCACCCATAAATTTTTACTTGTTCCTCTTGAAGTTATAAAATATTCCGCTGGCTTAAACGTTAAGCTAGCGGGAAGGTTTTACAGGGGTAGGTTTAGGAGTAAAAAAAAATTATGTTGGTAAAAAAATTTGTAAAAAATTATGGAATAGGTTATTTTAGATTCGGCTGTAGTAGCCCCCGCTAGCTTAGCGGACCTTTTAAAAAAGGCAAAATGCAACCACACAACTGCTCATTCGAAGTTTCTGATACTTCAAGGAAATAATAAACCGTTTCAAGAAGTGTGGAAAGTGGCTAAATCGTAAATCAGTTGTCTCAGATTGCAATTTTTGGAAACTGATAAATATCCAAATATTTGGACAATTGTTCCACGTTTCAATGCCTTCTTTGGATCAACATATCTATGCCATTTCATTTATGAATGCGATTAAAACAAACCATCAACATTTGAAATCATGTCACATAGATGTTATGGTAAGGAGTAAATGATTAAAATTTGGTAACGTTCGGTGGCAACACTGGATTCATGGCCATTTGTAGGAAATTTGTTTTAAATTTTGACATTTCATTACTTTTGTAGAGATTAGATTGAAAGTTTTCAATTCAGTCAGAAAAGTTTTCAAAGTATTTCAAGATTCAATTCACAGAAAAAAATTGTCAAAAAATATGTGTATGTAACTAATATTAATTAACAGTATGTGTATGTGGTTCGTATTTCTTTATATTTTCCACATAAAACAGCAATCGTCATGGGTTACCAGGCAGGTAAGTGTGTTTTAATTCAAATTAATAAAAATATACTAAATTTAAAGATATTAAAAAATATATAAATATATATGGAAAATCATACTGAAAATTGTTTTCTAACAATGTGAGTATCTTATAGTTAATTTATTTTACATTACATGGTTATTACAAGTTGCTGCAAAGTTCTGACTTTTGAAACCAGGTGACTAAGTTTTTTTAAAGATTTGTTTTTGTATAAAAAATGTACCTACTCATTTATTAAGTTCATTTATTCTAGGAAAATATTTAGTGTTGTAAATTATAGTAAACTGATTTTTTGGTAGTACTAACTTTCGTGGAAAATAATATTTGTAACTGGGCAACGGCTAGTTTGGATAATTTCTTACCGGACAAGAGTTCCTACATCAGTTAAAAGAAATGCAGTTTTGGGCATTTGACATCACTGGAGCATCTTCAAATATACAGAGTAATCATTAAAATCCTTGCAAAAGGTACCCAAATGTTCTTATTTATGATTATCGTTTCAATTCAACGAACTAAATTTTATTTAGTGATAATAAATATGTGTTAATGGGTACAATACTTTATGGAGAGGTTGATCACCATGACAGAAAAAAAAATGGTATTGGCAGTTTTTTTATAATAATGTAAACATGGGTTTAGTGAACACATATCTAATGACAGACAAATGCACAGCAGAACCTCAATAACGCGTAAAGATTGAATACGGCAATTTGATTTTGAGCAATTTGATTATAAGCGACGATAACTGTCAGGCTAGCGTAACTGTTTCATAAGGCCCAGTTGACGATGTACACCACAATATATTCTTAATTTATTATGCATTATACTGCTCCAACCATTTCCGAAAAATAATGGCTATTCCAACTTTAAACAAAAGTTGAATTCGTAATTAATTGCTATCAGTTAGTAGCAGATTCTTAGTTCAAATTTGATTAAAAACCAATTTTAATGTACGTATACTGACTTATTCGTTTATACAGTTACCTAATTTTTCCAAATTATTTTTTTACTATTATACTATTATAATTATAATTCCGATATATAGCCAAACATTTATTACTTTAACTTTGGAATGTCTACAAAATATTGTTTGTTTTTAAAAGAAACATATCTTCCTTCAACAATACAATTTTTTATCTACTGCTTGGAGACTACGGAACATTTAAAAACAAGTTGCTTGACCGTGGTCAGTAAAACTGGATATTGTGTATTCAAGTTAATCAACAGACACCTGACAGTCAATCAACGAATATTAAATGAAACAGATGCATCGTATAAATGTCAACCTTTGCAAAGTACCGGTTGATTTGATGTATGATATTGTAAACATAAAAATTACATTTTCGATGCATCCTTGTCTATTGAATATCCTTAATAAAGTATGAATGCGCAGAAATATGATGGCATTTAAGTGATTAATTATTTCCTAAATATAAATGCATATCTACTCGATCTTGAAGATAACAAAAAAAGTTTGAATATGAATGATTGAAAGTCTTCATGTAGGTACATATATTGATCTCAAGACAAGGTTTTGTTATTAGATATATAAGTTGAACAATTTTATGAATAGAATATAGAAAAATGTTCATTCTATTAAAAACTAAATGTTATGTTGTCCTTCACTCTAGTTTGATGATTTTCAGCGATTCTCATTGAGAAGCTCCACTTGTAAATTAATATGTTTATTTTTCTGTGTCTTCCATCTTGTGAAATCATAGATAAAGCTGTTTTTAACGTAACGTAAAAATATCGCATGATGCAAATAAAAATATTTCAATATAAAAAACAAAAAATATAAGTAAAAAACTCTTATAATAGTTTTAAAATAAACTTTTATTATAAAAACTCGCACACATTTTAATCAAAACATTACATTTAATTCACCATTCATTTTACTTTGATTTTATTTCGAGCTCTCCCACAAAAAAAACAATAAGCTCTAGATCCTTCTCTTCTTTCCAAAGTTCCATCTGAAGAAATTTGTGGAGCATGTATTCTTTTAATTTGCAGTTTTAACATTTTAACAAGATGAACTCAGTTTTACTAAAGCGATTTTCTATTTTTTATTAAATTTGTAAATACAGTTCACATTTATTACTATCACATTCGGTAAATTATACAAATTTATCATTAGGCAGGGCTTTTTTTTAGTGTATTACAGCGAAAATCTAAGAATAAACCTCCAGCTACCACACACCACAATTTGACAACACAGCAAATGACAATGACTCCAGAGTTGGAGGTGAAACCTCCTCAAACACAGAAAAATACCACATAATAATCTGTCAGGAACAATTTCTGTAAAGACAACCAGTAATTCGAGCAATTCTACGAGGGTGAATCAAATATGAACCGGACTTTTCTGTTTCTCGCCCTGTAGGTAATTCGAGTGGCGTGATGTCTCGGGGTATGTTCCGTAATTGGATTTGGTTATTGTAGTTAACGATTTAGGGTTGGTACTTCTGCTTCCTTAACTAACGGGCGATCGTTCCAGCACCAAAACGATGGTTAGCGTTCAATTAGAGTCAGCTGTTTGTTTGCATATTATCAGATTATTACTGATCAAATATGTTTCTGCGGACTGATTAAATGTGTGTATAGGAAATATTAAAATGAATGAAACAAAAGACTAAGAAATGCGAGTACATAGCGTGTATTCATTGAGTATAATTACGTAATACGTATTTTGCATTAGTGATAGCCTGATCAAATTTTTGTCCTACTAATCATCGATTAAATTGTCTGTACAACTATGACTATCAGCTCAAAACATATCTTTGAGTATTCTAAAATTCCCCGCAATACAGATTTAAATAAATACTGTTAAATTGAAAATATTACTCCAGATCATTTTATTGACACATTTTGCTGAATGACCTTGAATGGGGTTAACCGTAACCGGTGTTACTGGAACGTTCGTCCGTTAGTTAAGAAAGCAGAACTGCCAACCTGAAATTGTTATTTATGAAAACCGATGCCAATTACGGAACACAGGGTCGATATATGTTAGGTAGGGATGTTAAGAAGAGGGGAGTTCGTCGGTTTGGCCAGGCGTAGTCGATGCGCTGTTAGTAGCATCATGTTAGAGTAAGAGGTGCATACGTCTGTTGCGCAACGTGTTGTTATCAAATTTTTAGCGCGGGAGGGCGTTTGACCGTTTGAAATTTTGCGTCGACTATCTGCACAGTTCGGCAATTAAACACTTTCAAGGACCCAAGTGTACGACTGGCACAAAAAGTTTTCAGATGGCCGAGAGACAGTGGAAAATGAGCCTCATGCACGCCGTCCCACGACAAGCATCAATGAGGCGAATATCTATGCAATTCGTGAGCTGATTGAAGGCGTACTGCTGATCGATTTTCTGCACTAACGCCGTACACTTAATGCTGAGTATTACTGCGAACTACTCCAACAAGTGAAACGTGCCTATGCCTATCGGCAAAACGCTCGGCCACATACAGGCATTGGGATGAACAAAATATGGGAAACCCTACCCGACAGTGTGATGACTCTGTTGCATGACAACGCTCGGACCAGTTTCATTCTTTGAGAAAGGTATTAAAAAACTTCCGATTCGGTGGGAAAATGTATACATAAGAGAGGAGACTATGTAGAAAAATAATATGTATTAAAATTTGTATTGATAGTACCAATAAAATTTTTAAAACAAAAGTCCGGTTCATATTTGATTCACCCTCGTAGTAATATAAATGCTCTCAACTTAAATATTAATAAATCGTATCAATTCTCATTTACGCGAAGTAATTTAGTTTTCAATTATTCCTATAAAATAAATAATGTAATAATTCAAAAAAGAATTGATAAAATAAAGGATTTAGGTATTCTTTTTGACAGTAAACTGTCATTTAGTTCTCACATTGACGAAATAACTTCTAGATCTTTTAGAATGCTAGGTTTCATTCGAAAAAATAGTTCTGACTTTTCCATATCCACTTTCAAGATCTTATACTTTGGGTTGGTTAGATCGAATATAATAGCACAGTATGGTGTCCTCATTATGGGGTTTACATTGACCAAATTGAAACAGTTAAAAATTCTTGCGTATATGTTCACTTAGAATGGGAGTTAAAGGGATAACAGGTCGTGAAGATATGCTTTTGTTATTGGCCATCCAATCTCTACAACATAGGCGTTCTCAACAAGACATTTATTTGTTTGTTGAAATAGTTGAATGACTATATTAAATGTCCAGAATTGCTGCAACAAATTGAATGTGAATGCCAGGATAACGTGTGCTAAGCAATTGTTTATGGTTCCCTTTCATAATACAAATTATGGTTATTGATTTATTCCATTTGAAATTGTCTAACCTCAAACAATGTAATAAATTTATTCCTATGTAATTTATTGTAAAAAAATACTCTGTTTTAAAAATACTAATACTAGATGTTTATTAGTTTATTTAGATTATTATGTTTATACTTATGTAATGATTGTGTTTATTTTTGTATTCGTATATATTTTTGTTTTCGTTTGTTTACTAAAATGTGTCTAATGTTTTACTCTAAGTTAATTATTTGTATTGAAAATGGGTTTCGACCAGTAAATAAATAAATAAATATTTCGAAATTGCCTTATAATTTTTATATCTATTTACAATTTTCAAATACTTCTCTGTTTCACGAAAAATCTGAGAGAAAACCCTAATGAACAGGCAAAATAATTAAAGATCTATTCAAGAATCTTTTCGAAATTACTTATTTTTTACTTCTTGGGAAGACAATTTGTTAAAATTCCTAATTTGTGTTGTCTGACTATTCCAACATATGTTAGTATTTTATCATTTAACAATCCCCTGACTCTATAACTCTATAATAGTAAAAATAGAATTGTTACTTGCGCTATGTGATTCTAGTAGCTACAGACCTTACGTAAGTTTCGAGATTTAATTTATATGTTTCATATTTTTTCATACTTGCCGAGATTGCTTGGAATGTATTGCCGGAATGAACTCGCAAGGTAAATACCTGTTCAACAATTGTGAGGTACTTACTTGAACAATACATGTTTTGGCAATTGTTTACAAAATGTTGAAGTACTTCTTTATGGGTATTAATTTGTAAAGTCATGTGCTTCTTAAAAGAAAACAAAATCTTTGTTCACACTTGTTGTTAAATAACATTTGGAATTATTCCAAAATAAGTGCAATTTAGTACACTAGCGTCAATATATGATGATTTAGTAACCCGGTTATTAAACACACTTTGTTCACAACAAATTTGAGAGACAGTTGAGAGAAAATGAAAAACGAAAAAATTTTAGACTGAACTTGAATTTTTTATATTTTTTGGTAGTTCTCAGTTTAAAAATTTATTAATTACACTGCAGGTTTGAAATATCAGGATTCCCAATGATACCCTTATTAACAGGTACAGAGTTAGATACGAAGGTGTATTCAGGTTAAGGAGTTTAGTAATGACAACTTGAGTTGTTGAAACGGCGATGAGTGTTTAAAATAAAGGTTCGGTGTTAGGGTGCAAAATTGTTTTTTTTTTATTTGTGACTCACCAAATTAGAACACGTAACGTTATTCATTATTTAGCAAAAAAGGGAAAGTCAACAATGTAATTTAAACTGTAGAAAAGTTCCTCAATCTGAATTATACTTACTTTAAATTATTTGCAAATATCTTTTATTGTAAATATTTACAAACTTAGTAAATAAATACTTCATGCACTCCTTTCGCAATTTTACTTCTTTGTAAGCAATTTACATTTCGAAAATAAGCAAATATATACTTGTTTACACTTTATTGCTTTTTCCAAGGAAAATGAAAACATTTATGATATGTTTACTTAACTAAACTCTATATGGTATCATAAACAGTTAAAAAGTCTTAAATTTCAACATAAGATAAGCGTACCTACGGCAAAAAACAACTTTTTTGCATGCTTAAAACTACTAAAAAACTGACATTTTGATCGCGTGATAATCGATAACAGAAGTATGAATCCTTTTAGCAACTGAGGGTAATAAAAGTAACAAAATTACAGATAGAGGCAAACCAAAGGGTTCAGATCAGGTGATCGGGCAGGCAACTCTTATTCCAATCCAGCGACCATGGTATTCCAAATCGAGGTATTGACGAACTGGTGCGGTGTAGCAAGGAGGAGCTCCGTCTTGTTGGAAATGCAATTGCTCTTCATGTAGTAGAGGATCATTTTCTAATTTTTCTATTATCAATGCATTAATTTCATTTTCCAATATTCCAATTAGATGATTTCCCAAAATCTTTGCCCACACGTTTAGTTTGTAGTATAAGTTGGACATGGCCCAATGTAGTCACAGTTACCCCTTCATCATTTATAATTCCAATGAGACGTCTTTTTTTATTCATTACTGAGCCCGTCTCAACAAATTTTAAAATCAACTCCAATACGTATTTATGACGAACGTAATGTTTGGGATAGTTTTGGTTAAAAACCCTTGCAGCAGATCGAGGACAATTTTGATTTTGGTAATAAAGACTTACCAGCTCAACACGTTCTTGCAATGTGTATACCATAATTATCTTTTAAATTTTCAACAAATCAGTAAATAATAAATAATTTAATAAAGATCAGAACAGATAAACAAACTTGCTGTAAATATCAGCAAAAATAATGTAAAATAAATAAATGTTTACATTTAATGTTTTTCTTGTATTGTGTGTTATTACAGGGTGCGGCAGTGAAACAGGATGGTTTAAGAGCGTACTATACAAGAACTTCTTTTTAATACTTTTCCATGCATCAGTAAAAACTTTTAATTTATTAATCCGATTTTACTACTAGGTCCGTTTTGCAAAACAAAATTTTATTATGGCGGGATAGTCCGTAAAAAGGGCTTTCAAATGATATACGATAACACCTATTTTCCTTATCTCAAATCTCAAGGTCATTGAATTGGCCTGTTTATGTTGAATGGGCGCAAGTGCTAATTCACCTCAAAAAATTTCGCCCTCGAAACAAAAATCGACCTGTTCTTTCTTTGTCTAAGTGTTTATTGGGAAATAACACCACACTTTAAAGGAAATTGCTGTATATTCCAAACGTTTCGGGGTCTAGATCAGACCCCGTTGTCAATGGCTAAGAAACTACGAATTAAAAAGGTACAATTCCAAGATGTAAATTTAAATATTTGACAATGTTTATTGTTTGATTTTTGACGTAACTATTATTTATTTCCCAATAAACACTTAGACATTGAAAAAGATGCCACAAGTATCGTTCAGAAAACAACCTGTTTTTTCTTATTGCAATATTTTTGAAAATAACCAAGATATTCATGGTGGCTCGTTTGAGATGGAATACCCTGTATATCACTCACCTAAAGTATTTTTTGAGTACCCTAAAAGGTGTATTTATTACCTGAATATAGTCAAGTTAAGTAAGTCAAACCAGAGTCCTTAAAGTTTATTAATGGCCTAATACTCAACTGAATTCCTGTTAAGAATTTTATTCTTTAGGCATTCAAACAAATTCAATTTACTATCCCCGAGACCACCATATTTGCGTTTTTGTTTTGTTTTGAGGGAGGATGTCAATGGAGTTGATGTTTCGATTGCTATTTGTGTATTTTTAGCAGTGTAACATTGCATAAGTGCTATATCTATTGTCAAAGTGGATGCAGGATTCTTGCAAAAGCGGTTTTTTAAATGTGATCCATGAAGTTATTTGATATATGTTTGATGAAATGCTACTCAATCGATGAGGAAAGACGAGACCATCGTTTGTTATTTTCAGGCAGTTGAACGTGAAAAGTGGTCCAATACTCATTGAATGCGACAGCTTCGCGGATTCAAATATCAAGACTGGAAGATTCCAACAATTTTTTTTTGGTTCATTAATAAAATACGTTTATAAATTAAATTATTTTAGATATGAGGTACTTTAATAAATTTTGGGCTGTTTGAACAGTGTACTTATCTTGCGTTATCCCTCACCACTGTAACACTATGCCGTGATAAAGAGAACATCTATCAGAAATCACAGAATTTTAGATTTCAGATAATAATCTTTAAGCTCTAAAAGGCTTTGGAGCCGGTGAAGAAAACCAGCAATTTAATATAGCCTCTTATAAGGATACGAAATATCTTGTTATTAAGAAGATGCTTTATTGATTTCCTTTAGCGATGAACACGATGAAATACCTACTATGAAATGACTTCAAAAAACGACAGTAAGTGGAGCCCAAGTATGCTATATGGAAAAACTAAAAAAATATCACTTCATGATAAAACTTTTCGTATTTGAAATATTTTACTACAGTAAACCTGATTCCTAACATCTCCTGTTGAAAGTTTCATGTTGCAAAATGTGAACAATATACAAATGCATACCAAGTTATGAAAAAAATAAAAAAACATCTGAATATATCCATCATAAACACTCTCTTCGAGGTGTCACTCTTTTGTAGGCAATACAATGTATTGTAACGGGAATTCCTCCGATAATTCGTGGAAGCGACATCCATCCGATATTTCGGCGAATCCGAAATGTTGTTCTTCTGGGGCTTTTGATGAAGTTCTCGAAGAAGTCTAGAATTCCGAGAAGAAATATATAGAAATACGGAGAGCTGACGGAAGCATTCATTCAGTATTCGAGTGCCGTATAGTAAAGACCTGGTGTTCAAAATAAATTGTAAACATTTCTGTGAATATAAATTGAAGTAGTGGAAATAAATTATAGTGAGTTGGACTGTGTTTTTAAATAAATCCAAGAACCGGATTGAGAAAAGAAAACATTACAATATATTATTGTTTCTTACCAAGGACCTTTATGAGTTGTAATAATTTCTCCAATAACTCTTTAAAAAGTCGTAATAAAGCAAAATGGAATTTTGAAACATTTAAAAAGTTCATAGAGAAAACTTCTTTTTATTGTTTCCCTAAATTATTTCACTGCAAAATTCAATGAAGTTGTCAGAACGATAAACAATTTTATCGGTACTACTTGTAACACTAAAACTACACCTGATTTAATCAAAATAAATATGGACGTATAATGAGGGTAGTCAATTATAAATCATAAAATAAATAGGCTTGCGGCTTAATCTAAATTTCAAAATTCATTTGTTTTAAGATAAACTTTTATTTAAGCATTTAATTAATTCTGAATTCTATTTTAAACACCATTGGTACACTAAAAACACACCAACAATAAACTAAAAAAAGAGAATAAAACTTCACATTCTTTTACAAATTCCGCACATCACGTTTCGAGCACTTGAATAGACTTTCGTTTAGAGTTTCGCACCCTTTGAAACAAAAAATTCCCATCTATCGTAAAAATACCATATTTTTCAGGTCAAAAACTCATCTAAAAAGAAAAACCCTCTGTTCGTTTCGAGTGTATTCAAACGATCTTCGAAAGACAAAAGAATTCACTTGAATCAGTGACAAACGAAGCGCAATCTGAGAAAAATGAACAGCGATAGTAGTGAATCACCCTCGAATGCGGCTTCCAGCAGTCCTCTCACAATTTTCCTTTTGTCAAGGAATATGTTTACGAGAACGCCAGAGGGTGATTGATATTTATCTGTAAAAGTATGAGTCATAATCTCTTAAGTCTTCGTTTTACGATTATGTGCGGTTCGAGTGATTTTACTCGTAAATACTGGACGAAACTGCTATGCCAAAAAAGATGTATTATTTAAAAATGTTGATTGCTAGAGATTTTTTTAATCGATTTGTAAAGTAAAACAACGTCTATATGTAAGTGCGACTTGAATGGAACTTAAATCTTTTTTGAGATAATGATCAATTGTAACACTATGTAACCTACATCACATGGCTTGGATCCAGCCAGTATAATATGCTTTCAGTTATATGAAAATATGCATTTGCTAATACATTGAAAGTTAATTATGCTAATGTCCAAAATAAATAGAGAGGAAAATGTTTAACTGTCTATTAGTTTTAAAGAAATAGCTTTGCCATTAAAGAAATACAGTATTGTCAATTAACAAACTATCCTATAGATACATTAATAACAGGGCTAGAAAACTTAAAATGGCAAAATCAGAGGGACGTTGTCTCCCTATTCATCTATAAGTAAAAAATAAACGAAATAATCAACAATCTTAAAGTCTTGCCGTCTAGGGACCGCACGTTTTGCGTATCGCATGATGTAAATCTGACTATTGCTTACTGTAAACTATGTTATCAAAAACTATTAACTAGAGTTTGTTGTAGTTAGCCTACTCCGAGGTTTCCTTTTATTTTTTTACACCTAGATCTCACTATACGAAACCAACTACAGCATTCCATTTTCCATATCCAGGGGATGAGTCTATTGGATACCTACTCCTCAGTAAATGCAGGAATAAAATTTTGGAAAATAAAAGTAAAAAGGAAGTAAAATATGTTAATGAAGAGTTAAGTAATCGTCAAAAGTGCAATTACATTTAAGTACTGTTATTTGTGGTCAACACAGCAATCTATAAAAGAGATAGTTTAGACCTAACAAACAGAAACAAAAAAATAGTCCATTGTTGACTGTTCTTGAACTCAACCGTTAACTGATAGATAGATCCATGTTTCATCACTGGTTATAAATCGATTCAAACACTTAATTGAAACATCCTTACGATGGTGATTTTGTTCCATTGTGTATTTGTTCAAAGTTTTGGTCAATACACGATGTGTGGTACTTTCTGAAATGCCTATCGTGTTTGTTGATACGCGGAGTATCAATCGAAGAGTACCCAACAGCATTTTGTAGATTTTTGGTCGGCTACTACGATGTTTATCTTGGTGGTTTGCATGACTCCGATTAAACTCTACCAACAATTTTTTTACTATTGTTTATTTACAGTCTGTCCGATTTGAAATTGGCCTCATATATCGTAAAAAACATAATGATGCCCTGATGCAGAACATTGACTGAAATGATTACGAACTATTTATTCATGAATAAGGTTTGTGTTTTTAGCTTTGCAAATAGGGCTGGAATACAACAGGAGAAGACTTTTAAGGGCTTTATTGTAGTCTTCAGGAAGATTACTGTACTTTTGCAAGCGCTCAAGCCAACTCCCGAGGCTGTTATTCAGGTTACTCTACTCGTTTGTTGGTGCAGTTAAAATTGCGTTTTTTCTTCTTATCATTGAAACCTTTGACCACGCAATTTGTTGATTTTCGAAAACTTAAAAAAATCATTCGGACTATGCGGAGGACGGTAGTAACTTGCATTGTCTTTGTGGAAGATGAGTCGTTATTCAGGGTTGTTGTTAGAAGTTCAGGCCACAAATGGTTGTACACCAATCAGCATTACTCGTTATTAGATCTTGTAGAGGAATTGTGATACTTTTGGGACAAATGACAACGACTAACGTTTTAGACACACATAGGCAAAGAAAAACTTTTGTCGGCGTTTCTTCACCCTGGACAACACAAACAGAGGTTTATTTTTAGATTCATCAGCACAGACGATCCTGTATATGTTTTTAAAGTTTCCTGTGATGAAGCAGTCTACAGTTCTGTGGCACCATTTTACGCTATTACCTTCCCGTTCCTCCGATGGTGTATCAGATGGAAACCTATTTTTTATATACAATTCTTCATGCAAAGTTTTTTGAATTGACGTTTTCCTAATGTTTGCGTACAGGATTGATATTTTCCGGGGTGAAATACCTTTTCTGGTGCACTTATCCTTGGGTCGTCTCTGAAGACGCACTCATCCACGTTTGACCGACGAGAAATTGTTTACTTATGTGATGCTTCATTGCAGAAAACAGAAAACAATTCGTCGTATTCTTCTTAAATTAAGTGAGTATTTGACTGTATTAAAAGTATGGTTCGGGCTGGCGAAATCCTAAAAGATAATTATTTTATGAAAATTTGCTTAAGTAATACCAATTAGTTTTGTGACAAACGCAAAAGAATATTAACATTTTATATAGCAAAGTCACGTGATCATAAACTCGCTGAAGTTCGTCGTGAAATAAAAATCATAATTTGCGTAATCTGTGCATAGAAAAATGACCTAAAGTATGTTCTGTGGTCATGTATGGGTTATATTGTCTTAGAGTGATCACCACTTTGTTTTGTGGTGGTAAACAATTTAAGAGGATTTAATTCAATTAAATGGATATCTATAAGTAAGTCATTTTAGTGTAAACAAAAGAGTCATTTTAATGTAAACAGAAAGTATGTTATGTTTACTTATTTCAAAGTGTAAAACTGCTTCTAACATCATCGGAATTTATACGGCGAGTTGCAACCACTGATTTCGAATCTTCTCATTTCTTGGAACATATACAAACAAATTTTCTCAAGTTTTTGGAAAATTATTTGTGCACAGTGGCACTAGACATTTACAAACCATTATAAATAGGCAAGGACAATACGGTTAGGTACCATTTTCTCGTCTGTCACAACCGATTTGCTTTATTTTTGTTTTGTTTAGTAGCTACAGACGACCTCAAGCGCAGAATGCTAAAATTAATTTATAATATTGATTCAATAATTAAATAATAAAATAATAAAAAAGTCATTATTTACATGCACTGTCAATGCCAAACAGTGACGCCAGATTGGAGAGAAAATCATAAATCATAGGTTGACTCCAATCTGAAAGGCAAACTAAATTAAATGTAAAACTAAAAGTTTTGGCCCTTCGCTAAAGTTAGCCTACATAGCCATGCTATTTAAATAGAACCAACGAAAAATTATAATTCATAATAATCGCCTTTTATTGGGAGCTCGCAAGTTTGCAGTTTGCAACTTTCATTGCATTGTAAATATGGTTTGTCAACTAAAATCAGAATTATGTTGCACCTCATCAATTTATTTCTGATATCTTCTTTATTTTAACCTTATACTTTGAATTTAGAAACCTTTTATTTTTCTCGGGTAACTTTCATATAAGTTTAACTAAGATTACAGAAAATTGTCAAATTATGCACAAAATCACGATAAATAGGTAGATCTGACAACACTGAATGCTTAGCCATCTGCCGGAAATTTGATTTAAATTTTGACATCTAATACTTTTGTAGCGATTAGGTTGAAAGTTTTCAATTCAGTAAGACATGATTTCAAAGTATTTTCAAGGTTTCAATTTCAATTCACAGAAAAAAAATCTCAAAAAATATGTGTATTTAACTACTATTAATTAACAGTATGTGATTCCTATTTCTTTATATCTTATACATAAAACAGCAATCGTCATGGGTTCCGTACTACGTTGGTAAGTAATTTTTTTTATATTGAAAATTATACTGAACATTAATGTTTTCTGACAATGTGGGTATCTTATAGTTAATTAATTTTACATTACATGGTCCAATTGCTGCAAAGTTCTCTGATTCAGGTTAAGGAGTATGACATACATATTAGTTACACTGCTGGGCTCTGGCGTAATTATATATCCCAGTGTTGCCTTAGTTAAGTGAAATAACAGTAGATGGCACAACAAAACTGTATTACTTACTTAAAATGATAAAAACATTACTATAATGCTAGTACTTGTTTATAAAGTTAATAAATAATTTATTATAGCAATTTTGTTAAGAAAATAAAATTCCTGACTACTCTACTTTGGTTTTATTTAAAATGACTGTAGATTTCAGCCAGTAAATAATCAATCATGCTTTTGTTACTGTACATACATGAGCTTAATATATCTAAAAATACAGTTCTGGTTGAAAATTCGACCTGTTAAACGATAGGTGGCACCATCATTCAGATGTATTAGTCTAAAATTGCCTTGTTATAGCCCAATTAACAACATTTTAAACAACTATTTAGCTTTTGTTCGCTAAATAGCTGTTAAAGTGTAGCGCGTAGTATGTATTTCCAAACCAACAGATACATGCCACCTAAAAAATTAGAATACTACTCTGAAATTCACACAAACTGAACCTACCTAATGCACGCTTAACTATACAAAGATTAGCACTACATGCGTAATTTGCTGCTTAACAGTAGTAGTCCGTAACAGTAGGTTAGGTTTTCAACATTCAAATGGCAAACACGACAGTGGCTGGGTAACGCTCTTTCAGACCAAGTGATGACCATCTTTAACTACCTTTGGAGTTGCCTATAGTTCAGTAGGAAAATATTTAGTGTTGTAAATTATAGATCAGTATTGATTTTTCGGACAAGTAGTACTGACTTTCGTAGAAAATAATAATATTTGTAATTTTTTGTTATGATTATAATTCTGTCATTAATATAATATAATTTTCAAAATGTCATTAAATATTAGAGTTTTCATTGAGTTGTTTGTCAACTCTATTTTTAAAATCGGAAACGGAAACTTTTAGGTTAAAAAAAAACGCCGATAATTAGATCGAATATGTTGCATAGACATATTTATGTAAAAATAATCCTACAATTATATACATAAATAAAAAAATATTTCGTGAATAATTTCTATAAATGTAATCCAAATGAAATAATAGCGATAGCAAAGGCCTGGCCTACTTTTCTAATTTCGCCTCAACTCTATATCTCTTTATACAGACAAAATAACCTCAATAATGTTCAACTCATAATTTTAATGAATTAGGGTCGAATTTCGACCACTGGGCGACCGCTAGTACCGTTAAATAAACATTTAATAAAGTTATAAAATCTGACAAATATATAATTTAATCACAGTACAGATGCAGTCGCCACAATCGCCATAGAACAAATCAATGAAATAAAGATTGGAGTTCAAGGCTACGTTCGTTACGTTGAAAATAAGAAAATAAGATTTATTTATTTATTTATTTCCCAATTTCTTTAGAAAATATTAAAAATAGTAAAGTAAAAAACATACTGCAAGTTTATTACAACATTATTGACAATTTATGACGGTTTACGAAAACTGTCAAATAACCCACTGTTTTGAAAAGTTGTAAAAACTTATTGGCCGAAAACTTTCTTCGTTTCATTCCATTGTTCGAATAACTTGCACTGATTTTTTCAATTTAAGTTAAATGAAGACAAAGGTTAATTTTTAATAATAAAATTTGATTATAGGCATCCTCTTATCACTATATATACAAAACTTAAAAGACATTATAGAGATTAAAAATTAGGCTCATATTGTCACTTCTTGTCCTAAAATCTTTTTAGCGATCACCAAAACAATTTTAAAACTCTACACATATTCAGCAGTGCAAAAACCTTGAATAACTAATATCTATTACCTCGAGAAGGTAAGGGAAAAACAGAAATAAGTTTATTATTCACCCTCGTTTTGTTGTATAATCCTCGAAATTCAGAAACGGAAAGTTCATTTTCGTAATACTCTAAAATGTCGAATTATTTATTGTATCGTTTAATCTAAAACACACTTTGATTACAGATGAATTCATAGTAGACGTAGACGTAATAACTAAACTGACAAAACGAACGATTGGAGTTGTCGCACAATTTGTTTATATAACAATCGTCGACAGTTATTAATGGATATAAAAAAATATTTACTGAACTCATACTCGTATCATAATAATATTTGATTAAGATTAACGACGTTTTTGCAGAGAATCCCTACAGTGTGTTCTCAATGATAATTGTGTTATTCTCAAAAAATCCAAAAATACAGATTTTAGAAGTCTTAATACAACAAATTTTAACACCTGGCTACTACCAGTTAGGGGAATTGAATATAAATTAAATCACAATGCAAAATACGCCAATTTACTTATTTATGTATATAGTACACTGTACTACCGGACAACGTATTTATAATGCCAAGCGAAACGTCTGCAAGATTCAACCATGTGTCAAAATAACGAACGGAACAGAACAAGTTGTAATAGTTCGTATATTTCTCTATTTCTCCTGAGATGGTTGAAATATTCTAGTTTCGGCCTTTTAATAGTATTGAATATTTCTTTGTCATTTAATTTTTTATTTCAGATAGAGCTCATGGTTTTGAAAAGCTTTTTCGATTCTACACTTAATCTCTTGGGAATGGTCCCCGTGGTCATTTATATTTGTTCCCAGATACGTGCAACTTTCAACTCGTTTCATTGCTCCATTATTTTTACTATTATCTGATTTGAAATTGTCCTATTTTTACTAGTGACCTCTTTTATCCTCATTTATTTCCAGACCATATTGTTTAGTTTTCAGCACAAGGCTATTACATCCAGGGGACCCTCTGCGCTGTTTGCAAAAACTATCGTGTCATCAGCGAATCGTATGTTGTTAATGCTGTTGCCATTTACTAATATGGCTCCGTTTGTTCTATCTATTGCTTCGGTAAATATCTTTCAGAATATATGTTGAAGAGCAGGTGAGACAATATCTCTCTCTTACCCCTTGTTTGTGGTTACAGGATTGACTAGTCTCCTTTCGCGCGTACTTTTGCTTTTGATTCCAATACGAGCCAATAACAGTTTGTATGTCTTTATCGTCAATCCTTATTTCTTGTAGACAGTGGTTTATGTTGTCTTGACTGCCTTCTTGGAATCAATAAATCATGCATATATTTTAATTTACATCCCTCTATATTTAAAATAAAATCTGTAACCAGAATAACACCTCTCTCTTCCCAACGGAGTTTTGAAGCCGAACTGTGTTTGCCCTATTTCGTTTTCGCAGTTTGTATATATACGTTGATGGATGGAGGCTCATAAAATATTTTCTAGATTCTGAACATTTTTTAGCACGGCTTTTTGGATAAGGCTATAAAGGTGGACTCTCTCCATGAATTGGGTATTTTGCCTGAGTTATAGATCCAATTAAATATTCTTATGAAACACAAGGATAATAAACATGGAATATTTACAGAAGTACGATCTGTCTATTCTCCAAGCCTTACTAAAAAACTGAAAAAATGTCCTCGATTGAACCCGGTGCTTCAATCTGCCTACAGTTCAAGCCTCAGTAAAATACTAAAAAGACTTTCAAAGTCTGGATCAAACTCGAGGTCTTAAACAAGCCCACTCCCCTAGTCTCACTAGATGACACAACAGATTGTGAATCCGAGCTGTTTCGTATATTTATAGTTGTTGCTCTGGTCAGTGTTTACCTTCATGCGTAGGAAAGTGCTATTGTCACGTAGGTTAGGGCAGGCGTTCCTCTATTTCAATACCAAAGTTGAGGGACATAATAGTCCTCTCCTCAAAACTGAGGGCGTCCTGTTTGTATGTGATGACTAGGGAAATGCAATCCCGACACGAGATCGCAAATTTGAGATCCGAGGATTCGAAATATCAATCCTGAAAGATCCCGGAATTTTCGGGAATTCGTCTAGTTTAAAAAAAAGTTAAGTTTGGATGACTGAAAAAACGATGAAAACTACTTGTTTGTGATAGTGAGGTTATTTAAAATATTATTTGAAAGAAAACAAAAACCTTTATTCTTCAATATTACTAACTAAATAATTAAAGTTTTTTTTTTTGAAAATTAACATAATTAAAACAAAAAGTATATCTCAAGGAGATTAGAAAGTAGTGACGGGTGATTTTGAAAGTAGCGTCTAATGTCCGTTGCAATGTACCCAGCTGCTGAGAACGCCCTCTCCGACTCAACACTGGTTGGCAACAGCGTGACTAAACAATTATATGCAAACTGCAAAAATCTTCCCCTTGTTCCTTCACACTCAAATAAATCCATTTCTTTTTTTTTATGACTGACTCTAATTTATCTAAGCTCGTGGATACATGTGTAAAAGTACTTTCAGACGGTCGCAGAGTTTCTTCTAATTGCTCTCGAAGTGATGTATTAGTTTGTGCAGTAATAGCACGTACATTCAAATTCTCTGGAATCATAGAAAGAGGCAAGAAAGAGGATTTTTTAGGTCTTCTAACTTACCAATCATGAAACGCAATATATTTTCTGCATTTACTAAATCAGTATCTCGACTGCAAAGTACCTCGACAGCCAATTTCACTGGCTGAAATGTATGTTCCAAATCGATAAGGACAGCGTGTTCTTCATCCGTGAAAAAATAGTTTTGCCAAACTCTTGCTGAATATAATTCTGAAGCATATCATTCTTGGCAGGAGAATTTCTAAAACGTTTGACGCATTTTTTGTTTCGATATAATCATTTGGTATTCTGTAGCCAGATCAACTTGTCTTATAGGTAAGGAAAAGTATAAACCATCATAATTATCCGGATTGTCTTCCAGGACTTCTTCCTCCTCCGCGCTGCGATTTGTGTTCAGTTCAGCGAGTCTTCAAATTCTTTCTCTAGTTAGAATTTACGGTCTTTTTATTAAAGACGTCTGTTATACCTAATTGTACACCGTGGGCGTAGCAAAACTGTTGTAGTGGTGGTTCAATCAGGCATCCGACTTTCTTCATCGGTCGTTATACCGACAATGTCGTTATCCAGGGACTCCGGTGACATACTTCCAAAAATGCGGGCCAGTGCAATATTCCAGTAAGTTGACTAACTGTTAATAACTCTGTGTACATTAACATTTAAAAAGCGCCTATTTATCCCAGATGTCCATTCATATAAACTGACTGTAAGCCTATAGTCTTCATTCTTCAACTTTAGATCTTCCTTCACTTTCATAATTCATTACAATTAGTAATTGTATTTGGTGAAGAAGGCAATTTGTAATTGTTACCTTTCCCAGCGAAAAGATTCTTCATATCGAAAATACAGAATACTCTGAATGGCTACCATTCGGGAAACCATTAACTCTTTTGTTACATTAGAATCGGATTGAGCAGTTAAATTATTAACTGCTCTCTTGAAATATCTCCATACCGGTAAACTACTACTAAACTCTACACGTACGCTGGGTTACTTTTCGACATTCCCGGCCGTCAGTTAGCAAATCGCTCGCGTCCCGAGTAAATGTGTGTAGCCTTGCTGACCACTGCCGCCCAATCCCGTCAATCTCGAACGGGATCTGGTCATATATGCTTCGGGATTGATCCCAAAAAATTTCTCGAGATCTCGCGAGATAGGGATTGTATTCCCTAGTGATGACATGCAAAATCTAAAGTTGGATCAGCTAGCTTCGGTTTTAATTTTTGAATTACTCGAATAACCGCGCTTTTTCAGAGAGGAATTCTTTCAAGTAACTAAAACCTACAACAAACTCGCAAATAACACATGATTATTTCGAAATAACTGTGTTTCATCGAGTTGTTTGTTTTGTATGAAACACCGTTCAGGAAATATAGTACTTTGAATACCTATTAAGACTCTTTATTTAAACAATTCTTCCAAATGTTGGTAAGGTCCTCCGATTAATTACAACGAATTAACAAAATACTTGTTTCTTTGTATGTAGAATGACACTTTCATCGAAACAAAGAACATTTCAGATTTCAGGAAACCATTGTTTTACTGATATTTTTTTTTACTTTAAATTCCCTGTGAACCGCCTTGTGTTACACCTTTGTTTGTAATAACTTTATCGGTAGTCTTGCCTTTCTTATCCATTCTTTAGTCGTTTTCATATACAAATAGCTTTTAGTAACTGTTTTGGGTATGCTTTCAATTATTGCTTTCCTTAACAGATCTCTTTGTTTCTTTCCGGGATATAAGGTAAGTCTAGATCTGATTTTAGGTCTCCCTATTCCCACAGTTGGGCGTTTTAACCATCTGAACCAGATGTTTCTCGGTCTTTTTAGCTTTCGCCAATTCGTCTAAAACTATTTTGCCTGTACATGTATTTCTCTTCCTAGTTCTTTCTGGCAGATAATTTGCAATTTAAAAGTGGAACAAAGTGTAGAGAGACAATTTCGCAAAATTGGCCGAAATATTGGTCTCTACAGAAATTCTTTCTCACAGATATTGAGAGAAAGGGATGTCTACAATATGACCAACCAGAATTCGTGTGAATAGTAAATAGTGTTTTGCATGTTGTGTCATACTCATCTGAGTTTGGAGATATTTCAGCTCTAAATCTGGTCGTTATCAATCACTTTGTACCAATTCAAATTTCAAATGCAGGAAAAAAACTCCCTCCATATCATTCAGATATTAGTTTCGTCTAAATCTGTTTAATCTAAACCGTCATCTCTTCTTCATTGTGTATTTTATCTTCTACTACAGTTGTTCATTTTATAAACGATATGCTGTAACACAGTTCACTTTTGGACATCGATAGTACAAGATAAAAGTTTTCAAACATCTAGGGATATAAACATATAACCATATTCAATCAATTAGTAATTAAAATAACAAAAATCGAGACATGGAATTCAATTTTTAATCGATAACTAAAAATAATCTACGTTTCTAATATTCAATTTATTTATTGTTTTCCGTTTGAGTGGCATGCAGATAAAGCAATTCAGGATATTTTTCACTGAAAATAATCTATTTTCAATATTGTCTTTAAAAATATGTAAATATGTTAAATCAAACTGAGAGAGAATTAACGAAGGATCTGGAATAGAACGCGACGTATATTCCGCTTAAAATTTAATACCCTCAACCTCTCAGCTCAGCTAAAATTCTTCAACCGCATTTCTCACGTGCTCCATAAAACTAAAATGAAAAAAAGGAAACCGGAAAACCATAATGTATGTCGTGGATGAATTCTTTTATTTGTGGCTACCGTCCCTGAATTTCGAAAAGGTTTTAAAAGTTGTTGACGCACAATGGTCGCTCTCCGTGGCAATTCTCTGGGATCTCTATCGTAATAAAAATCTTTTGTCAGTCCGATAAGAGGGAATTGGTTGTCGGTGAGGTCTAGCATGCACTCATCCTACAATAAATCATATTTTTGAGCACGTAAACTTGATTGCGTTTGTGACTTTCTAGACGACCGCCATCGGGGGCTCGGGATATATAATCAATATAAATGCAATTTCTGTTGATTGCCGCAGTTTTCAGTCGCTGTAATCGTGAATCCAGATTCTCTGGGGTTATTACTTCTCGACTACGAGCGATGTTTTAACTGTTCGATGCATCTATTAAGTTGACACATCTGAAAACAATTTGAAATAAAACTCAATTGTTTTACTTAGTGATAAAATGTTGCATTTTTTCAGATACTCCATTTTAGCGATTATTTCGACCTGGTTTTTGTAGAAATGGGTTCTAGACAATGTTGAGTAAGGATATATATGGGCACCATGGCAGAAAGTTGTGACAAATTATTTATCTATACCTAAAATAAAACTATAACAAGTCAAAGTCAAAGTTCATGAAATAATTTTTGAAATTTTTGTTGATGATATAGTCATCAATTTAGAATACAAAACACCAATTTGTCCGTTTCCTGAAGGATAGTTGTGTCATCTTTAATTAATGTTTAAGTACTTTTGGGAATAGTACCACTTGAAATTTGTTGTTGGGGCAATAAGAAACTATTTGGAATAAGGTACAATTCTATACCTAGACCCAGAAAACGTTTGGAAATATGCAATAATTTCAAGTACTGTGGAGTTACGCTAAAAAGGTTAACGCAAAAACTACTGAATGGGTTTTGATCAAATTTGGCGTGGAGGTTCTTTAGTGTCTATGTTAATATGCAGGAGACTTTTTGCCGGCAGAAAATAACTCATATAGTTGGCAAATACTGAAAATAGTGAAAAAATTCTATCGATTTAAATGCTATCAGCCTGAACACGCATCATACAAAGACTACTGACTGCATTTCGATAAAATTTGGTGTGGGGGTTTCTTAAACTCGTTAATATTTACTGCGATGAGATGAGAATATCCCAATGGTCCACATGGTCGATAGGATTTAAATCCGGCAAAACACTAACGCCTGCTTCTTGAAGAAAGTCCGTAATTCAACGAGCAAATTGCCATCTAAATAAGGCAGTAAAGTTCTTTCTAGCACATCATCAACATGATGCACAGCTGTCATACTGCCGTGAATAAAGAAAAGCGGTGATCCGCTATCATGGGCAATACCCTCCCAAACGACTGCGCCAAAAGTCCTGTACATGCCTCTTAATAGTAAACTCAATATCGCGTCGTTATACACGGTGACGTGTTACCATTGGCCATTGGGCATACCTAGGCAGAAATCGCTGAATACATTATGTCATTCTGCCTCGAGCGTTGAGTGGTCCGCAATTAAAGGAAACAAGTCGAAAGGTTGAAATGCGGCAATATAATGTACGCATAGCAACATGGCCTCGGTTTTTGAAAACATCCTACCGCTGTACCACTGGAATGAAAACTGACATAAATTACGTTTAATCGGTCGACCGAACCATTTTGTCTCTGAATAGAACAAACTTTTTCTACTATTATAGATTCGTAGGACTTTGGTCTACCTCCACTAAACCATTGGTCAGCAATTTGAAGCCTAGCAGCAAACCGTTCTGGCAAACTTCGTTGTCGGCAGCGCCTATTAAGATAGTCTGTACTGCGCCTCAGTTAACCAGTTGGTCTTCTTCGTGTTTCTCTGTTTTCTTCTGTCCACAAACGACATACATGGTTTACCGCCATTGCACTGCAATATTACCCTTATCAAAATCGTTAAGATGGTGTTAATTTTGATATCTTCTAACTCCAGGCACTTTGTTACACTAGTCAGCTGTTATAATTGTATCGAGTTAATACCTAAAGTTAGAGTGCGTGAGGTACCAGCACCTACACAAGTGGAATCGTAACACTGAATGAGAGAGAAAGGAAACTGAGTGGACGTATTTGTCTCTGAATAGAGCTACAAGCAATTGCTAGACGTCCCTTGACTGACGCAAACACCTGTCAGAAGCGAGCTTAGACAGAGTTAGATACGTCCACTTGGTTTTTTTTGTTTCTCTCACCGTACGTTACGTTTTTCTTGGGGCATGGCGTAATCTATATCTATGTAGGTAATATATCTATGTATAAACTGGTTTCTTTACAAAACGGTATTCAATTCAACTTATCGACTATATAGATACCAATAGATAGAATACATCCTTATATTGTAAGGAGATGTGTTTTACTTCTATAGTTCATTTCCATATTATGTTTATTAAATATTCAGAATGTAATTAGATAATAAATAAAATATAATTGTAGAAAAATAATCACAGACCGTATATTCCATTATCTGCAATATAAATTTGTTTAACTACAAAACGGTATTCAATTCAACTTATCGACTATATAGATACCAATAGATAGAATACATCCTTATATTGTAAGGAGATGTGTTTTACTTCTATAGTTCATTTCCATATTATGTTTATTAAATATTCAGAATGTAATTAGATAATAAATAAAATATAATTGTAGAAAAATAATCACAGACCGTATATTCCATTATCTGCAATATAAATTTGTTTAACTACTGACAGTAAATATAATCAAAGAGTTTAAAATAATCACAATTTGTAAGTATAGGGGTAATCGGATTAAATCTTGAAATTTAGTCATGTCTTAAGTAAACGTCTTTTATACCAGAGAGCCATGAATCAATCTCTTGATGAAATCACTGAAGAAAACCTCATCGTTTGCCATCCGATATTTCCGTAAATAAATTTCAATTCCGTCGGGATGAAAGATTAGGGGCCGAATGGACCGCTGCAGGGAGCCATATTGAAGAGAAGCGAAGAGTTATCTCTTTATTTGCTCGTTTACTGAAAATCGAAATACGCTCTTCTCGCCTAAGTAAAGCGTAAATCCTAATTTTCCCGGATTCCGTACCCGATCCTTTTCGGTAACAAACATGCACTTTATCCTTTTAAACATTTACGACTTTTGGCTAAGTTTCAATAACGTATACCGCAAATGATAAAATATCTTTAAGAGATAGGCAAGGTCTCGGATACTTCAAGTATTGATTAAACAAGCATAAGAAAGGCTTTAGTCAAGTCCAAGAAATTGTCAATTTCGAAACACGATCCATTATTTCAATTTTTTTTTCTTTCAAAATTATGATTTATCAGAAATGAATAAATTATACAATATTAACAAATATCTTTTATAAAATCAAATATTTGTAGACTTGATCTATTTAAATATTTAGGCACTTTAATACTTTTATTACTGAATAATGTTTTTTTAATACGGTTAAATCTCTGTTTATTATTTTTTCTGACAATTTCGTTTTACTTGTTTGCTTTAAAATGAATGCAACATCCAATAATCATGCCAACAAACTAAGATTACTTCGACAATTAGATTAATTTGTCTAGTTATAAACGTTAATGACAAAGTTGTTCCTCACACTGCTTTCCAATTTTCATTAATTGAATATTAAACTAAATCATTGTTCGAAAATACTCGCAATTTGAATCCTTAGTTTCTTTTGTATTATCCTTACTTTAAAGTTACATTGTACTCAAACTGCCCTGTATATTAAAAAAAAATGTAAAATTTTATATGTCTTCTTATACAGTCACCTTAGCATCTAGGCGAAAAAATTGCCATTGCAAAGAGAGGTAATAAAAAAACTAAATTCATAAAACTAAAGACAATTAAGACATAGCAAATTGAAGGAGAATAAACAATAAATGTACATGCTATTTTTAGGAACGTTCGGGCACAAGTTTTAAGACTGAAGCCATTGTCTTTCGTACAAATGAAAAGTATTGAATATCACTTTGACAGGTCAAGTTAATCTTATAATTTAGAGTGTAATTCGAACTTAGGAGCTATGGACAATGACATGGAACGAGTTCAGATTCAGAACCTGTTTGCTTGTGTTACTGAAAAATCCTATATATTGAAAATAATCTCAATATATTCAACGATATGTAACGAATAAATTAACATTTTTTTGAGATTTTTCGAGAGATTGCATTATGAATTTACCACAAATCTACGTTTTCAAATATATCCTACCACAGTATTTCATATCACTTCTATCAACAAAATAATAAATAAATATAAGAATAATTGTTGTAATCATAAAATTATCAGTAACCTAATAGAAATGAAAATGTTTCAAACGAATACGTAAAGGCGTTATAAATTGTTCAAAACATTTCTGTCGAAAGACGACATAAAGTTAGTAATTTTTACAACAAAGGATAAGTCAACTAGTCTATCGAAACTTTACAAGCTTTTAAACGTAAGACGACATATCGTTTCTAACCGGAAACCATAATCAGTTATTCTATCTCCAAAACACCGAAATCTCGAAAAACTATTTATGTTCTTCAAAATTATGATTGGTTATTATGGTTAGGTATTTACACGCGAATTGAAACTTGGAGATGTTGTTATTCAATTCGCGTTCAAATATCTAAACAAGACATACATTTTTAAATTCATAATCTTTGGTGTATGCGTTTGTTAACGTGTAAGTTCTAAACGGCTTGGCAATTTGCGGTTATATATATTTGTTAGGTCAAGAGGATGGTTCATTGCTATACTAAAATCCGTATCAATATAGTGAAGTTTTTAACAAATTCTACATTTATAAACCAAAGTAATTCATATTCACTTCACATTTTGGTTTAGGTCCAAAGAAATTTTTCTTATAGAAAATGGATAACGAGTCTGTCAGTGATCATGTAACTTCTGAACGACCCGATCGACTGGGATTATATTTACAAAATATATTTGTTTAATCCTGAGAAATTTATAAACCAAAAATATTCATATCTACACAATATGTTCGTGTGGTTTAAGTACATGAATAGTTTTGGTAGCTGGCTCTAATATTTCGTATTTATGATGACATATCAATATCAGTTCTATCCTATTGTGTTAATCAATAAAATATTTTTATTATTTATTTTGTACAGGAAAGGGTAGAACAACGTCATACGAGTCAGCTTGTAAGTTATCGAATAAAATATCTCAATACATAAAAAATACTAAATAAAGTGTAAAGGCACTGTAGGTATTAGTTAGGTATATCTATTGTCAAAAAATATATGTATGTAAAATAATAGCAGTAAAATTAATTTACTGGAGATACATCAAATTAATATCCATAAATATTCGAAGTTATTTAATAAATTAACTAGAAATTGATTACGCTTCACTTTTAAGACTTTTACATCACAAAAACATCTGTCGTTATATAAAATACGTTAAAATTCTGACGGAAATGTTGGTTAACATGGACTTGCATCAAGTAACAGCCACATCAGTTCCATAAAATCCTATTGCACTGATAGGCAATAAAAAAATAAAGTTTGCGTCAAGAGCTATTGAGCAGTTACAAACTTTAATTCAAACAAATTTCAGTAGAACCATTCATATTTTAGCGATAGCATAGTTAACGTCGTGATGAAGAAGATGATGCTAATTATACTCATACAGTTAGTTAAAACTCTCAAATGGAGCAGTAGGTGTGGTTTGCGTTTGTGAGACTTTGTAGTTATTGCACTAGACCAGACTGTCATATAATCCGAATTAACAACAAACACTCTGCTACCCATACATGTACGCATATCTCATCTGTACATACCATTGTATGTCTTCTCTTTTTTAATCTTGTCTATTTAAAGTAGTTAAAGTAACGGCAATTTGCAAAATTCATCCTTACATGTATCACCATCGTTTGACTTTCGTAAAGCCGAAGAAAATATAAACACCATGAAAACAACAAAATAAACATAAATGAGTAAAGTCTACCTCTTTTACTAACCTACGCGCGAAAATGCATAAAAATACCTAAATAACTATTCATTATTACCTGTTTGGTTAATAGAAGGAAATTCTTTGAACAAACCGCAAGCATTAGAAGAAACTATGAGTATATCATTAACTGGTTTCGTAGTTACGACTATGAGTATATGGCCATAAAGCTAAATGGCTAGAGGTACATACCTATATATTTTCAAATTTCCTAACCAGCCATAATAGAATACTTTTCATACCTAAGATATAAGCTCCGAATACAAGTATAAAATAATATAAGATTCCTTTCACTCACATGTATTAATTTTTAACATTTTCTGAATTAAATTTCTACGATAAATTGACTATGGGTAAATAATATATTTACTTATAATAATTACATTCCTATAATAGATTTTGTCGCGGAGAGTTGAGAAAGTAATTTATTCTGCTTAAATCGCATGACATGCTATTCAGTTTATTAAATTAACATACTTATTATAAACCATTGATTTAATATTAAATATTTCCAATGATTTTAATACCGACTTAATTGACTCAGCGCTAAAATAATTGGATATTTAACTGTTTTTTAATATTTTTGAAAAAATCGGGAATAAAATTCAAATAAAACTAAAGACCCTGTATACGCTTCGTTTTTTATTTGTGACGTAGCTAACGGGTCTTCAATTCGAAATTAACTGATTTTGTTCTGTGACGAGTGCTTGGAGCATACACTTCTGCAAGTAGCCTGAAATGTACCACGATCGTGACAAAACTAGAAAGAGAGGGCAATAGAGACAGTAACAAGCTATTTCAGTGGATTGGGAACTGCTTCCACAGATCACTGGCAACTTCCACCCACCAAGTGAAGTAACATAAAGAAGTATATGTATGCTCTAAGCTGTAAACCCATACATGAAGACAGAACCACACACAGGTCTTACTTTAAGTCATTTTTCTATACACAAATTATGCAAATTTCGTTTATGACGTCACAAAGAATTTCAGAGCGTTTCTGATCACGTGACGTTGCTATGTAAAATGTTAATTTTCTGTTCCCTTTATTACGAAATTAATTTGTATTTTTAAAAAAAAATTACATAAAATGATCATAAATCATAATTATATTCTAGGATTTCACCAGCCCGAACCATATAAATAAATAAATCCCCAATTATAAATAAAACATGTGTTTAAAAAGTTTTCATTTTGCATTTATTTAAAGAAAAACACTCTCCAAAATTGTTCCCTTTAATTTTTACAGGACGTTTCAAATCTAACCATCATCAACTTTTTTCTATTCATCATCATAAGTATCAACTCAATAATACCAATGACACAGATTTTTCGAAATATAAGCAAGGGATAAGGGGTCCATGGCTAGGCGGCTGTAAAAGGTAATTACCTGCCTCCAATGAAAGAACTTTAAGCGATTAACCAAGAATATAAGAAGAAGGCTTATAGATACAGGGTCTAACTTTTCTGATGAAACTGTTTTTTACTGATGCCATAATCAGTGCTAATAAGAAAGCTTTTCTGTATACTGTTCAAGATCATAGAACTAAGTCTCTAGATTTATTAATCTACAATTTTTCCATTTTTACTAAACGTCAAATTTATTTATCGCTTATTTGTCGGTTTGAACAAACCTTATATTGTGTTGCTGACATTTTTTTGACCTACCACTGACATATTTTTGTAGTACATTATTTTCACGTAAATAATTTTAAGAATTGATTCAGTAGTTCAGAGAATACCCCCACATACAAACGATTTTTTTCATTGATGAATATAACATCAATCCCTCATATATATTTTATGAAATTTTTTTTGACGGGGTAAAACTCCTAAAAATTAATTTACGGGATTCCATTCGCTCAGAATATTGTGAAAATCCTTCTGTTGACATGAAGAAGGCTGTCAAATTATTCAATATATTTATTAGTTTCGTTACCCAATAGTAGTACTTACAAATAAATTTCAATAGCGAATAAGAAAACACGAATTAGAACTGAAGTCATATTAATTCAAAAGTGCACCCAAAAATAAACGAATTCGTTTTTAACAATAAGGTGAAGTAAAGATCATTTTAACAATGAGTTGTAATCATAATGAAATGTTATCAATTGAAAAAAAATAATACATATTTTGAATTGCCTTCAAAACCATATATATATTGGTAAAATTGTATTAAAAAAATACTATGGAGTTCCGGTCATTTTCAGATATGAAACGTCGAAAAAAATACCTATTTCTGCAATGAGGTATTTTTTTAATTCAGAATTAATAACATTTATGAATTATGAAAATAAGAATAATGTAGTACATTTTAAAATTCAATTATTTACATGATATTAGAACATTTAACACTAAAAATAAGCTAGAAATTACGGCACTACAACTAATGTTTCACAGAATGGATAGTAAAATCGCATTGCTGTTCATTTCTCTCTGGAATGTGTCTCAAAAAATTGCTCATTTGAAATTTCATTTATAGCTGTTGGTCATATACAAGGGAGTTATAATTATTTATCAACTTTCTTTGAGTAAACTGTTATATGTGAATAAGTTTTTCCTGAAACTCCTAGATGTCGAAATTCATTTAGCGATAAAATATTAAATATAAATTAGATTAAAAAATACAGAAAAGACTTTATTTTACACAATCATCAAAAAATCTGTAACTTTATACTGTACGACTTAAACTGAACTTCCAATAGAGAATACATCGAGTGTATATAGAACGTCGAACAAAATTTGTTGAATTTAACTTTCAGAAACGTTTAATCCAATAGCAATGTCGACAACTATCTAGTGTCTGCCTTTTATACTATCTTAAATTGTAATAAAATCCCAACTTTGCAACAAGAAAAAAATATTTAACCTACACTCTTGGTGTAAAACGTATATTTTATCAAGTATAATATTAATGAGAATATTGTCTGATCTATTTGTAGCTGGTATATTTGGTAACAGCTTTAGTTCCTTCGCTGACTGCGTGCTTGGCGAGTTCACCGGGCAACAATAGACGAACAGCAGTTCGAATTTCCCTGCTTGTAATAGTGGAACGTTTATTGTAGTGAGCCAGTCTGGAAGCTTCAACAGCAATACGTTCGAAAATGTCGTTGACGAAACTGTTCATGATGCTCATGGCCTTGCTGGAAATACTTGTTTCAATACTTTGTAAATGTAGATGGCATATCTTTCCTTCCTCCTGCGCTTCTTCTTTTAGTCAGCCTTTGACATGTTCTTTTGAGCTTTTCCGGATTTCTTTGCAGCTTTACCGCTTTGTTGGGTGGCTTGTCGAATTGCTAACGATGTTTACGATACGAGACTCGAAACGAAAGAACAATTCCTCCTACCTAATATACTTCAATACGACTTAAACAATTTAAGCAGCAGATGCCAGAAAATTTTATATAGAATATTTATAAATTATGTAAAGAAATATTCATCATAACAGTAGTATCAAAATACTACAATAATTTCTGAGATTAATGTATATATATATATATACAGGGTGTCCCATGGTTCTGGTCTCGGATGATTGCGCAGTTATGATAGAAGATAGAATTTTCAAAATTTAGGGGTATAACTTCTCGATTGGGATCTATCCAGCTAAAATATTTTCAAGCATGTACCACTTCCGGTTATAGCGGAAGTTGATACCAACTTGCTTATTTCAAATGGAACACCCTGTAAATTATTGTATTTCTGAATTCTACGAGTAATTTTAATGCTAATTCATGTATAATACCCTATACTTAAATTCAGCCCTTTTCGAGTGTTTTTGAAATTCACATTTTAAGGTCTTGAGATAATTGCAAATTATACAACAACGAAGGGGAATTTAGGAAAACCATCCGTTGAGAGGGTAGAATAAACTTAGTGCTTCCAGAATCTGTGAAAAAAGTATGGACATTATCTACAGAGTGTGTACAAAAAAATCCCGAAAATTGAAATTCAAAATCTGGAAAAACTCAATTTTTTCAAATGGAAACCACTATTTTTTATATCATAATCAGATTGAGCATCGAAAATAAGAGGTACTTTGTGAATAAGTACCTATACGAAATTCTGATAGTTTTCGACATTTTCAGCATCTTTAATAAAAAGTAAGCTTAAGTACATAAGTTGGCCATGACGGTTGCTAAGGACTCTACGAAAATGTCATTTTAACAAATGTTCGAAATTCTTTTAATAAATCAATTTCAAATTTTATTTAATAGTTCGTAAATAATGGTTGCAAATGCATTTCTTATTCTTAGTCTCATATGTGAAAATTAACCAAAGGATTGATTCTCTGTTGCGATGTTAAAGAGTACCTTTGGAATCATGACAAATGTCAAATATTACTAGTTAAATTATTATTATGTTATAATCATTTCAGTATATTTTTACATCAGTTCAGAATCTTGATATAAATAATTATCCTTAAACAAAATGAATTTTACGAAAGAAGATATGGTGGACATGATATTTGCATTAGGTGAATGTCAACGTAATAGCTTGCTCGCGTCAAGAGTGTATTACACGCAATATCCAGATCGAAGGCATCCAACTGAAAAGGCATTTACAAAATTTTATGAAAGATTTGTTGATTCTGGAAATGTTTCTTATGGTAAACGTAATGTTCCAAATAGAGTAACTACTGAAGACGAATTTATGATAATGCAATCTGTGATAGAAAATCCACTATGTAGCGTTAGAACTATAAGTAACCAATTAGCTATTAGTAAAAGTGCCGTTCATAGGGTTATAAAGAGGTACAAGCAAATGCACCAAGAATTGCTTGATACTGCAGACTGAAGCTGACTTTTCAACATATGTTTTGTTTTCAACACGAAGCCACCTTCCATAAAAATGGCTTCGTAAATAAACACAATTTTCATTACTATTGTGATGAAAACCCGAAAGGTTTTTCTCAGACTAAATGGTCCTTAAACGTGTGGGCGTAACGTTATTGGACCTTTCTTTTTTGATGGGACAATTACCTTGATTTCTTAAGAAACCAATTACAGCCGTTCCATTAAACATAAGAAGTAAAATGTGGCTTCAACTAGACGGCTCTTCAATTCATTATGACAGAAGAGTTCGGCGATATTTAAATAGAAAGTTTAGTGATTGTTGGATTGGACGAAACGGATCAGTTGCTTGGCCTCCACATTCACCTTGTTTAACCCCAATGGATTTTTTTCTCTGGAGTTACATTAAAGATATTGTGTATAAAGAGGAAGTAACGAGTAAAGAGAATATGAAAGAAAGAATAAGAAATGCATTTGCAATAATTGCACCAGAACTATTAAATAAAGTTCGTAATTCATTTATTAAAAGAATAAATAAGTGCTTAGAAGTGAACGGTCGGCATTTCGAACATTTGTGAAAATGACATTTTCGTAGAGTCCTTAGCAACCGTCATGGCCAACTTATGTACTTAAGCTTACTTTTTATTAAAGATGCTGAAAATGTTTTATTTTTTTTTAATAAGTCGAAAACTATCAGAATTTCGTATAGGTACTTATTCACAAAGTACCTCTTATTTTCGATGATCAATCTGATTATGATATAAAAAATAGTGGTTTCCATTTGAAAAAATTGAGTTTTTCCAGATTTTGAATTTCAATTTTCGGGATTTTTTTGTACACACTCTGTAGATAATGTCCATACTTTTTTCACAGATTCTGGAAGCACTAAGTTTATTCTACCCTCTCAACGGATGGTTTTCCTAAATACCTCTTCGTTGTTGTATAATTTGCAATTATCTGAAGGCCTTAAAATGTGAATTTCAAAAAACATTTTGGAATAACTCGAAAAGGGCTGAATTTAAGTATAGGGTATTATACATGAATTAGCATTAAAATTACTCGTAGAATTCAGAAATACAATAATTTACAGGGTGTTCCATTTGAAATAAGCAAGTTGGTATCAACTTCCGCTATAACCGGAAGTGGTACATGCTTGAAAATATTTTAGCTGGATAGATCCCAATCGAGAAGTTATACCCCTAAATTTTGAAAATTCTATCTTCTATCATAACTGCGCAATCATCCGAGACCAGAACCATGGGACACCCTGTATATATGTATATATATATATATATATATACAGTTACTTAGTATTTTTATATGATGGCGAAACGTCAAGTGATTTTTCAAACGAATACAGACGAACGGATACACCGGAATATATATATATATATATATATATATATATATATATATATATATATATATTAGTACTAGCTAACTCCGGATATATTATATAGCCCATTACGTCACAATTACAAACATAGGTTAACCTATTGGGCAATAGCTTGACTAGCTTATATGAAAATAGTTGGTTAAAGACGTGAACATATTTTGTAAACCTGAATAATTTCTATTTATAAATAAAGAATTAGTTAATATCATTACTACAGAGTCACCTGTCAAATTTTGGCATAGCTATGAACATTCGCCTCGACAAAACAAGTATGGTAAAACGATATCGTTGATCATGCGAACAGATTGTGTAAATATGAAAAAAAAATTATAAATGTAAAATTTATTAATAACATGACTACAGCGCCATGTATCGGAGGCTAGCATATTCTATGTACACGTCCTCAATCGGACCAGTCATTCAGAATTTACACGACAACTAACAGACGCACCAAAGATTACACAAACAAATATAAATATACATATGTACAACATTTATTCTAAAATAGCAATACTTACGTAATTAGCAGAATTGTTTTTCTAAACGAGTGTGTATCTTACCTAAAACAAAATAAATAAAATGCATTAGAGTTTCATATATAGCTGAATTAGTTATAGCAAACAGTAACAAATATACAGAAGAGTAACTTCATGGAGCGTTACCACTGAAGCTCCAAATCCTTTGATACGAATTGTTTTCCCCATCGCATCGTCGAACTTCCTCAGCTGTGCTCTACGAGTAAAACAGTATAAAACTGAACTCCCTAGGAATTCCTACTTATTGCTTAAAAAACTCGACAAGTATTTTGGAGAATCTCATACACACCTCGTATATGCCCTCTCATCTAAGTCTTGCAAGGTTGGTTAGACAATAATCAGTGGGCGAAAAGAGATTTTCTGCCCCACACATTATGAATTATTTTTTCAGCTCTTGATAGTTATCTTTTTTCTTTCTCTATAATGTTTCCATATTGTAATTAGTAAAAATAATCACTCACATCTCAATATGTACGCTATTATATAATTTATTAGATGCACATAATTTACTCTATCGCATTAGATTTTTTTGGTAAGATGTTACCAAAGGAAGGTGGAGAGAAAAAAAGGGCTATTGACTATATGACTTCAGTATGTTAATAATGTTCTATAATAGAATAGAGAAGATTAAGCTAGAGAATACTCTGCGTACAAACTTGAGTTTAAAAATACCGGAATCCAAGTTAGATGTCACAGCGATTTGGTTTCACTAAAGTGATTTGTAAGCAGTTTTTCACTTTATTAAATAGCACTACTGGCGAACGCAAAATGGTAGTTTCTAGAAATTATAACGTTGAAGAACTGAAACAGTTGGTTTCCAAGCAATAATACAATAATACTTTCAAATAACACCTCCTAGAAGGAAAAAATAGCAAGGACGTAAATCAGGTTTACTCGAAGTCCAATGACTCGAGGAAAGATTTCACAAAGAGATATTTTTTGGTATACTAAGAGTGTTTCATTTACAATTAACATGTTTGGCAAGAGTTAATGATTTGATTTTTTGGGGAGTTCCATCTCACTGTTTCCATAGCCTTTGGATGTGGCGTTTTAAGAACCCTCAATAAATATGTTATTTTATAGACGAAGCAAGACATTCGTTTAGAATACACCGTGAAAAAATGATACCTTTGTTAGAAACAACATCAATTGATGCAACCCAACTACTAAGATGATAGATACAAAATACCTGAAACATGTTCCCGATGCTGTGAATTGCGTGATGAGTGATTCTTAACACACTCGTGATTAAAGATTCAAACTTTTCACTTGTATCTCTCATTTTTGTCACTCCCGTGCCAAGTTTCGTTTGAACAAAAAGAACAAACAGAATGAGAGGAAAAAGGTATTCTAACTGTATCGCCATTATAAAATACATACATGACATAAAACAGTGGAAGTAGAATTTATTTAGTCATGTCATTATTGAAGCGACTTGAATTCAAGATCTACTGAAGAATGATGTGTTTGTGGTGTATTTAAAAAGTGGGCCCAGAATTCTTGCGCCGTTATTGACAGTGATAATGATGAAATAAATATATTAATATGCGAATTTTGTAATAGCTAAAATCTTTCTGCATTTTACCCATGCTGGAGCAAAACAAGATAGGAATAAACAATTTTATGGTACGTATTATAAATAAAATCATTAAACAATCTTAAACGATTAGTCTTGGTTTATTATTACGATTTTTGAAGTAATAACTCTGTTCCCTTATTTTATCCTCCTCATAAATAAACTGCTCCAATTCCTAAAAAGCTTACTTGAAAGAAATATTTATAACATTCTAGTTAATTAATTTTCACATAAAAAAGTGTAGGTGATAATATATACGTCATAATACAATCAAAAACTTGCCTGTAATCAAATGTTTAATAAATCAATTGTTTTTCATCACTTCACTTAATTTTAAACTTAACTATATTTATCTTTTACCAGTTGCGTGCCTACAAATTCGGAATAATTAATGACACACGAGATGTGTTTCGTGGCATCCACTTTCATAAAATATTTCAACAATCTTTCATTCGTGTATAACTCACAAAGACCCTTTCGTAACTCACTGCTCAACTTGAGAAATGAAATTAGCCGTTTCATTTTCCTTTTTCGTTGTTATTCCCATCTTCGTTCCTAAGATCCATATAGGTACATAAAAGTACTAAAAACAACGAAAAAGGAAAGCTCCTCTGCTAGAAAATATTGAAATTTTAAGCTCATGACGCACATTCAGGAATAACTTATTTTTATATACTCAGTAAAAGACTTAATAATACGGGATAAATTACTGCAAAATGTTATCTACTAGCCGGCCCCGGCTTCGAAACAGTAGACATATCAGACATGTTTACCTTTACATCTGCAACTTTTTTTTAAATTTTTCTGAGCGACATTTATACATCTTATGTGCAACCACTTCAAAAAATATGTAATTAGTAGAGCTATAGATTTTTGACGTTTTTTGGGATATTTGACATTTGATATTCATTTTAGTGTCTATGACATTATTTCTCATTTTTTAACGTTTTAACATATGTGATATTTTTTATACTTAACGATTTTTGATAATTTTAGCATATTTTACATTTTTTATAATTTTATATACTTTTTCCAGATTTGAAATTCATTAAATTTTGAATTTTTTAAAAATATTTTAGTATTTGGACCCCTATGGTTAACTCCCATTTTTGCCAATTGACATTTTTCATACATTTTATAGATTTTTCTCTGAAAACTTATATTGCTTACCACAGTCCCAGAACATTATAACATAGTACTTTAAATTTGTAGGGTGTTTTTATAATTTTTACATTTAATACATTAGTTAATTTAGAATAATTTTTATATTTATATATATTTTGAAATTGACATTTTTGACATATTGATATTTATACATTTTTGAAAAATAACTTTTTCGACATTTTCACACTTTACATTTTATGTGACGTCGACTTTGTTGTCAAGTCTGCTTATTTATGGAATTTTGTAATTAGTGAGATTTGTCTTTTGCAACATTTCAGGTTTGCTATTTTTTTGCATATTTCATCTTTTTTAACATTTAAGAATTTTCAATGTTTGTCATTTTTTACCTTTATTTTCATTTTTGACATTTCTGTAATTTGACATACTTTTACATGTCCGACATTTTCTAGAATTTTATGAGACCTGCGATTAATGGAAGTGAAATCGTAATGAGTTATTTGAAGATATGAGTCAAGCTTTCAACTCCGCGTAATGAAAACATATTTATGGTGCTCCCTATCGAATAAGTGAATTTATGCCAGGTAGAAAAAAAAAACACACATTTCTTGGATTTGAAAAGAATATATACTAATTTGCAGGCCTTCATCACTTTTCCAATTGATTTTCTGTAAATATTATTAACTATTAATTTAAAGATTCAATATCAAAATTCTCGAGTGTGTATTTTTTCGGTCCCCGAAAAATAGTAATTATTTCAAATAAAAAACTAACCGATCTGCTTCTAAACTAAATTCTAACTAAATTATTGCAAAATGATTAAACCCGTTTCAGTTTATTTTAGAAGGGTATATAAATCAATATTCACACATGTATCACTTTGGTACCAGAAATATTCAATTTCCCTAAAAACAATAATGGGGGCTATTCCGCCTCTTCAAAGATTCATTTTTGGCAAAATGATGAATCACGTATTTAATCATTTGAGGATAGGAATCTGCCTATCAAATTTCCATGCCTGTATTACCTTTGGTTACCGCGAACTAGTGATTTGTTCAAACAAGTTTCCCCCCTGCCCCCACGAGATAACTAAACTTGTACATTGAACAGCGCTGGCTTTACACTAGGGGCAATCGGGGCTAGTGCCCAGGGCGGCAAATTTTCTAGGGCGGCAAAATTTCGAAAGTGAAAAAAATGCAGTCTTATCAAGATTGTTCAATATAATTAATTAATACATTGAATTAATCATTTTTATGTAATTGCTAATTCAAGAAATTCAATTAGTACATTATTTGTAAATTATAATTTTGACACTTCAAGTAAAAGTTAATAATCAAAGTGATTACATGAATTGATTTCCTTGAAGATTTGAAGAAATTAGTAGTGTTTTCGAAATATTGAAAATATTTTGGAGTTAACTTTGCATTTTTTCAAAACATAAATTTTAATCAATCAATGTAGTGCAATTACGAGTCATCCTTAGTGTAAAATTTATAGTTCTTTAAAAAAAACAAATATTTTTTATGTTTTGAAAATATATAATATATAATAAATTGCATGCCATAAATAGTTATTTTAATTTAAAAAAGATATATAGACTATAAGTTTGAATAAAATTTCAGTATTGGGGCGACAGTTTTTCGGTGCCCAGTGGCGACATTAAGTTAAATCCTGCCCCGACATTGAACTTCCTTAAAACAATAGGAGTTTTGCCCTCATCCAATAATTAAACATTTTATCAAAATATAAAGTAATGAAATGTAGTATTTGTTACGCATAGATAATTAGCTTTTTATTAGAGAAATAATGTTTAGAATCGTTGCAGTACTTCCAGAAATTACCCCCATACACAGAAACAAATTTTACCTCTTTATATATCACTATTGATATAGATCGAGCTTTTAAATGAATTCATAAAAAAACTCACTTGAGTTACCTCCAAACATTTATTTGAATGAAGATAACGTTGCACTTACAACTGAAAAATTACAGTCTAATTAAAAGCTACGAAATAATCATTATGAACGAATGGACGACTCTAAAATGAATCCTTCTTGTGGTTATAAATTCGCCTTCATAACGAAGGGTGTCACTTAGGCAAATTCATTTTAATGAAACACTTTGTAAGTCTTAATTCCATAAAATAGGAAGAATAAAGGAAACAGAAATTTAGAACTCTCCAGCATAAATTCCGTTTTAATTTCTCGGAATCGTACCTTCAATTTACAACATGTGCTCAAAGAAAATCAGGCGGCAACCTGGCAGACACTGATCGGAAAAAAACAGAAAAAAAAACAATGGTAGGACTCTCTTGAAATTTTTTTTGTATATATCAGGGAAAATCAAAATATTAGGAACTCATTTTTTACTCTTGAATTTGAAAATTTTACTGGTATTTTTTTTTTGTTTTTTAGTCAATCATTTAAGATAAACTTTTTTGCATCCTGTTCTACATTCCGTGTTCTGTGTGTCCAATGATTCGTAAAGTGCGTTGTTAATTCTTTACAGACATCATTCCCCTTCGCTAGTGCCTTGTAAGATTCTTCACAAACTCCTCATTTAAGAATCTCCGAACACTACTACTAGGATTCTATGTCGGATTCTGCAGCTTTACTGCCTAGCCCTGTATTGACATGAACTCGCCTGAGTCGCCTGTGACTTTGTCTTAACAGTATGTTGTTGTTAATTTATATTATCTTAATATATGATGCTCTCAAGATCGTGGACCTTACAAAGGCCAGAGCGGCGCCAGTGTCGAATGTCAGGGAGGTGACTCCGCCATTGATGGTACCCTTGTTGGTTAGGATTTCAAATGCCCGAATGGATACCTTTACAATTCATACTAGGGGTGCTGTAGGTCAAAAAGACTTGCATAAATAGGGCTTATATAAAGAGAGATATGCTAGACTAAGATCTAGTGACTCATTTTTTATGAAGTGTTTGATTCACGTTAATATTTTACATAGACGTATAGATGAGTGGTTAATCGGTAGTCTGCCTTACCTACCTGAGGACGATAGCTATTGTGCATGCAAGAAAGGTATGTATATATAAAGATATGAATATAGAAAACTACTCGTAGTATTTATCTGAAAATGGATATACGGGGGTTTTTCAAGGAGCTGGTTTCCGCTAAAATATTTCAGTTGTCTACGACTTCCGGCTCTACCGGAAGTTGACCCCAACTTTGTTTCTAAAATGGAATACCCTATTTTTATAGCATTTCTAGAATCTACGATGTTATTGGAAGTATCTTAGGTCTGAAGGGCTATTTCAATTTTCTGAAAATTTGGCAAATGCAGCCCTTCACAAAAAAAAAATTTTTTGGGAACACAGAGGGCCAGGACAAAAATTGCCAGAATGTGCCTGAATAAAACTTGAAGATCGTAAATCTTCAACTGTTCAAAAAAATTATTCTGGGGGCAGAAATTGGCACCGAATTCGTGTAACTCATTTTTTTAAGTTGCAACCCTATCTTCTCAACACCACGCTAAAAAATAGTGGTAGTTACAACCCTTACCTGCATTAAACGGTTTTTGTATAAACTTGGAAAAACTAAAATTTCTGGGCTGTTATTAGAGTTATCTGAATTAACAGTAGTATTTTATGAAAGAATCGACAAGAAACAATGAACATTACTTTAATTTGTTAATCATTTATGGAGAATTTGATATTGAAAGAGTCTGTGTAACCTTTCTTCCGCGATATCCGAATAGACCAAAACATACCCATGACACCATCAGGCAGATCACTCCCAAGTGTAAAACACGCAGGCAGTTTTTTAAAGAGAAAAACAAAATAATCTGTCGTAGACAATGGATGAATGCGCAAATTGAAGTTATCTTCGTTACTAAATTCGATATAATTACACTTTAAGCTTTAATGTCAAATTCTTAGCAAATATTTTTTGTTAACACTTCAGCATTTGTTTTTGTCGATTCTGTCAAAAAAGGCTAATGATAATTCAGACATCTCTAATAACCACACGGAAATTGTAGTTTTTCCAAGTTTATACAAAAACCGTTTAAGTTAGGTATGTGGTTGTAAGCATAACTCACCCTTCGTCTATTTTTAGCGTAGAATCCACTGGCATTGACAAAAAAGAGGTAGCGATGTGAAAAAAATGAGTTACACGAGTTTCAAGATTGCCGAATTCGGCGCCAATTTCTAAGTACGCTGAATAATTTTTTTGAACAATTTCCAAAGATTTAGGACGCTTCAAGTTTTATTCAGGCAAATTCTGGATGTTTTTGCCCTAGGCCTATTTGTTTCCAAAAAAATAAGGGACTGTCAAAATAAAAAAAAATAAATAAAAAAATAATTTTCAACTGGAGCTCTTCAGATATATGATGTTTTCAATAAAGGCGTATTAAAAGTCATTGCAGATTTTAAAAATGCTATAAAAAACATGGTATTGTATATAAAAAACAAGTTGAGGTCTACTTCCGGTAGAACCGGAAGTCGAAGATAATTGTAAATATTTTAATTTAAACCAGCTCCTCAAAAAAAAAACATATACCAATTTTCAGATTAATACCACCCAGTAGTTTCCAATATACATCGTGGTATACCCTGTACACCTTTCTTTCGGTAGGTAAGGCAGACTACCTACCGATTAACCACTCATTTATCTTATCTATACCTCTATTAAAATATTTACGTGAATGAAACACTTCATGAAAAATGGGTCACTAGCTCTCGAACTCTGCTAACTGAATTATACAGGTTGATTTAAACTTCAAGATTGATAAATTACATCAAAATACTTTCATATTAAAAAATGTTATTATGAATGTTATTCAACAAATAATATTGTGGCATGGGTGTTGGCATAACTAACAAAATAGCCGGTTTAAAGTAAATGAATATTACTAGAATTGAATTATACGAATATTGAAATTAACTGATAATCTTAATCTTAAAAACAAAACGCTCTACAAGAAAGAGAGGGGGCTAAATTTTTTGATATATCTGGTGACTTATGTATGTTATTAAAATACACATAAATATGTTTATGTTGTTTAAAACATTCAGAATTAACACTTAATTATGTTTTTTGTTACAGTGATTATATTGCCTTTTTCATAATATATGTTAATTTTCATTTTTTGTTCTATTTCAACATTTCCCAGTGCATATATCATTAATCTGAATACCTGTTTCATTATCCGGCCACCAGTATTGTTAACCTGTTGTTTATATTTGCAAAAATTGCTTAAAAATCCCAAAAATAATAACTTGTATAGATTTATAGTTTTAGATAGATTTAACTTGAATGCATAATGATATTCCTTTTCTGCCGATTATTAAATATTGACCCATATGAAGGATCATTTTTGATTATTTATCAGCCCAGCCTGGGTCTTTCAGGCTAAAGACAGTTGGAAATATTCTTTACCAGAGAATGGTCGGCACCCACATAAGGATCAATAATAATTTACTCTTCTTGAAAATGTCTGCTTGATTGGACACAGGAAACATTTAATTAACGAAATTATTGGTACGACAACTCCTTTGTTTTTCTTTGTCTATTATAATATTCCTGATTTTAAAGTATAACGAAATGAACTTTATCACTGTGTTTGTAAGTGATTTGTTGTGTTAAATACCAAGCTACAAATACCGGTTTTCATTTTCTAAATATCTGTTTCTATTTTTTGCAATTATATTTTGATAACAACAATAAGCCGAAACGTGTAGCTGTTTATAACGATGTAAAATAGCAACAGTTTCTTAACTAATCATATACTGACGCAATTTCTACATTTTATCAAAGCAGATTTTTTCTTTGAAATAGTAATTAACTAAGAATAAATCAAAATTTATTATCATATAAAAACATACAATTTATTAATGTAGCTGTATTAAAAACAAGCAATTCAATTTACTTCAAAGTGCAATTAAATCGTTGGCAAGTCTTAATCTACTTGTTCGTGTATGAAAGTATATTTACGATACCTTCTGTAATCCATTTTTCCGCTGTTGGTCAAGAAATTTAAATATATTTATAGATAATTATTCAGTATTAACAAGACAGAATAGGCATTTTTGGCAGTAAGAAGGGTGCCTGTGAAAATTTTAGTTCCGTAAAAAGATTAGTTAAAAAATTTGAAAAATGCTTAAAAATATAATTTGTGAAAATCAAGGAAATTTAAATGAGATAAGTCATAAATATTAACTATATAATTTGACATTAATTGGTAAATCTCCCTACATTACCAAATGTCATGGTTTCCAAGTTATGCTTAAGACAGCTTCATTCTTGAACTTTAATATGACTGGCACAAGCCGGTATGTTTACAAGATCTATAATTTGTTATAATTAAAACTGATTTTCAATATATATTCCGTCAGATCCTTATTTCACCTTGAACGTCATAGGCAAGCCCGTAGCCAACGGTGGGGGGTCTGGTTTGGAAAGTTTGGTTTCAAGATTCAATTTTAACCAATTAATCAAGTTTTTCATAGAATATATTTATATAATTTTATATATCTTAGAAATACATGAACAAAAATAAGCGATTTGCAGTCCTAATCAGCCTATCACCAATCAAAAAAATTTCTCATATTTCTTAATTTTTTTGGTGGATTTTTCTGTGAAACAAGTTGGAACATCATCTTTCATTGGCGAAATTTATATCTTGGGTGATACGGCCTCTCTAAAAATCTCAGTATTAAGTTATTAGATTTGTAGTAAGACATTTTAATTTTAGACAATTAAAATTCTAGTTATTTTAGACATTTATAGCTTTAACAATTTGATTATTTTTCACTTTGAAGTTTATGATAATTTTTGCATTTACAGTTATATTTTAGGTGTTTACATTTACATTTTAGGTGTTTTTCAGATTTTAGATGATTTTTAATATTTCGATATGTTGAAGATTTTGTTATTTTGATATTTTAGTATTTTTTTTACTTTATTTGTTAGTTTTTCGAGCTAAAAGGAGACTACGTTGAGAAATAAAATGCTTACTTGTCGAACATACTATTTTTCTCCCAAATATTGCTAAATTATCAAACAGCCTTTGTATGTGCCTAGTAAAAAACGGAAACCCCGGAGATATTAACACCAGAATTCAACAAGTCCCTAATGCGATTCAACAACAAATGGCCTTCCAAACAAAAACAAAAATTAATCTAGAACCCCACAGCAAGACTAGAATCTGTAGAATTTTTGAGAGGAGATATGTCGATTGAAGCAAACTGGTTCAATTATTTGAAATGTAAAATAAAAAGTGATCATTCTAGCCACAAGTACATCTTATTCTTCGTCTTAACTACGTATTTTGTTATTTTTATTTATGAACATTGTTTTTATTATAATACCGAAACAAAAATATCAGTAGCTGCCAACTCACTGAATGTGAACTATAACATTTAACCAAAATTACTTTTTTATAAGTTACTTTAATTATTCACTGTCCGAGATAAAAAAAATCTACGTAACAAATTGTCTATTGATTATTTATTCATTTCAATCTCAGTCAAACAATATCCACACGAACCTCCGTCGGAAATTCTAAAAGTTACACATGAAATCCTACTCTAAATTGAATTTCGGAAACCTGACACACAAAGCGAAACAATCCATTATAAGCTGAAGTTCATCAGCCTTTAGTTGTTACCGACTGAAATATAGGATGTTGATTCAATTATCGGCGGTTATTTTTACACTCTCAATTCTTCAGTTGCACGAAATTCGTTAAAAGAAATATATATCCACATCATCAATGTCAGTTAAATTGGTCGTAATTTAACAATTACTCGTGAATTACCAAAAGAATTGCAACAGAATTCGCAAAAGACTTTACCGTTAATAGAGAGACAGACATATATTTGACTTTATGGGCATTTTCTGCAAAGAACAATAGGTAAGGCCGGAAGCGCAAATATTTTTAATCTTTAAAATATGGCTTTGTTGATTAATATGTATATAAATTAATTAATTTCCAGTTTTTTTTAGTTTCATTATAAGATTAAACAACCCGTTTTGACTTGTATTTTGGTGGAAAAACAGTGGCTGACATTACAACCATTGCCATTTCATATAAAAAATTCGAAAGTTGGACAAAACTTGTAAAATGCCCTAAAATGGGTGAAAATCGGATAAAATTTCTGCCACATAGTAAGTTCGTTTCTCTTAAATTAATAATTATATTTCATATCTCCATTTATTTCAAAGCAAATTTGCCCCCTTGATTTTCCTTATTTAGGCGCATGGTTTTCGGTTAAAAAAATAACTCCTGGAACATTATATTATATCGATACTATTTTCAATACAGACAGAAAAATAAGCACGGTGTTGAGAACTCCGAAGACGAGGATCCCTTTAGAACAACAGGGAGTGTACGAGATTCCATGTGAAGACTGTCATAAAACCTATGTGGGGCAAACTAATAGAAGAATTCAAGCTAGACGTGATGAACACCAGAACGCTGTAAGAAAGCAGGAAAAAACAACATCCATTGCGGAACACGCCACCACGATGTCACACCGAATAGACTTTGAGAACACCAGAGTACTGGCAACTATAGAACACCCGAAATCAAGACTCGTAAGAGAGGCAATTGAAATAGCGAAGAGACCTCACAGTCTAAACGCACGCAATGAAATTCAGAACTTATCGAATTGTTGGAAAATCCTATTAAACAACGTACCGGCCCGTACCCGTCCAATGACAACTCAACCGGAAATAACAAATTAGCAGGATGGAGCCGTGCCCACTGAGCGCCAAGGGCCAATCACACGCAGCCGTTCACGGTGTCAACCGAAAGGCGCCGAGCCGCGACTATATAACAGCGCGCTCGCTTCAGAAAATGTTAGTATTCGAGTAACTAGAAGCGAAAGCAGAAGGCTACGAGAATTATGCTCACCGACCTGAAGAGTCATTTTACCATCGATCCCGGCAGGGATATATATATATATATATATATATATATATATATATATATATATTACTTAAGTTTATTCTTTACAACTAAATTCATAACACTATATTTTAAAAGGTCAACGAACTCTCGATACCAGCTTACTCCTCTGAACATCTACAATTTTGGCATGTAACTGTATATAGCTTTAACTAATATCAGAGAGTGACCATAAGTCGAATGTCTATTTCAACTATGTCGTTGGATAGTATGAATAATTGGAATTGAATGACCTCTTTGTTCACCTGATTTAAGTCCTTCTCAATCATTTTTGAGGGGTCACATTAAATCAGGGTTTATACCACTCTACACCTTATCCTGGAAAATTGCGGGGACGATTTGTTAAAGTATATATCTATATATATACTTCAATAATAATGAAAGTTTTTAAGTAAAATCGATTTAATTTTTGTGTTTTATGGAAAATGTATTCGTGACATTTATATAGTTAATAACACCACAATTCCCGAAATTACTGTATATTTTCCAACTTTTCGGGGTCTAGGTCAGACCCAGTTGACAATGGCACAGAAACTATGATAAATTTGGTCAAGTGCGAGTTGGACTCGCATACTAAGGGTGCCGTACCACCTTCAAGATTCTAATAAGTATTCCAGTTTCAGACAAGCAAGGAATGAGTGCATTTGCTTATATTTACCTTAATATCTTTTAAAGGAAGCGTTTTAAATTTATAAAATATATACACTTTCATTTTCCACACATAGAATTTGTATTTTATCTGCTTCAGGATTCGCTTGAATTTTATAAGAATACATATGTATTTATTTTTCTAATTTGGTCCACAAAAATGAACATTAGAGTTTTATTTTACTAATAAACTTTCAGGGAATTTTTTTATAATCTACTGTCTGAATTTTGAGGCTCTGTAGAATGGAAGATAAAGGGCAAAATAGGTCAAGTTTTAAATTATAAATTATTAAATCTGTTATTCAAATTATTTAAAAATACAAATAAAATATATTTTTCAAAATTTAAATAGTGTAGTTTCTAAAGTGGGAATTAAGTAGATGTTCAATATTTTTGTTAATATCTTTTAAATAAATAATTTAAAAATATCATATATTTGTAATTCACATAACGAGCCTTTTATCCGATATATTACATGATGCGTTTGAAAATTGAATCTTTATTTTCCATTTAATTGTATAATTTGTCCCTAGAATTACTATGGGGGTTTTCTAATAACTGATTTTCAGTTTAATTCTATTATTTATATAAAAAATTAAAAAAACATATTTGTATTTGTCATAATGAGCCCTGTGATTTGATATATTACATGACCCGTTAGAAACAATTATATTTTTTTAATTTCCATTTAATTCTATAATTTGCCCCCAAAATGAATATTAGGGGTTTCTCCTTATTTTTCCATTAAAGTTGAACTTATGGTTTCACTGATAGGGGGGGGGTAAAATTTTTAATATATTTGTTAATATCTTTTAATTTATTTATTTAAAAAATATGAAAACATATATTTGTTTTCGTCATAATGAGCCCTTTCATATGATATATAACATAATGGGTTAGAAAAAATTTTAATTTTATATTTTCCATTTAAATCTATAAATGCCCCCCCCCCAAAATGAATATTATGGGGTTTTCCTTATTTTTCCAGTAAAGTACAGGTGAGGGACTATACCCCCATTTTTTTCAAAATTTTCCAGCTTATGGTTTCGGAGATAAGGGGGGGGGGGAATGGGTAATTTTTTTTATATTTTTGTTAATATCTTTTAATTTATTTATTTAAAAAATATGAAAAAAATATGTTTGTTTTCGTCGTAATGAGCCCTTTCATCTGATATATAACATGATGGGTTAGAAACAATTTTAATTTTATATTTTCCATTTAATTCTGTAATTTGCCCCCCAAAATTAAAAGTAGAGGTTTCTCCTTATTTTTCCAGTAAACTTCAGGTCAGACCCTACACTTCTATTTTTTTCAAAACTTTATGTTTTATAGTTTCGGAGATAAGAAGGGGGGGAATGGGTAAATTTTTGGTATATTTTCGTTAATATCTTTTTGATTAATTTTTTTTTAAATATGAAAAAAATATATCTGTGTTCCTCAGAATGGGACCTTTCATTTGATATATTACATGATTCGTTTGGATAAAATTTTATTTTTAAATTTTTATTTGATTTTATAATTTGCCCCCCAAAATTAATATTAATGGTTTCTCCTCATTTTTCCTGTAAAGTTCGCCCAACGATCTATATTTCCTATTTTTTTCAAAATTTTAGGCTAAGTAGTTTCGGAGATCGGGGGGGGGAACTGTCATATTTTTTAGTTTTTCCCCCCAGAAGTACCCTTAATCAAAATTTCTTCTTTTACGATATGTACTCCTGATCGGGTCACCAAACTATATATTGATACCAAATTTCAACCTCTTCCGTCCAGTAGTTTAGGAGAAAATTGCTGTGATGTGACAGAGGCAGAAATCCTGAGTGATATTATAAGGGTATCCGTATATTGTATATACGGAACCCTAAAAAGGCACAATTCTAAAACGTAACCAAGAGAATTAAATTTGATAATATACAGGGCAGCACAGAAATTTTTAAAGATCATATAATAATAAAGTTCCTTTCAAATTGGAAGAATTAAAAAGAGGTGATCTTCAGAATTTTATGTGGCGTTGCTAGGTGCGACTTTGTTATAAGATATTGGGTCGTTCACAAATATATAACAAAGCGCACCTAGGAGCGTCACATAAAATTTTGATGGTCACTCCTTTCTAATTCTTTCAATTTGAAACGAACTTTATTATTATATGATCTTTATAGAAGTTTCTGTGCTACCCTGTATATAATCAGATTAAATTCTACTGATTACGTCATAAGTCAAATACTATTGTCAAGCATTTGAATTTTAAATTTTAGAATTGCATGTGCCTTTTTTCACAGTTGTTGACAACGGGTTCTGACCTAGACCCCGAAAAGTTAGGAAATTTATAGTAATTTCGTGAATTGTGGTATTATTTCCCAAAAAAGTGCTTAAACATTGACAAACTATGCCACAACTACCCTTCAGTAAGTTAATATTCTATGAACGAGTGGCCCAAACTGCCAAAACAACAAGCACAATTTAGAGAATCAAGAATCCTTTACACTGAGATATGATTAGACCCCCTCCCATTAAAAAAAATGACTGATGAATCCCTCTCTTAGCAGTGTACAGTTTGGGCTCAAATTTTTGCATTGCCTCCTTAATAAAGAAATTAAGCCTTTATTTTAGACATGTCTTTCTTGCAGTTTTGCTTCTTTGTACGTTTTCTGTCGTCCATCTTATATAATTAAATCTTACGTTTTCGGAATACTTATTTAATCTATGTATAACAGTATCAATTTACTTTACATGAAAGTGCATTAAGGTTTTACTTGAAAACATACATTAAATATATCTAAGGTATGAAGTTTCAAGATTTAATCGGCGATGCAGTGAATTTAACAAAGAAAAAACTTTTTCATGTTTCAGTATGCGTATTTTCAACTTTTTAATTATTTTTTATATAATATACAGCTTGCTCTTGACGTTTTTTATCTCTATTGCTACATGTATTTACGATAGAATTCAGGTAATTATCTATATAAATTAAATATAATTCTACAGCTAGTTACGATAGGATATTACATAGTGGTTAGTGAAATGTTTCCAAATGTTAGAAAAGTTGGTGAAATATATTTCTGAATTTAATTAGTCTTAATTAGGAGTGGCCGCTCAAAATGCATTAATAATGTATAATTGCAAGGCAATAAAATCTCGAATTCTTCAGAAAATAAACACAAGGTTAACTCTCAACTCCAGAAAGTTTCCAAATGAAGAATTTCTGTAAGTTATTAGTCTCCGATTCCTACTCAATGATTGTTACTAATGAAATTTAATCAGCTATTAAAATTTACTAACAAGTATTATTTGTGTGGGTTAAATGAATACACTCGAATACCGAACTAAACTTCAATAAATTCAATTGTGGCTTTCCAAGTTAATAATCAAAACAAGACCTCAGTTCCAAATAAAAGTTCTCTCCGAATGAGCGAAGTCTCTCACATTGTTTCTTAATATAAAATTTTTAATCCAATTAAAAAGCTTTCAACTTCGCTTTGTTTTAAACTTGTATTCGTTAGAGTAGATCGTTTATTAAATTATATTGACGAACGGATAATGGAAGAAAGCTTTAATGTAACGGATACTTAAGAGATCAATTTTAATTAAAAGCGATTGAGTGAAAAAATTAGTAGCATCATATTTTGCGTTGAATTTTAATTAGATCTGCAAAGTTCAGGAGAAATTTAATTAAAAAGTAGTCCTTAAAATTGCCAATGTTAACAACACAAGATACCTATAAAGAGATACAATGAGTAGCTCCGGTAGTTTAATTGGAAATATATATTGCATATTTTCTACAAAGTGTTGGTAATTCGATATTCAGTCACATAATGAAATATCAGACTTATTAAGCTGGGAGATCATTTAAGGAATCAACACTTGAACCAGTAGCATAATTTGTATTTTGTTGATAATTTGTTACACTAAAATTAATTTGTATCTCTTACTAATTCCGAGAAATCTCTGTAGCTTAAATTGAAACTGCTGACCTCAATAGCCTAAATTTAGGCTGTAAAGGCCATCGTTTCTTGGAATTAGTAAGAACACTACAAAATCCATTTGCATAATAAGTTAGCAACAAAATAGGAACAAATTTTGCCGCTTCCAGAATACTGATATCTCAATTTGTTATAACTGAAATTATTATCAGTTAAATACTCATTTTTGAGAAATTCATTTTGAGAATGCTTCTTATACACATACATTTGAAGTAGTAGCATAATTTGTATTTTGTTGATAATTTGTTACACTAAAATTAATTTGTATCTCTTACTAATTCCGAGAAATCTCTGTAGCTATCGAAACATTGAATTTAACCTTGACCTTGTCCTGCTGACCTGGAACAACATTTCTCGGAAATAGCGTTCAAATAACCATTTTTTATCTCTGGTGGTCTGAAGGTCAAGTCAAGGTCAAGAACAACTTCGTTGCGTAGCCATACTAAGTATCGCATTGCCGTGGAAAAATCCTAAACCTTAGTTCTTAAGTTTTTTTAAACCTATTTGACGACTACGCAAAAGTTGTTCTTCCTTGATTTGACAACCAGAGGCATGTTTTAAAAATGGTCAAGGACATATTTGAACGTAAAAGATCTTTCCATTTCCGAGGTCAGAAATATGTTGTCCCATTTGAAAAAATTGACTTGACCTTGAAATGACTTTGAAGGTCACGGTCAAGGTTAAATTCAAGGTCACAATTCGATAGCCAGGGACGAATCCTATAAGTTTTGTTTGAAACATTTTTCTCTATAATGCGTTCCCGCCGAGATAAAATGCCGTTCCGGGACTTTTGGGACACCCTTACTGACCACCAGAGGTCATGTTTTAAAAATGGTCAAGGACATATTTGAATGTAAAATTTTCTGATCTTTCCATTTCCGAGGTCAGAAATATGTTGTCCCATTTGAAAAAATCGACTTGACCTTGGAATGACCTTGAAGGTCAAAATCAAGGTCAAATTCAAGGTCACAATTCGATAGCCAGGGACGAATCCTATAAGTTTTGTTTGAAACATTTTTCTCTAAAATGCGTTCCCGCCGAGATAAAATGCCGTTCCGGGACTTTTGGGACACCCTGTATATGGAAAGCCGAAAAGGTTAATGTAATTTCTTTCACGGTACTTGCTCGGTAAAATAAACAGCAGGCACTGAAGATGAACAACAAAAATATTTTGTTTACTCTAGAAAAATCCAGAGTTACGCTAGCAAGGCCGGTTTATAAGGATATCTAACGGTCAGAAAATTATCAGATTACTAGTAATATATATTTTGTTGCTGGCTCTCCAGGTATCAATAATCGCTGCTACCATGAGAAACAAAATTTATTAATTTTATTATTATGGAACAATCGAGAGGTAAGCTAGCAAGTCCGGTTTGAGAGGATACCGGTCAGATATTGATTCGATTCTCGGTTATATATTTTGTTGCTGACTCTCCAGGTATCAAAAATCATTACTACCATTAGCAACAACTTTTTTTTCATTATTATGGAAAAATCAAGAGGTAAGCTAGCAAGTTCGGTTTAGGAGGATATCGGTCAGAAAATCAAGCCTGTTTATAAGGATATTAACGGTCAGAAAATCATCCAATTTCTGGTTAAATATTATGTTCCTGACTCTCCAGGTACCAACAATCATTGTACCTTTAGCAACTTTTTTTTTATTATTATGGAAAAATCCAGAGTTAAGCTCTAGCTAGTCCGGTTTAGTAGGATGTCGGTCAGAAACTCATTCGATTCTAGGTTATATATATTTTTGCTGACTCCCATGAACAACAAAATTATCTCTTTCATTTATTCTGGAATAATCCAGAGTTAAGCTAGCCAAGCCCGTTTATAAGGATATTAACAATGAGCGACAAAATTATTTATTACCTTATTGTGGAATAATCAAGAGTTAACCTAGCAAGACCGTTATAAATTTTAATATTAAATAAAAATTGGTGGGGTCATAACAACAAATTTTGATATATTTGAATATTCCCATTTAGCCATTTTTTGTGCTACCTTTAAGTACATTGTGGACGATTTCTCTAGATCCGTTCAAGGAACAAAATCCATTTTTTTATTTTTTTTTCTTTTAGTGTGGGGTCTTTTAAGTAGAGGAACAAACTATCAACAAAATCCGGTATATTAGATAATACATATTTAGCTATTTCCCTGCTATTTTTACGTAAAGCTAACATTAATGGAAATGCTGTGGAACCTTTAGTGTGTCACAAATGAAAAAACACAGTTGTGCATCCTAACACCACACTTTTATTTTAAACACTCAACGCCGTTTCAACAACTCTAAGTTGTCATTGTCAAGGAGTAAAAAACTAAAACTGTTTTAGTTCAGTTTATTCCTTGATTTCTCGAGATCGGTTCGAACAACAAAATCGATTTGTTAGCAACTAATTAGCAACAAATTACCAACAAATTCTGAAATATATTTTATTAATTTTGCCAATTTGGCACTGCCAGTTTTATAGAGCTAGATATATTTAAGAATCAGCAACAGAAAATTTGGACATCTAGCTCGTTTTTCCTGAATCTCTTAGATGTCAAAATTTATTTCAGTTTAAAATATTAAATTCAGTTTTATGCACTTATCAATAAAATTATTCGAGGTTTTTATCAGTTGAGGGGAGCGCAACTGGTGAAGGTTTTCGACTAGAAACAATATATTGTCTTGTGTTCAATGGATTGAGAAATCTCGAAACGATAGTATCATAATTTCTTTTATAGGTTGTAGTTAACCCTACGAATTTGTGATTTCTTGCCTAGGAATCACAAGGAAATGGCGTTACACACAGTATGATTTCCGATTTGGAGTCTCTGTGAGCTTGTTTTTCCTGAAATTCATAGATATCGAAATTCATTTGTGGTAAAATATTGTATTGCTTATTAGCTAGCACCACTTTCGCAGCTGTCAATAATTCTAAGTTTGTCATTAGGCCAATTTGATTTTGCAAAATAAGAGAAATTAGACCCCAGGACTCTCTTTCTAAACCTGTGACATTTGGGTCACTTCTTGAACTTGTTATTTAATGCTTTCAGCTAGAAACTTTTTCAGTTTAATGGTCGAAACATATAAGTTTGTCTCTACCATCTATAAACGTTGGTTACCATTTTTTGTGACTTCTGACGAATGTCAAGTATCTAATTTTAAATATTTCAAGCAGAAAATTGGAATGTCTATTAGAAGGAAAAGCAAATATTGTGCTGGTATTGTATAATAACTGGATGTTATATTTGTTTATTAACTATAATTTATTGACTTTCTCCAAACGAAGAGATTCTTAATACATAGACTGATTCCTTTTTCTTACACAGAAAACTAAGATGTTGGGATATTTCGATATCACAGAAGTGTGGTGTGCATTTCACTATCATACTATCTATTTTTGTATGTGTAAGGATGGGCCTCCGTAAGACGCTATCGCTTCAAAAATCAAAAGCACAAATATAACCTAACACAAATATAAAAGATATAATGAATATGGAAAGTCTACATAATAAATAAGCCACCTAAAGAAACATTCATGGAAAGTAGAAGACTAAGGCGGATGTGGAAATAAGGAGTTGCTGAGGCAATGGAAAAGACCCAAATACATGAGGATGTTATCCAGGATAGAAAAAATGGTCTATTGGAACCGGCAAAAATGCATAAGTACGGTTTTCTACCTGTAATGCGAATATATATATGAAAGAAAAATTTAGCTGAATTGAAAAATGAAATAAAATTTTGAATCGGCAATAAATACAAAGTTAAAGGCTTGTAACAAACACAAAAATGTCTGTAATATGTTTACGTAGAAACAGATGATATAACAGTCAATAAATAAAAACTTGTCAAAAGAATAACGAACATAACACAAACTAAACCTAGATTATGTAAGAGAAAAGATTTTAAATTATACAAATCCAACTTAAATGACTTCCTGCTGCTTCTTTGTTATGTGTCTCACTCTATTTCAAGTTTCTATGTGTGGGATTAAATAGATATCGTTGCTGCGTACAGAAACACGATACATTCATAAAATAAGACTAATTTGGTAAAGAATATTTTTCATATTTTATATATAAAACAGGGAAATCAGAATTGTTTAAAAATTTATATTTGGTAATCATGGTCGAAACGTAGGAAGATAAACTATCTCCATCTCTTACACAAAATTTGGTTTTCCAACATTTAATCGAACATTAATTCCTAAAATAATATTATTTGAATGCAAATATCTATAATTTTCTGATATAAGCGTTCCAAATATCAGATTCATTGGAAAAGCTCAAAAGAAAAAGCATAACGTAGCATTTCAAAATTGAACTCACATTTTTTAGTACATTAATTATGTTATTTAATGAAAAGTAATACTAGTTATTTTCAATTTACATTCGTTAATGATTATTGTTTGTGCTAATCTCTTTACATTTTCTTTTTGAAATCTTCTTGCGGAACGTGACTGGTAGATTTGCTGGTCTAAATTTGTATTGTTTACAGTAGTTCTAAATGCCTGATGTCGAATATAAATTTTGTAACAATCATATCTATTTTGAATAAATGGTTATGCGGAGATAGGGATATTTTACATTTATTTTGTTTTAAAAATATGTTGTCAATGGATGAGGGTCCAAATATTATTTCAGCTTCGTCTATTTAAACAGAAATTAGTTCGGTTCTCTTTTCGGATATTATCACAAACAACAGGACTTTTAAATTATTATTTTCGACGTGTTTGGAAACAGTGTGATGACATTGTGAAAGGGAGAAATTATGCCGAGGAGAGGATATGTTGACAGAAGCTCTCCAACTCAAAACCTTCAATAGAAGTTACATTGGAAAAATCCTAATTTTGGTTAAATAATAATACCATTTCCTTGAGAAAAAGTAATTACAGTATTAATTAAATGTAATGATCGATGTAGGATGAAATTAATTGAAAATAGGATGAAACTAAATGAAAATTCAATATTCAAGGTCGTATTAACTCAAATTATGTTTTTAATAGAACCTCCCTAATTTTAATACCAAAAATGAAAAGAGCTAGAAATTTTACATTAGAATGTGGCAGTTTGCCTTCTTATTGTATCAAGGTCAAATTTAGTTACGGTACTTTCATTTTTTTTTAAGTTGAACACCATTTTGAACTAATAATGTTCGCAGTTTTATTTATTTTTCGTCCACTATTTCTTTATAAATACGTATATAGTGCAAATCCAACTCACATCTTTTTCCGTGTTGTTTCGGGGTAATATTGAACTTATGTCGTGTCACTTTTTACATACCAAAGAATTTAATACACCCTCAAATTCTCCAGAAACTTTTCATTTGAGTTTATGATAATGTTATCTCTTGAAAAACCCCTTGAATTGTTTAATAGCCATAACCTGATGATATTTCTCAAATTTTATCTCAGCAAACAATTTTACTTCATGAAAATTGACCATACTAGCTTATGATATATGTAGACTAGATAGAATAACGGCAGGCATTAAGATCAGAGGTCCCAGTAATATTAGTTTAATACTTTTTGTATATTCTTATTAAAATAAGTAAACCATCAAAATTTGAACCAAATTCATTAGTTTGAATCCGACAAAAATTAATAATGAATTGAGGCTTGATGACACTAAACGTTGGTTTTAGCACAGAAAACACTTTAGCCCCTTATTATTAGATCCGCCAGTAATTCTGGACATGTCGATTTCCTTCTGAGGAATATGAATAGGATATCTCTTAGTCGTGCTTTGGTGCCTGCTGTTAACCTACCCAGTAGTGAACGACAATGGAAGAGATTAAGCCAAATTTCACAAAGATAGCAGCGTATAAATAGGAATTATAACTTTATTTTTATGTAACGGGTAATAATAATATGTTTTAATTAGTGTCTTACTTGGAACCAGAAGCAGTCCGAGGGGAGCATATAGGCCATATAACCCCAAAACCGAACAAATCTCTTAAAATCAGAAAATTGCCAAAATGGGTGAGTCCTGCTTGAAACCTCTGTGCCTTGAACAATATTACTACATTTGTCTTACCAACGAAAATACTTTAGATCTTTTATATTCCAATGTAGTTGCAACAGTTCATGGTTTTAGTGATGAGCACCTTATCGATGTGTATTCTGCGGCTGTTTCTATCGTAATCAGTATTTACTTTATAATTATAATAAAGTTAATATTGTGATTGACAGTATCGTTAACTTGGAAACTAATTGTAAAAATAACTAATGTTTACGAATAAGCTTGTCAATTTTATGCACTTTTAAGTAGTGTTCTATCTAACGATGTAACTGTAATGAGGATCACTGCTTGTCACTTTGGGCCATTATGAATAAAGAAAATATGATGTTGTTTCAGGGAAATAATCCGAGAAAATGGGGGATTTAGATTATCCTATTATTTAAATTGACCTAATATACGTATTAGGTCAATTTAAAACAGAAAACTAAACCTTATTAAAATGAGCATAAGGAAAACTCCTTAGGATTTTGGACCAATGTAAATAAACTGAATAGAATTTCATTCTGAAATGATACTTTAGAAATAGCAGAGCGACAAACCTCGCTCCAATTAACTTTTATTCAAATTTACATTTTAACATTGATTTCACCGAGGATGAAACTGTTACTCACATAATTAAAATGAAAGTCATAACATCTGTCCTGTCTTATTTTTGTCCATTTTTCAAAACAAAGGAAATCTGCTTTTATAAACCTAGATAAAAAGGAGATCAAAATAATATTTATAACTATCCTTCCATCTCAATACTGAATGCACTTTGCAAAGTTATCTGAACTAACTAATCTTATAATTTCTTCCAATTATCATAGCTTTAGATAAACCATATCAGGATGATGTAGTTGATGTAGATTTTCAGGCGATATTACTACTATATTACTGAAACTGTTAGCAAGGATTGCCTATAAGCCTAAGGCTTTTAATAGTTAAAAAATAATAGTTCATTGTTTTTCATTTTGGCGAATTGCTTGCTTTCAAAGTTTCTGTGTCTTAATAACAACCTATTTATCGATACTCATATATCTTCAATACATCATATTTACTTAAAATTACTAATAAGCATTTATGAAAGAGGAAAAAAATGTTTTAAAAAAACATATGACACTCTGTTAGACATTCCAACATGTAATTTACTACTCTCTTCGAGGTGTCATTGCGTACAAAGGAATGACACCTCGAAGAGAGTATTCAATATCTCTGACAGGTCAAGTAACCTGAAAAATTGTATCGTGACATTCTGTCCTAGGAGTTAAGGGAGAACAGTAATTACACGGAACGGCTCCAGATTCGGAACCTCTGTGTACTGATTCTCTTGAAAATCCTAGATGTCGGTCTTACATCTCGCGTCTTCAAATTTAACGAAATGCATCAAATGCATAAAGAAGTGTTCGAGAGGACATTCAATTGTGGGAAGCGCAACTGATGAAGGTTCCCGACCAGAAACAATATATGTTATATTTATATATAATATATATTGTCTTGTGTACAAAGGAATGACACCTCGAAGAGAGTATTCAATATCTCTGACAGGTCAAGTAACCTGAAAAATTGTATCGTGACATTCTGTCCTAGGAGTTAAGGGAGAACAGTAATTACACGGAACGGCTCCAGATTCGGAACCTCTGTGTACTGATTCTCTTGAAAATCCTAGATGTCCGTCTTACATCTCGCGTCTTCATGTAATTTACTGTTGTGTAGACTTAACATTATAACACTTTTTTTATTTATTTAACTACTTATATATATATATATATATATATATATATATATATATATATATATTGTAATATGAAAAAATACATGTAAAAATCCCATAAAGGTATACACAGATACTGGTACACGGATGAGGATAACTATAGCTAGTATAACTACACTAAAATTACACTATTACTGTCAAGTTCGCTTCATGTTTGTATTTTATCAATATTCTTTTTATTTGTTACACGATATAATATTTAGCTTCTTTTTTTTTCATTGATATAGTTACTCATATTTATCCTTTATCCACGTTTTAAATATGTTTTTAGTTCTTCTTGTATTGTCATCTAGCTGGTTGATATTCCCCTCAAGTAGCAACTTTTTTTGTATAATCTCTTTTGTTTTTAGTATAGATGGTGACTTATATGTAGTATTTCTATTTGTTCTGACATATATTGTTTTGTATTAGATAAAGTGGTAAGCAAGAGTTTCAAGGACGAACACCGTTCGGAGATTTAGTGGCATTTGGACATTTTCTGTCTTTTTTATAATACATTTTAAAAGTCTGTCTTGTATGTTGTATATTCTTCTACATTAATTTTGTAAAACTAGGAGCCGTTTGATTTGTTCTCGAGTGCAGATATTAACAATGCCCAATAACTCAAATGTGGTTTTGTGAGACAATAGTTATGAAATTTTGCCCGAATAATTTTGTGATAGAAAAATATAATATAAGGTGGTCAAATGCCGCTAGTATACTTTTAAAAGCTAACGATGAAAATATTTTTAGCCGTACAAATTAGGGGATGAAGCATAATCCGAAAACATTCTTTCGTTTACCTACCCTTAAAAGGAACGACGTGATAAGTAACTTCTTAGTACACCTGAGATAGAGTGAAAAAGCCATTAAGCCGCAACGCTCTTTTACGCCAGCAAAGTAACAAAAAGTCAGACGGGAACGAAACATCATCTGACACTTTTTATCACCACCCCTAGAAGCATAAATCACATTATTCGAGTAGTGAATTAAATTTATCCAAGTTGTCTTGCAAGATAACTTTTTTAGTTTCATTTGTATGCACACGTCGACGGCCTTAAATAGACTCAAAAGAGAGTCAAGAATTCAACCCACCTTCCAGTCCAGTCCGTCATAAACACTCTTGTACTATCAAGTATATTATTTTCAGTTGAGAAGTTTGCGCGTTTTAATGCTGCTAAATAGTAGTCTTGTGGTCTCTCTGCGACTATTTTTATTTAAACCGTTTTAATTGCTACATTAAATGAAAATGTAAATGAGTCTGCAGTTGATAGTCCGAGCAAACCAGCAAAGTGTCATACAAAATGTTCAGTATAACATACTGTAGCATGAAGGACTTCCAGACAATAAGTATAATAATCTATGGGGGGCGATCATAATATACATTCGTATACAGGGGGTGGGGGTACATCAGTTAGGGTGACGGGAAGTGATATGGGGCATAAGGGGTCTAAGGAAATGTGACGTTCGTAGTTGATCAAACATTTCTGCTTAACTTTGTAAATACATATATAAATATTTTTTACGAATATATTTTAGTAACAATAGCTTATTACTTAGTATATTTAGTTTATGTCGGCGGTTGCGTTGACGTTCGCACAATTGGTCCCTCGCTACATCCAAGTTCTCACCGGCTTTGAAGCTCTCGGAGGGGTCTTATTCTTCAAGATGTGTATGTCGTGTGGAGTTGAACTGTGAGTTAAAATTTACCATGCTAGTGATTAAAATCTCCAAAACTTCGTAAAGTGCGCATTTTTTATTACTTTTGAGTAAAATGTCAAATACAATAGTGTTTACAACATGCATGCTGATATTAGTGAAACCTGATAGTTTCACAGTGTTAAAATTGCTCTGTTTAGATCGGTTTATAACCAAACATCGGTAATTCCTTAAGGCGGCACTTCACTTGGCCTTAGCGTATTTTTGTTTTGTATTGCTATATTCGTCCAACTATTTGATGTATTCGCAAATATTCCAAACGTGCCATCCACACATATCTCAAAACACGCAAACATGCCAAATATGTTTGAATACCAGTGAACACTACAGTCATGGATACGTTGAAAGCAACAGCAGCTTATTTTTATCATGCTTCTTGTTATCATTACATGGATAACTACGAAGTTATTAAAAAACCATGGCGAAGATTCCCTCATTTTCCGCAATGTGCACGGTTTATTCCATATTATTTTTAATATCTGCATCGTTTATTTTTTTTATTTTTATGTCTGCTATGTCTGGGGTCCTAAATGCAAGGAAGGATGCATTTGGGACAACTCCATGAACTTCTTAAAGTTTTGGTTCGACCAGTCCATTTTGCCACAAACACCACTTGTCTTGAAAAAAACAACATCGAAGCGCGGCGTGCCACTTTATGTGAACCAAGTGTGGACAGTTAAAGCAAATATTTGGCTTATTTGACTCCTTTGATGTGCATTGAAAACCGACAAGTGGACGGTAAGGCTCTTAGCGGTATTCGACTTTTTTGTTCAAATAAAGCAAAAATAGCCTCTCCACACATCGCCGTTTTTGGACAAATATAGCAAATATACGCTACACCAAGTGAAGGGCCGCCATTAAAACAAAAAGATAGTTTTTGACAACTTTCTCACAAGTGTCGGCTCAACTGCACAACAGACTGGTGGGTTATAATCTTCCAGATGGCTCCTGATGTTGATGTATGGGTAATTTGCAAAGACAATTTCGTAGTTACACCCAAGTCAATAAAATGCGGTCTGTGCAAACAAAAATATCATACAGGGTGCGTCCAAATGAAAGATTCCTGGATAAGAATTATTAGTGAATCTGATAACGTATTCTGGTTATGTGATGAATGCAAGGATAAATTGTCTGCTAACCTTCGGGAATTACAATTTGAAAGTTCTATTCTGCACAAAGAGGGGAAAACTGCTTGCTGATAAGTTTATATCAGATCTTTAATATACAAATCAATTACAAAAAATTATTCTGAACAATATGCCAAATCATGGTGTACATCCTCAAATTGGGAATAACAATAATATTCAGCAGTGCACCGTCACAGGCCAACGGAAGTATAACGATGTCGCCAAATCAGAAAATCAACATGATGAAATATCCGTCTGTATAACGGCTCCAAATAAATCTTACTAGCAAAGATATTTTATCTGATGTGAAAAGATCTGTTAATCCTGAAAATTCGAAATTCTGTGTTAATAATATAAGAGAAACAAAGAAAGGAATAACTGTCCAATGTAATAATAAAAATTCTCTGGAAGCTTTAAAAAAAGTGTCTCCACTACTCTAGGTTCTATATACGACATTTCTGAAACAAAAAAGCTAAATCCAAGACTCCTGATCAAATCTGTTGACTTAGATGGGCTGCATTCCGATGTAAATATCATTAGAAATATTGTCACTCTTAATAATTAAGTTGGTTCGGAGGAAGATATAAAGCTGGTTACAAAACTTAATCACTACAAAGATATTAATCTTGTAATTGAAGTCTCGCCCGCTCTAAGAACTAACATTCTGAGAAGCGGTTATATCTTCATTGGCTGGAAAAAATCAAAAGTGATATACCATCTTCGTATCAAGAAATGCCTTAAGTGCTGCGGCTATGGTCACCTCAGTAAAGATTGTAAGTTAGATCAAGTTTGTACGCGATGCAGTAGAAATCAAGAAAAGAAAAACTGTACATCTAGGGACAAAAAGGGCGTTAATTGTTTAAATTGTAATAAGACTAAAAAGAAAGATTTACCAACGGATCATGCTTGTGATGATAGTGAATGCCCAGTATATAATAACTATGTAAGTATATTAAATAGTAGAATTAATTATGGTTAACACAGGGAATAATTTGTTGAAGGTCGGTCATCTAAACACAAGATCTTCTTCTATAATGGATTTATCTTACTTAATTACAAGTAAGGAATATGATGTGTTCGCGGTAACTGAAACCTGGTTGTCTCCTTCTACTCCTTCTCACTTAATAAGTGTTGATGATTTCTGATTTCATCGCTTTGACAGGTGTACCAGAGGAGGAGGTGTAGGGGTTTTCGTAAGAAACTGCTTTCCAGCTGCAACTGTGATCGTACCCGACTACGAGACAGAGGTAGTTGAAATGATGTGGTTAAATATTACGATCGGTCGAAGCAATGTTCTAGTGGGGGTTGCATATCGGCCACCTAATAGCATAGAATCCTTCCTAAGTATAATCGACGATGTGTTATCCCATGTAACACCCACATACGATACCATAATCGTAATGGGTGACTTCAATATTAACTTTCTAAGTCCAAATAGAACAACGAATTGTTTCCAGTCATACGGTCTAGACCAGATTTTAAAAGAACCTACACGTATAATTGAGAGTACTGCTAATTTATTAGATCCCATTTTCGTAAGCTGTGTCAATATATGTCAAGATGTAGGTACCTATAATGCTGATACGATCAGTGATCACATGACAGTGTACTGGAAAAGTTCTTTGAATACATTCAAAAGAACAATTAAGCAAGTTACATATCGAGATTTCAAGAATTTTTTCATCAAGAACTTTCTTCTCATATTCTTTATATTCGTTGCATTGACAAAAAAGTTAGCTTCCTGACAGAAAATTTGTTAAGAATAATAAACAACCATGCTCCTATAAAAACAGTTAGAGTACGCAAATCTCCGGCGCCATGGCTAACAGAAAACCTTAAGCTTATTTTAATGGAACGAAACAAAGCAAGACTTAAAAAGTATCCTACTCAAAATAATAGTGCCCATTATAAAGAAATGAGAAATTTTGCTAAAGCATGTGTCCGCAGAGTGAAAGCTGCATATTTGAAATTCTTGTATCAACAGCAGAATTCATCTAAATTTTATAATGCTTTAAAAGACTTTAAAATCCAAGAAAGTAAATCAACCTATATTTCTGAACATCTCCTGGATGTGAATAAAGTAAATAACTTCTTCTCAAGTGTATATACAGATAACAATTCGGATTGCTTGCAATATTCACGAACAACTGCGAGTTTCAGTTAAAATTAATAAATATTTATGAACTTACTAAAGTAATACGTAGTTTTAAATCTAATGCTAGCGGTATTGACGGAATATCACTCCATATTGTGAACTTAAGTTTTTCCATTGTTGGTATCTATATACTTTATATAGTAAATAGCTGTCTTGAGTGTGGCTATTTCCCAAACTGCTGGAAAACAGCTGTGATTGTGCCACTTCCTAAGGTACCTAATCCTAAAGATACAGGTGACTTAAGGCCTATCAGTCTACTTCCATTGTTTTCGAAAATTTTGGAAAAAGTAATATATTTTCAAGTGAATACTTATTTACAAAAGCAATGACCTACTCTCCGTATATTAGTATGGCTTTAGGAAAGGACATACCACAACTACAGCTCTGTGCCGTATCACTGATGACATCATTACAGCAAGTGATAGAGGACTGGCTAGCGTTTTAACTTTGGTGGACTTCAGTAAGGCATTTGACACCATCAGCCACGATCTCTTAATCAGCAAATGTAAATATATAGGATTTGACATCCTGTCGTTGAGATGGTTAGAGTGTTACTTGAAAGAAAGGAAACAATTGGTAAGGGTAGGAAACAACTCATCTACAAAGTATATTTCTTCAGGAGTACCACAAGGCTCCGTATTAGGTCCGGTTCTTTACCTAATTTACACCATAGATCACCTAACATCATAACTGAATGTAACATCCAATTTTTTGCTGATAACACCCCAATTTACCACAGCTTTCATCCACAAGAGTATGAAAGAGCTTCAATATCAATTAATAAAGACCTAAGAAGCCTCCATACGTATACATTGAAACATGGGCTCAAACTAAATTGTTCAAAAACACAGTCACTATTTTGTTACAAGAAAAAGCGGGAATTTCTTTCTTCAAACCTAAAAATAACAGTCGCAAATGAAACAATCCAATTTACTGCAACTGCAAAAAATGTAGGACTAACCGTCGATGCAAACCTTAGCTTCATCGAACACTCTACTGAACTAATCAAGTGCTGTTACTACAGACTGAAACTTCTTTATGTTAGCCGACATCTTATAACGAAACATATGAAAAAGAGATTGTGTGAAACTTTCATTTTGTCAAAGTTATCATACTGCAACATTATATATTTCCCATGCCTAGATCAAATTACAAAATACAGAATACAAAAAATTCAAAACAGTTGCTGTAGGATTGTGGCAAACTTAAGGGGATATGATCATGTTTCCCCAATCATAGTGGAATTAAAAAGGCTGAGTCAATGCTTAAATACAACTTCATTTGTTTTTTAAAACGAGTTATGGAATCCTCAGCACCTCTCTACCTTTAGAGAAAACTAGTTCAGTTGAACCATATACATCAGGTAAACACAAGACATAAAATAAAGATTCACAACATCCAACTTTATATCGACGGTCATTTTCTTTTAATGCTGTGAAAATATTTAATTCCATAAATATTACTCTAAAACACCGTATATTCAACAAATCCTTCAGAATCAGTATAAAAAAAGTTTTACTAATATCTGATAGCTCGTGTTAATTTGATAAATTCTTTATTTTTATAGAACGTTTATATAATTAAGTTTTTATATCGAGGTATATTAATTTTTGTTAGAGTGGATTAATGCACCAGAAAACAGACAACTGGTCCTAGAATATGCATGCAGGATACATATATATGTATATATAAGTTTAGGTAGTAGTTAGTTTTAGGAATGGTTAAGTGTGAATGGCCTATGGCTAAAGTCGTATATTATTATTATTATTATTATATAGGTTTGTTATGGCTTCAATACATACTAGACATGTTTTGTTTTTCCACTGTCTATCAAGTTCTCGCTATAGGAGAACTATCATAGCCTTTACGTTTTCAATCCTATTCACATTTTTTCTTAAAACAATATATCATTTGTTTCATTTATCTATACCATAATTTCACTGGTATCAAAGTATTTCAAAATGGATTAGAAATCTTATTTCCATAACTTCACATTTTTTCTTAAAACAATATATCATTTGTTTCCTTTTATCTATACAATAATTTCACTTGTATCAAAGTCTTTCAAAATGGATTATAAATCTTATTTCCATAACTTCAAAGAACTTGTGGAGTGCTTAGTGGAGAATGATCTGGGGTGTAATACAGCATTGTAATGAAACTAACTTGCGAAGTTCAGAAGCAAGTTATTTTCCAATATTTTCAGGTCGCAAACTTGATATTCCGAGACTTTCACATTCAATCGACATCCAGTTCTTCCTTTGTATCCCACGGGAAACGTTTTAATTGTTTTACTTATTGCTAGTATTTATGTGATCTCAAATTTATGTGACTAAATTTTAATTCAACCCGCCATCAAGGAGAGAGTCTGGCGTATCCTTCATTAAAAAACACCTAACGGCTGAAATGGCGCCTATCTTTTTATAGCGATGCTTGGAAAGGCATAAATTTCCGCAAGAGTTTATTACGTACGTATAGGGGTTTTTCTTTTTTTTTTGAGGCTATCGAAACAGGGCCAGAAAAGCTTTTTCCTTATAATTCCGTTCAAAGTGAACAAGGACGTGCGGAACGACTACCGTTTTATAGGACGACGCACGAGTTGCCTTGAATTTAGTACCGATTGCTCGTTAATTTAAATGTCTCCATCTGAAGGGAGTCATTAAGACGTTTTAGTTTTTTGAACGACTTACTGCTTACTAATTAGAAGGAAAAGTTTCGTTCAGGTGCACGCCGTTTATAAGTGACACTTTTATTATTTTGTTATATTCTAGTTCTTCACTCTAAGACTATTCTAAAATTTGTTTTTAATGTCAGGTTTAAAAATATATAGACAATCATAAAAAATGTCTATTGCAGATATATGGTAAGCTAAAGATGTGATTTGATTTTTGTTGGTACTCTTGGGGACTACAGTAGGGATGTTGATCTAAAATCGATTAATTGAAGAATCAATTTTCTGGGATGAACAATAAAATAAAAAAATTGAATTGCCCATGCATAAAATGCAGATGTGCTTTTTCGTGAAATATTCATCAAAAAAAGTAGTTTATTGAGAATTATTAACAAAACTTTTAACGTGCGTGCACTTTACAAATAAGGATAGAAATGTATATAATTTCTATTTGCAAAATTTCTGAACCGTTGACTTTTGTTCGTTGGTTTTCAATTTTATATTTTGAAGCAATATTACTGATGATCTAGACCAGTGGTGGGCAAACTTTTTTTATGGGGGGTCATAAAGCTTAAGAAATTCTAGAGGAGGGCCATAATTATAGAAAAAAATATATTTTGTGTTAAAGCTTTTAATGAGAAGATTATAAAAACATTACAGCATTACACACAAATGTTATAAATTACTTATTACCTTAAATAATATTTATTTTAATTTTTATTCAAAGGTGTTGGCTTGTTAGACGTGTGAGACATATGGATTTGTTTTTGATTTTCCATAATATTTTCGAAAGCAGGTTCCAGGGGTGACGAAAAAACTTTCAGCAGTGCGAAAAGTTATTCATCAGTCAATCGGTTTCTGAGTTTTTCCGCAGTTTCATGGTCGAAAAAGTATGTTCGCACACATAAGAAATAATTTTCTGAGCGTGAACAATCATCTTTGGGAATTCACCTTTCAGCAGTGCTCTATAAAAACAAGTTTTGTAGAATTCAAGAACAATTGCTTTAAATGGGTACTACACTGCATTCGAATAATTTTCAACTGCAATTCTGGAGATACATTTTCCGGGTCTACATTAAACGGCATCGAGAAAACATCTATGTGTGATTGAATGTTCTTAAAATCAACGCCTGAAAGAAATCTTTTAGCTTATTCTCACTCAGAGGTGACATAGATTTTAAACGCAGAAAGTGAGTTAAATCGTTCTTCGCCATGCAGTTATAAAATAGAAAAGGCTGAGTTTTAAATGATTCAGACCACCCCAAGTCTCATCTATAAATTGGTTCTTTCGTTGAATTTTTTTATTTAATTTGTTACAGTGTTGGGGCAAATCGGTAAAAATGCAAAATCGGTACGCCAATCTTTGTCTTCAAAAATTTATAAATCAGACCACTTGTAAATATACCCATTCGCGCCTTTATACAACACATGAACTACTGGGGGAAGTTTAGCTTCTTCTGTAGGCTATGCATCTATTATTCTACTAAGTAAAATCCACTTTAAACTTCTCGAGCGTAAAAATGTAATTGTAGCGGGGCCATGTACTATCCATGTTGATAAACCCTCTGCGGGCCGGATTAAATACTTTCGCGGGCCGTACTTTGCCCATCACTGACCATTCGTGAAATATTTCTGAAATTTTTCAGTATCTTCTATCACCAGAAAGGCTAATAAATTGGATTTGCAAAATTTCTGAGCTTTGTTTTTTTTTTTTTTCGTTGGCATTCAGTTTTGTGTTTTGAAGGAATATAACCGAGGATCCAGAGCGTTCGACAAGTAGTTTCCGAATTTTTCACTGATTAAATATCTATTATGGCCAAAACAGCTTAGGTAAACCTTCAGTTTGCAAAATTTCTGCGACGTGATTTTTTTCGTTGATCTTCAATTTTTCTATTTTGAAGCAATATCACTAAGGTTCAAGACCGCTCGCGAAATGCTTATTAAAATTTTCACTGATTAAGTTTCTAAGTACTAAGGTTAAAAAAACTTAAAACTTCAGTTTGCAACATTACTGAGCCGTTATCATTTTTCGTTAGTCTTCAGTTTTGTATTTTGAAGCAATATCTCCGAAATTTTTACTAATTAGCTCTCGTTACTGCTATATAGGCTTATAACTTATATTTGCAAAATTTCTGAACCGTGAATTTTATTCGTTGGCCTTCAGTTTTGTTTTTTGAACCAATATAACCGAGGATTCAGACCATTAGTAAATGAGATGCGAATTTTTGCTCAGATCCAATATCTACTGTGGCTTTGGGTTACAAAGTTTCTGAGCTGGGAGTTTTTTCCTTGTGCCACACTTTTGTATTTTGTCACGTTTATCGAATATCCTGTTTTCGATAGTATTATTATAAAATAACTTTTTTATTTAATAATTCTCCACTGTTTAGTTTGAGTAGTAAAGACTAATACTATATAACACTTACAAAGACAATCAATACTAAAGGCCGATCCAGATACAGTGACCACTTATACGATATGTGGAATGAGGCAAAAGTTATCAAGTAAAAGGATGTGTGGACCGATTTCGACATTCATTTTGCGGTTTGAATTGAAACGATTTATTTATCAAAAGATAATTCACAAATCAAGACAATATATCCATATATATATATATATATATGTTATATAAGTTATTCCATCGACTTATATGAAACAACCTAGCAACAGTTCTCAAGCTGAGTCAGCATAACACGTGTCGTCTCCAGTTACCCGCAGACGAACATCCGTGAGAACTGCAAGCGCTGCGACACCTTAGTCAGCGTTCTTAGTTTATAAATTATACTTTTTCATTGTAACATCATTCATTATTACTTACAGTTCTGTCTAGTTTAGTTTAACACTCATTTTGTCTTTTTAATTGTTATATAAAGTTTTATTATTTTCATTGTTATTTTCAAGTTATTATTTTTATTAAAAGTATTGTGCAACTATAAATAAAATCTTTTTTTAAAAAGAGAAATTTTGAAAGTGTGATATAACAAATTGGCGCAGTCAGTAGGATCCGTCTAACGTTACTAGAACACGAGTACTCTAACTGGTAGCGGCGGATTCCTATCCCTCAACGGAACAACGAACCTGGAAGAAGTCCTCACTGCAATCAAACGTAGAACACGGCGCTTTCAATGTTCCTGTTGATGTAAGTAATGGTGAATCGTCATTCGTTTTAAGTATTTGATTTATTTTATTGACCATTGATTTTTAATAATTTGATTTAATACATTCGATTTGATTGATTTTTTTATTGATTTTATTATTTGATTTTTATATATTTGATTTGAATGAAATATTGATCTATTTCATTACTTGATTTATTTGATATATTTATTTTATCTCTTTTATTGACGTTTAATATATTTGATTTACATATTTTATTGATTTATTTATCCATTTGATTAACTGATTTATTTGAACTATTGATTTTATTGCTTTACATTTTATACTGTTCTATCGTTCAAACAATCCTTAATTCCCGCTAACGTATTCTACAGTTCATTAATTTTCTACACCTTTTAACATTTTATTCTATATACTTTACACTCCAATTCATTTATATCGATAAACATGGCACAAGCTTCACCAAATTCAGGTACACCTGAAACAGAAAGATACCGGTTAACGGAGATATTTTCCGTTATACCCGAATTTGAAGGCGACCAAATTTCCTTGGGAACCTTTATAGATGCGTGTAATTGCGCATATAATATGTCCACGGCGGATCAAAAATATTTGTTGGTGATCCATATCAAAAATAAACTCAAAGGGAAAGCGGCGCAGTTGATAAATTCAAGGAACCCTGGATCATACCTTGAAATCAAACAACTATTGACCCTACACTTTGGAGATTCTCGTGATCTCTCTTCCCTTATTCACGACTTACAACGTCTAAAACAACTGTCGAACGAGTCCCCATTAACGTTCTACAATCGTCTCCAAGTATTGAGTGCGAAAATGCACTCCTGCATTCACAAAACTGCTGGGCTTAGTCCAGAACAAAAAGACGCCCAGACCACTCTAGTGGATACTATGGTCATGAATACCCTTCTTACGGGATTAGAACCCCGGTTAGGACAAGTAATTCGTGCCAGTAACCCAAAAGACCTTCTAGAGGCACACTCCCGGATTAGGAGAGAGCTTCAACTTTCTTATTTCGAGGATCAGAAAACGAACAAATCTGTTCCTCTCAAACCCAACTTTCAAACACGAAAGCCGACACAACCTCCTAAGTGTCTTCATTGTGGTCGATTAGGCCACATAGCCGTAAATTGCCGATTGAAAAATCAAAACAATTCTCAAATATTCAATCAAAACCACAGACCAAATCCTGTTGGGCCTAACCAACAAACAAGGCCAAACTTCACCTCAAATAATCCCCCGGTTCAACAAGGACAACAGTTTCGTCCACAAAACTTCCAGAGACCCCCTTTTAGGTCTCAAATGAACCCGAATTATTCTCGTCCTTCGGTTATACAGAATAACCCGAGTAACCGTCCTGAAAGGACACATCATTTCAATCAACATCAAAATTATGGTTACTCACAATATTCGGATTATTATACCGATAATTACAATACTTATGACTACGAGGATGATAGTCAAAATTATTCAGGCTTCGAAGAAACTCTTGACGATACCTCTGTCGAGCCTTTTAATTGTAACGATTATCAGGATTTTCTAGCGCTTCCGAGCCTAGATCAACCTCCCGATTCGACAACAACTTTGTGCGAAGTCGAAACCCAGATTCAAAATCTCAATCTGGACGACTTGAACCCCGACTTGAACTTCCCGGAGCAACTATTTCTTTAAGCCCACTTCTTACTGTGAACTCTAAAAATCTATATTACATTCTTGACGCTTCTTCTAAATTTAAACTTCTTATTGATACCGGAGCTGGTATCTCTATCTTCAAAGAAAATACCGTAAAGAATTTCACCCAAAGATCTCCTGAAAGGGTAACTATTCAAGGTATTACCCACGAAAAAATTCCCATCTCACAATCAACTTTAATCCCATTCGCTCCACGTAACCCACATAAAGTTTTTATATACGATTTGGACATTGAGTTTGACGGCATACTAGGTTTAGATTTTCTTGAACACTATGAATGCATAGTTGACTTAAAATCTAAACAGCTAATAACAAATTTTAAAACCATCCCTTTACACAAAGTTCCCGATAACGATCAACCCTTGACTGATGTACCCGACACACTCAACGTTAAGCCTAATATTACTTCACAAACACCTACACAAAACAAAATAACCATTGAGGCACGCACAGAAAAGATCTTTAAACTTAAATGCGATCTTTCTAACATCGACGCCATCTTACCAACTCAAGAAATTGACAGAGTACGACTTCCAAACGCACTCGTACACATTAACGCTAATGGCGAATTTCTAACTTCCATCATCAACGCTAACGCGATGCCCAAAACAGTAACTTTTTCTGATTTAAAACTGGAACCACTTGACAAAACTCACCCTCTTCTGAATTTCAATACAGACGATTATCATGATTCCCAATACATAGACAGAAACTCAACTATTAGACAACAAATTAGAACTGAACATCTAAATGAGGAAGAACGCGAACAAATCACTGATCTTTGTTTGGAATTTCAAGACATTTTCTATCTTGAAGGTGACGTCTTGACTTTCACTAACGAGGTTAAACATTCGATTGGTACGAACAACGCAAAGCCCGTTTTCACTAAATCCTATAGATATCCTCAAGTACATAAAGAGGAAGTGAAAACCCAAATTGGAAAAATGCTTGAACAAGGTATCATTAGGCACTCCTCATCTCCTTGGTCCTCCCCTGTATGGGTCGTCCCCAAGAAGCTCGATGCTTCTGGTAAACAAAAGTGGCGAGTAGTTATCGATTACAGGAAATTAAATGAATTGACTGTAGATGATAAATATCCTCTGCCAAATATCTCTGATCTTCTCGACCAACTTGGAAAGTGTCAATATTTTTCGACACTGGATCTCGCTTCCGGGTTCCACCAGTTGGAAATCCAAGAGGAAGATATTCCTAAGACTGGCTTTTCTGTCGAAAATGGTCATTACGAATTCGTTCGTATGCCATTTGGTTTAAAAAATGCACCTTCTACTTTTCAGAGGGTCATGGACAATATTCTTCTGGGTATACAGAATGAACGTTGTCTCGTCTACATGGATGATATCATCGTCTACTCTCCGACCATCCATGAACATATTTCCCGGTTGACAGAAGTTTTTAAACGACTTCGGAAGTCTAACCTAAAAATTCAACCTGATAAGTGCGAATTCCTTCGTAAAGAAGTGGCTTATCTTGGCCATCTTATCACACAAGAAGGTGTAAAACCAAACCCTTCAAAGGTTGAATGTATTCAGAACTTTCCGCAACCCCAAACTCCGAAAGACATCAAATCTTTTCTTGGTCTCGCTGGGTATTACAGACGCTTCATACCAAATTTTGCGAAGATCTCTAAACCTCTGACAAAACTACTCCAAAAAGACGTCAAGTTCATCTTTGACGCAGATTGCAAGTCTTCCTTCGATGAACTGAAGCAAGCCCTTGTATCTGACCCAATCCTGATATATCCAAACTTTGAAGAACCCTTCCTGCTCACTACTGATGCTAGTGCTTTTGCTGTTGGAGCGGTTCTTTCTCAAGGCCCTGTGGGAAAAGATCTCCCTGTTGCATACGCTTCTCGCACCCTCTGTGCTGCAGAGACACGATATTCCACCATCGAACGAGAATTGTTGGCCATAGTTTGGGCTGTTAAGCACTACAGACCGTATCTTTTTGGGAGAAGGTTTACACTCCTGTGTGACCACCGTCCGCTTACTTGGCTCTTTTCCATCAAAGATCCTGGCAGTCGTCTAGCCAGATGGCGCCTTAAGCTAGAGGAATACAATTATAAGATCGAGTACAAGCCCGGCAAGGTAAACCAAAACGCAGATGCTCTTTCTCGCATCAAAATCAACCATTTCAAGCAATGTGCTGATTTCCTTTCCAAAATCAAAATTTTCGCTAACAACGAAACTGACTCCGAACAACCTGAAAACTCTGACAATGACGACGAACATGACGAAAGAATTATCGCTGAGTTTAATCGATTTGTTCAACTCTACAAAACTGAGTCAATAATCGATTACTCTAAAATTGAAATATCCAATTCTCAACTTTTAGACAAGTCCCACAAACGCATAGTTACATTCTTTTGGCAAAACAAAACTAACGACTTACACGACAAAATTATTGATGACTTTTTCGAAGAAGAACCTAATTTCAGTAATGACACTCTTAACATCATGTCCAGTAAATCTGTCAGGCATAGAAAATACTTAGTTGTACCTTTGCCCTATGACCCTGAAACTGTCGTCTCACATCTTTTCAAAATTATTTATACCAACCAAGACCAATTCAACGACTCCGAAACATACTGCATAGAAAATAACATAGAACTTCCCATTCTTGAAATTTTATCTTTCATTCTCTCCGACAAAGAAATCAAACTGAAAATCTGCCAAAACATTGTTACAACTCCTACCGAAGACGAAATTCCTATAATAATACAACAATACCACTCTGGTAAAAACAACCTCCATCGTGGCATTAACGAAACTATCAGACGTATTAGGGAAAAATACAATTGGACCGGCTTAATTAAAACTGTAGAACAATTCATCAAATCCTGCGAAACTTGCCAAAAAGTAAAGTTCTGTAGGAAAAACTTAAGTGCACCTTTTGTTATTACGGAAACACCAAGACTCCTTTCGAACGTATTAACATTGACATCTTCGAGTATCCATCTAGAAATCATGCACTAACTATTAGGGATGAACTAACGAAATTTACACAAGCCTACCCCATAAACGACAAAACAGCTTCAACTGTCGTAAACACCCTTTTGATTTTCTTTCAACATTACGGCACTCCACTTCGCATCCATTGTGACTATGGACGTGAATTTGACAACACTTTAATGCGAGATTTATGCCAACTATACGACATAAAACTGACATTCTCCAGCGTTCAACATCCCGAGTCAAACGGTTCTATTGAAAGATTTCACGCGACCTTAGCAGAAATGATAAGGGCAAATACAGCGGAACATCCAAACGAACATCCATTTAACGTCCTCCCTTATGCCATCATTTGTTATAATAACACGAAAAATAAAACCACCGGTTTCACGCCCTATGAACTCATATTTGGGCACACTTCAAGTAGGCCTCCAGAAACCCTTTACAACCAGGAAAAACTGATTTCGAAATACGTAAGAGACCTAAATAACAGAATGGACTATTACTACAGACTCGCCCGTGCTAAAACCGAAAGACAGAAAGAAAAATCTAAAGTGCGATTTGACCAACACGTTTCTACTAAACAACCCGATTACAAAGTAGGCGACAAAGTCTACGTAAAAGAATCCCAAATCAAAAACAAAGCCGAAAACAAATTCAACGGCCCCTTCGAAATTACCGCAATACGAAAAAACTCTGCCACCGTCATAAATTTACAAACAAACCAAATAACTAAAGTTAACTTTGACAGACTAAAACCCTATTTTGAATAAATCCCTTTTTTCAGATTCTGTGGACTGTTTTCAGTCGTGAACCTTCAACAGTACTCCATTACGCCTGTTAACAATACTATAGGAGTTTTCTTCCATGAAGAAGGCACCCTTAAAATTTCTAATGAGAAATGGACACTCCTTGTTTACAAAGATCTAAACCCATTTCGAGACGCTATTTTAAACAACGACAATATACTGAACAGACTTTTAGATACTATTAACCACAACAAAACTAACGTTAAAATATTCAAATTAAAAGTACAGACTCACGTAAGCCTCCTGAAACAAATATCAAAATCTGTTAACATCAAATATACAGAAATTTTCGCTGACACTGAGACTTACAGTACCAACAGAAAGAAACGCGGACTAATTAATGGACTGGGATCAATTTGGAAATCTATTTCCGGTAACTTAGATGCAACAGACGGACAATACTTTAGTGACTCTATAAATAAAATAACAAAAGACCAACATCAAATTGAAAACTTAATGAAACGACAATTATCCGTAACAACTTCGGTCATTAAGAACCTGAACACCACAATACAAAATTTCAGTCCGAAGAGAAAATATTTTCGGAAAATATTGAAGCAATTAGGAAGTCAATTGAGTTCATTACAGACGATCTTGCTTTTTATGAACTTCAAGCCAATGTCTTGGATTTGTGTGAAAGCTTAATGGAAAGTTACGTATACATTGAAGATACTCTCAACGATGTATTAACTGCAGGCTCTTTCGCCCGTCTAAAAATTTTACATAGCTCAATTATAAACCCAGTAGATTTGGTCGATTCCCTTCAGAAAATATCACAGTCACTTCATGAAAATAACTTACCACTTCCAACCTATAGTTCAAATGTTGCTAGATACATCGATCTAATAGAATTGGAAGCTTTTCAAATCAATACTAAAATTGTTTTTGTACTAAAAATCCCCTTAGTCAATCCTGAAACTTATACACTATACCGCTTGTATCCTATCCCAGTTTTGGATTATCGAACAGGATTTCACCATATTCTTCCAACAAAATTAAAATATATCGCGAGAGATGACGATTCGCTATTGTACGCATCTTTCGAAGACTTGAGTGACTGTAAGCCATTATCTAAAGAACATAAGATCTGTTCCAAAGTTATTCCACACACCATAGACAAAGAAGCCCTCTGCGAAGCACAGCTTCTTAGACAGCCAGCAGCCCTTCCTTTAACTTGCCAGCCTTTAATATTATATGCCGAAGAGTATAATATTCAAGAGATTGATCTGAACCTTTGGTTAATCTCGATTTCCGGACAGTTGCCCATCAACATCAAGTGCAAGGGAGAAGATGTCGTTACCCAATCCATATCGACAAATTCTCTATTGACCATCCAACCCAGTTGCAATGCCTTCATCGGTAACACCAGGGTCCATGCCAGAAGGACCACCAACAACGTTGACAACATCACACTTAAGAGTCACCCAGTCAACATCCCCTACAACTGTTGCGACAACCTGCCAACCATCAGTCAACTTCCAAAGTTGAAACCTATGAGACTACAGGAATTGGATGCCAGAGACCTGAATATCGCTAACCATAAGCTTAGCCAATACTCCAGGGAATTGGAAAAGCTCCTGAACCAACCATTCTTGGAGAAACACACCTCCTGGTTTACGATCATCACAATGGCAACAACCGCAATTGTGGTGGCCCTCCTTTCCATGAGCATCATCAGGAAGAAATTCCAGAAGCCTCCAACGATCAGCCCTTCTGCCGATCCAGCACCACCACCAGGTCCATCAACCATCAAGCCCAGGGTAAAACTCCATAGTCTCCTTAGTCCTGTCGAGGATATTGAGTTGCAGAACCTCCCTTAAAAGTCGATGCTGTAGCATCAACTTTTTTATATGGATGGGAGTTGTTATATAAGTTATTCCATCGACTTATATGAAACAACCTAGCAACAGTTCTCAAGCTGAGTCAGCATAACACGTGTCGTCTCCAGTTACCCGCAGACGAACATCCGTGAGAACTGCAAGCGCTGCGACACCTTAGTCAGCGTTCTTAGTTTATAAATTATACTTTTTCATTGTAACATCATTCATTATTACTTACAGTTCTGTCTAGTTTAGTTTAACACTCATTTTGTCTTTTTAATTGTTATATAAAGTTTTATTATTTTCATTGTTATTTTCAAGTTATTATTTTTATTAAAAGTATTGTGCAACTATAAATAAAATCTTTTTTAAAAAGAGAAATTTTGAAAGTGTGATATAACATATATATATATATATATATATATATATATATATATAAAATAGGCTAAGACAAAACGATTAGGTACCATTTTCTCCTCTGTTTCTCAACCGATTTTCTTCATTTTTATTTTGTTTAGTAGCTACTGACGACCTTCAGTGCAGAATGCTAATCTTAATTTATAATATTGGTTCATTCATTAAATAAAATATAATAAAAATTCATTATTTACGTCAATAATGTCAATACCAAACAAATGAATGTGCCACGTGCCGCTGCCGCCAGACTCCAACCATTAAGTAATTATATATAGACAGACCAATGCTATTATATACTTAGAGCATGTACTTCTGGAGGTGGCATGCAAGCGTTGTTATTGTTTAGTTGGTAAAGTAATCGTTGAATATCATAATTATACAGGGCGATTCCAGATATGTTAGAAATAATTTTTTTAATGGGTGGCACATAAGCAGTTGCATATTTAGGGTGTTTAAAATATAGATTAGAGTGCAATTATAACTAATAAAATAATTATATAGGGAAGCCCATTAGCGGTTGAATTACAGGGTTCTTGGAATAAAAGGTGCAGTAAAATTACAGTTATACAGGGTGGTGCAAAAAATGTTATACATAGATGCATATACAGGGTGGCGGAAATGGAAATGCAACATTTCGTAACCCATAAGCAGTTGTATATATAGTTAAGATGAAATATAGGGTAAGAGGAATTATAGATATACAGGATGGTGGTAAAAAATGTTAGAATAGGAAATGATTTATAGAGTAGAACACGAAGAGTTCCATATATATATAATGATTGAAATATAGGTCGGAGTAGAATTATAGTTACAGAAGATAATTAAAAATTTCATAAACAAAAAGAGTAAATATGGTGGGTCATAGGCAGTGGCATATACAGAATGGTTTACCCGGTGGTTGAAAAATGTTAAAAAATATTATACGTGGTCCATAAGCATTTGCATATACAGGGTGGTGGAAATATATAATGAGATGGAATTATTATAATGAGGATTTTAATAAATGTTAGAGAATTGAGTGCAATTATAGCTATACAGGGGTGTTAGAAAAAATAAATATGTAGGGTAGCCCATTAGCAGTTGAATTGTTGTCATATTAAATTAAGAATTACGAATTTGAACACAAATAAAGTTCTATGAATTATATCTGAAAAATACTTGAATTTCGTTACTTATTTGTAGAAGCGAGATGTAAGACCGACATCTAGGATTTTCGAGGAAACTATCACACAGAGGTTCCGAATCTGGATCCGTTCAGAGATAATTGCTGTTCTCCCTAAAGTCCTAGGATAGAATGTCACGATAAAATTTTCATGTTACTTAACCTGCCAGAGATATTGACACAATTGGTCGAATTTTGACCACTGGGCGACAGCTAGTCTATATATAAATAGGCTAAGACAAAACGATTAGGTACCATTTTTTCCTCTGTTTCTCAACCGATTTTCTTCATTTTTGTTTTGTTTAGTAGCTACTGACGACCTTCAGTGCAGAATGCTAATCTTAATTTATAATATTGGTTCATTCATTAAATAAAATATAATAAAAATTCATTATTTACGTCAATAATGTCAATACCAAACAAATGAATGTGCCGCGTGCCGCTGCCGCCAGACTCAAACCATTGAGTAATTATATATAGACAGACCAATGCTATTATATACTTAGAGCATGTACTTCTGGAGGTGGCATGCAAGCGTTGTTATTGTTTAGTGGGTAAAGTAATCGTTGAATATCATAATTATACAGGGCGATTCCAGATATGTTAGAAATAATTTTTTTAATGGGTGGCACATGAGCAGTTGCATATTTAGGGTGTTTAAAATATAGAATAGAGTGCAATTATAACTAATAAAATAATTATATAGGAAAGCCCATTAGCGGTTGAATTTACAGGGTTCTTGGAATAGAAGGTGCAGTAAAATTACAGTTATACAGGGTGGTGCAAAAAATGTTATACCTAGATGCATATACAGGGTGGCGGAAATGGAAATGCAACATTTCGTAACCCATAAGCAGTTGTATATATAGTTAAGATGAAATATAGGGTAAGAGGAATTATAGATATACAGGATGGTGATAAAAAATGTTAGAATAGGAATTGATTTATAGAGTAGACGAAGAGTTCCATATATATAATGATTGAAATATAGGTCGGAGTAGAATTATAGTTACAGAAGATAATTAAAAATTTCATAAACAAAAAGAGTAAATATGGTGGGTCATAGGCAGTGGCATATACAGAATGGTTTACCCGGTGGTTGAAAAATGTTAAAAAATATTATGCGTGGTCTATAAGCAGTTGCATATACAGGGTGGTGGAAATATATAATGAGATGGAATTATTATAATGAGGATTTTAATAAATGTTAGAGAATTGAGTGCAATTATAGCTATACAGGGGTGTTAGAAAAAATAAATATGTAGGGTAGCCCATTAGCAGTTGAATTGTTGTCATATTAAATTAAGAATTACGAATTTGAACACAAATAACGTTCTATGAATTATATCTGAAAAAAAAACTTGAATTTCGTTACTTATTTGTAGAAGCGAGATGTAAGACCGACATCTAGGATTTTCGAGGAAACTATCACACAGAGGTTCCGAATCTGGATCCGTTCTGTGTAATTGCTGTTCTCCCTAAAGTCCTAGGATAGAATGTCACGATAAAATTTTCATGTTACTTAACCTGCCAGAGATATTGACACAATTGGTCGAATTTCGACCACTGGGCGACAGCTAGTATATATAATTCTCGTAGCCTTGACATTTATAAACTCCATAATTTGCTTATAGACAACAACCTCCAACAACTTTTCACAGAATGACAACATATTTATTGGTCGCAACTCCTCAGCTTTATTCGTATGTAATACTTTTGGAACAGGGATAATTGTTGACATCTTAAAACTAAGAGGGACACCCTTTTCTAAACTCAAGTTTATTAAATGTAGTAATGGATATCCTAGAACATGAAATAAATTTTTGATAATACTCATGTTGATATTATCAGTACTATTCCTTTTCTTTTGTTTATTAACAACCTCATGCAGTTGCTGAATATTAATGATATGAAATTTGTCCATTGTGTTATCATTTACAGGTACCGTTTGCATCGTAAACTTTGACTCATTATCTAATATTTCAGTACTGATTACAATATCCCTTATGCTACTAACATAAAATTTATTTAACACATCAGCTAAATCATCCTTATAGATTGTATGTATTACATTGTATGCTGTCAAATTCATTGATTGTTTTCTTATTTCCTACAATTTGTTTTAAATGTTCTCTGATTAATTTAGAATTTCCTTTGTTCCTATCTATATGTTCCTCATAGTACTTTTTTGAAATATTCTTACAGCTGCATTTCTAGACTGCTTATATTCATTCCAGTCATCCACCTCAGTAGTAAATAAAAATCTCTTGCATATAAGATTTTTTTCTCTGACTGCTTTCCTGTTACAGAATTCAGAGATGTTATAACATTAGTTACAAATATATCAGCCACAATATTAACATCTGATAAGGAATAGCCCCAATCTTTTTCAATTAATAAATTTGTCATTTCATCAAAGTTTATCTTTCCACGAACTTGTTTACTTTCTATTTTTAATTCATCTAAAGTTTGGATATTAATCTGTACAATTGAATGGTCAGTACCTAATAATATAATCTTTTTCCACATATACTGTGATTGTATAATCGTTACTAATGACTAGATCAATTATTGATTTTGAATTGCCGGATACCCTAGTGTAGTCATTTATGAATAACATAACTTCATTTCAATTACGAACGTCTTAATATTATAAAATTTCAATTTTTTCTTATTGAACTGGTTCACATACTTCATTTCATTTAATACACTTTGTCTGATTTGACATATCGTTCAATTATACAAACTACCTTGCAATTACAATGAACAATGAAGTAAACGTAGCTATATCCTTGGTGACATTGCTTCAAAATAAGAAACTCAAGACCAAATAAAAAATTCTCGCCTCAGAAATTTGGCAAACCGAAGTTATGAACCTTTCTAGCAGTAGCGAGCCAATCAGTGAACAATTTCGCAACTACTTCTAAAACGTTTTTATTTTTTTGAGTTCTTTGGGAATAACACCACATAAACTTGAAAGTCTATATATTTCAAAAAGTCCAAACGTTTCAACGTCTAAATCAGACCCAGTTTTCAATGGTATTAACAGAAAATGAACAACCCTATATCGGTATAGTTCATAAGGTTTTTCCCTTATGACTTTAATGAGATCTCTGAAACATCAAAATTTCTTTGGTCTCATTTTTGGCGAATGCAGTATCTTATAACAAAGTCATGCCTAGGAAGGCCACATGAAATTCTAAAGATATATGTCAAATATGCAGTAAATTCCCTTAGTTACATCAGTTTGATTGTCAAACATTAATGTCAAATTGAGCTTAATAAAGTTGTCCTACGATTCCTTTAAATTTTCTAAATTCTTATACATTTTGTGTTAATACTATTGAATACGGGGTCTGATTTAGACCTTGAAACGTTTGGATTTTTTAAACATATAGACTTTCAAGTTAATGTGGTGTTATTCCCAAAGAACTCAGAGAAAAAACAGAGATGCCACAACTATCGTTCTGAAAGCAACTACTTCTCAAACGGTCTGGATCCTCGATTATATTGCTCCGAAATACAAAACTGAAGACTAAAGAAAAATATTCCAGGCCCAGTAATTTTTTAAACCGACATTATAAGTATTTCAAACTTTACTGTACATCTTACTTAATCTAGTATGTTAATTCGTAAAGTTCTCGCACTTTCAATGTTGTGCTGTTAATTCGGGATAAATTTCCTTTTTTGTTTCATTAATATTTCAGAGTATTCATGTCAACCCTTTAAATTTCAGTTTCGTGTGTCAGGGGCAAAAAAATATTTTTAATCGATATTAAGCAATATGAATCGATCTCGGACCCTCAAAATTCCAGATGTGATTTTTTTGTTCCTGAAAAGCTTGGATACCAAATTTTCTGCAGCCAGGGTAATTCACAAGGAAAGCATTGGTATAACAGAAAATTTATAGAGACAGCATATATAATCTCGAACGAGAATATAATTAGCGAACCCAGAGTCCAAATTAAAAACATTTGGAGACCACTTCTTCGGCATAACCGGTTAAAGGCATAAATACAACAGATAAACTGAATTTTCCATCATTCACCTGATGGCGACAGCAGATTCAAAGCTATTGAAACGTTGTGAAATCAACCATTTCAAGATGATGGAAGTCCAAGGAAACTTCGAGGAACGAGTTACATTATCTACCAGATTCAGCCTAACACTTAGATCTATTACAAAAAGGGAGCGAGGAGACAAAATTCCAATGAACAAACAGAATAATCGAGGCCTTCCTTAATAATCATTTTGAAATTACAGACATAAAAAAATTATTTCAATGAGTTAATTTTTTACTACCTAGTGGTGGGTAAAAATACCTTTTAGGCTATATTTCATGGTTATCAATTCCAATATAGCCGACATAAAACATAACAAAATTAATTGTTGGTGCTGGATGAGTTCAAAAATTTGATTGATAATGTAAAACTGGCCAATTTGTATATTTTATTTAAGGAGATATAAAAATTACCTATTTTTTTAAATTCCCATTATATTTTCCGGGTATTTTGAAACGCTCTACTTATAATTTGTATTTGCTTTGCTAGAATGAAATCCAGTGAATATTCAAGAATCGAAAACAGCCTTCAAAATAATACAAATGCTTCATTTTGCTGTTAATTTGTCGCTTGAGAACAGAATAGAAAATCGTTACATTATAAATATGGTAAAATATTGTTTGCCAGAAGTACCATCCAAATTTAAAAGATGGTATTATAAGAGTCAATCACACATCAACTAATTTACTACTCAACTGCTCCTGCTGTACGGGCGCATTTATATCATATCCGAATTACTCTCGAATTTTCTCATAGTAACCTTGTCGGTCTGACATATATTAGCTTGAAACAAATTGCCTTTTTTCTTCTATATGTTTCAGAGAATTAATTTTTGTTACATTTGTTTATTCAGACAAATAGTTTTTCTTTATTCGTATTGTAAAATGAAACGTTGTAACAATATATTCCCGGTTATAATTCAGGGATATTTTGTTGTGTGCTTTCGTTACTCGAGTAGTCCGTCGATATCCACATTAGGTTTCGGTTTTACTAGCCCAGGAAAATTAATACTAGAATTTTCGGTTAGTATTTCTGGGAAATTTTGCCTATGTATCTTGTTTTTTCAAGATTTCAGACTCATTAATTTCGGAGACACGGATGTGCAGAGTTTTGACAATTTTTCTTTATATCTTTAACTATGCAATCTGTATATATCTCATAATGAGTGCATTCATTCATTTGTTATTATTATTCGATGAGGTTTTCATATAAACTTTTAGTGAGCCCTATAAGTACTATTTTTTCTTTAATTTAATGTTCAGTAGTTTCAAAGATAAATGATATCAATGTTTCATTTTTTGCATATTTTGTTTATTTCTTTTAAATTATGTTATTTGCGTAAATGTTTTGAAATGTATATTAGTATTATAACTCATAACCCTTTAATTTAATATATTAGAAAACGCACTTGAGAACAAAATGCATTTAATTTTATAATTTGTCCTATTCCTGTAAACTTTAAGTGAATGCCTATATGTTCTTTTTTTTTAATTTGGGCTCCATAATTTTGGAGATAAATGTAATTGTCTATTTTCCCCCCAAAAGTACTTCCCCCCAAACAAAACAGAATTTGTTTATTTACGCTATGTACTCCTAATTAGATCACCAAACGGTTATTAGTAATTAGTACCCCTTTTTTGCCTACTTAGTTTGGAGAAAATAGGCTTTGGCAGATATTCAAGAGCGATCCTAAAGGCTAATGTTTCATAAGATCCAAGAAACCCTACCCCTAATAAAGGCAGATCGAAATCCGACTTGGAGAAAAGTTTTTAAGTGAGACATATATTTAGTCTATGGATAATAATTATGTTAGCATTTACTTGTTTTAGGTATATAAAAATTAAATAAATATTTGTATTTTCGTAAATGTAGAAAAAATGTTGTAAAATTAACATTTTAAAATAATGTTAACTCCATACTCTTCAAATAAATATCAGCTTCCCGACTAAATAAATAAAATAAATCTTACTTTTAAATTAAATCATTATTTCTTGAGTTATTTCTCTGCTAATTATCGTCGAGCTTGTTAACTGAAGACAAACTGGACAGCAGACAACATCCAATACGTTAACCTCAAATCAAAACAAGTATCTTCATATAATATTCAGAATTAAATCAGTTTCAAATTAAAGAAATAATATTTCAATTAATTTCAAATGGATTTGTAAATCCATCATGTTAACCAACTTGTTTTTCCGGTGGATAGGAAATTGCATTAAACATTAACTTGACACTTGGAATACTAGACTGTTTGTCTATAATTCGAGGACAATTTCCTGTTATCTAAAAACGCTAGCAAATATAATATACGATTTACGTAAACTATTATAAAATTGTTATCAAAACTATAATCTTTATTAAAGTACTTAAAAGACGCAATTGAAAATAAACAATCAAAATAAAATAATTAAGTGATATCTTGAATTAAAGTAATAACAATATCTACTGATACAATATCTTTTAAGTAATTTTCAGCTAATGAGACATTTAAACCGAACGAAAATACAAAAGAAATAACATAAATTACAATTTAAAAAACATCATGTTACCTTGTATAGATGTCAAAACAGAAGCTATCACTTGCAATAACGCACATAAATTAAAACACCGGACATTCTTATAGGATCCAGACATTTTTAAATAATCACTAAATTGTTTTCACATAACACCCATTTTTTTCAAACTACACTTTATTACTTATTCATTCAATAACTTCGTATTCGTTTGTTCGTCAAAGCCGTCCACAACTATTCGAGGCCATCTTGATCAAACTGTACTAGGGAATTTACTTTTAGATTTTTCAGCACATGGACTTCGACTGGTGGGAGGACGAATTATACCGCGTTGCCAAAGATACGAAGAATGTTGAGTGTTGAGTTGGAAGATTCTTATTTTATGAGGACAAATTATAAAGATTTACTGAACATAATGATAGTCATTTCCCACAGCGTCTAAACTAAAGTACGTGAAATTTACATCACACGGAAGATAGATTAGATTAGATATTAATAAACTGATTTGTAACAATTTGATATTTTCAGTTTATCATAATTATTCAAACAAGAAATATAATTTTTCAATGAAAAAGTACCACCTCACGTAAACCAAGGAATTCTAATTTTTGGGGAAAATATTTTACAAAATTTGACTTAGCCCCTCTTATCTTCAATATTGTTGAGGCCATTTTGAAAAAAATAGGGTACCTATAGAAGATCTTCACCAAAGTTTACAGGAAAAACAAAGCGAAAATTAATTATAAAATTAAATGAAAAATAAAACTTTTAAATTGTTTCAAGTGCCTCATTATTTTTAAAATAATTTCGATATTTATGCTCATCCTTTTATTAAGTACAATACAATTTTTTTTATTTTTTTATGGTTTCTAGGTCATTACTCTGTAAAAAATAGTCAAATTAAAAAAATGTGTCAAATATTGGCAAAAAAGATACCTTTAAAAAGAGGTATCACATGATACCCCTTTATATTTAAACTTGTAGAAGTGATATTCAGCCCCCGCTTAGGGGTTGAAACTGCAGGGTGACCGGTACGTGTGAAATGTGTCCTTCCGTAAATATAAATTAACGTGTTTGTTTTTGTCTTTTTCTTTTAAATATATTTTAAAAGTTATTTTGAGTGGCTAGTTTTGGAATGAAAGCCTGAAGATAATTGATCCTGCTTAGGATCGATGACGTCTTTTGGGTAGTCGCGTCAGCTGCCCTCACCAAGTTGGTTCACATTATTCTGGTGTATGTCTTCTAATGCCTCTGGTAACTGGAAGTAATTCATCCGCATTATTGATAACTGACCCCCCGGTAGCGATGTTGAAATGACGACGGTTCAGCAGAGTTACATCTACCCTAATCAGATCGGTTCGCATACTTATGGTTACTCAACTATTAGCAATAGTCGAGTGCTTCTGTTGATATCCTTACCGGTCAGTTAGATTGGGAATTTTTACCGGATTCTATTGCCATTTATATAGTTATTTCAATTTTTCTGAATTTTCATTCCTCGTTTTTTAGTTTTTTTTTTCACTAGGTACATTTTTGAGTCGGCTACTCATATTACAAATTCTTTACTTTAAGTTTTGGGTTGTGCTGATCTAAAGCCTTAAAATCTAATTAGGCCTAACTTGATCTACATAACATATTTATATTATTGTTTACACTAAATAATACCGATTATATTTTCATTTAATTTTCCTGATCATATTGTCGTTTAATTGGCGCTATGCTCAAAGATATTTTTTATTTAATCAGAAAATGGGTAGCTTTAAATTCATGATTTGGAGAGATTTTGGCATTTTTGTACTCTCCACACATTTAGTGTGTTTTTTTTTATTATTGTGACATAATTTGCAATTATTACATCTAGCATGGCAGATTATTACCCAAATATTAAGGTCTCTAAATGCATAAGCCAAAAATACTGAACAATTGATGATAAATATATGCCTGGTTTACAATGAAGATCATTTTTATTCAATTATTTTTCATTTTAAGTAAGTATATATTTTTACTTCATTGCTTGTAGGTATAACTTATTTAATCGTTTCAGAATCTGCAGATATCTATCAGCAATTGATGATTTTACATATTTAGATAAACAGACTTACTATGAAAATACTTCAATGAGTAATTAGTAATTACTTTACTTTTATATATTGCTTCAACTGATTTAATATTAATTAATAAGAGTAAAGGTAAATATAAAAAATCAAGACCATCTGTGACCCAGTTCTTCATCGAAACTGAAATAAAATAATATTTTCTCTAATTTCAAAATTACTGTTTGTGTATTCCAGATTATAAATTAAAATTCCAAAAGCTTTCAAATCATTCTGAATATGAGCACATAATATTTGGTTTGTTAGTAAAGGTCCCTTGCCCATAATTCAATCGGTTTGAAAATTATTCCGGAATGCGTGATCGCACTGCCAACTTTCGAGTTCGCTGATTGGCCGATAATTTTTGAAACCGTTGCAATAACTTGGCTTCTACAAATAAATTAAAGGTATGTACATTGCACAAATAATTTTCAAATATTTGATAAAAAGTTTCATAAACCCTATACTTCATATAAATTGGGATTTACGCTAACACCGGCAACGTCGCAGATGGGATGAAACCGAAATGAATCTTAAGTTAATAGGAATACGGGGTATTCCCATACATAGATTTCAATTTTAGAAATTATGAAAGGAGAGGGTTGAACAATTTTAAACATACATAATTAAAAAATTATTTTTGCTAATTTAGTGCAACATTTACAATACAATTTAAAATAATATGATCAATATACAGTATCTATTATTAGAGTGAAAGAAAACAAGACGGATATTAACAAATGTTTTTATGCAAAAAAGTTTGTGAGTAACTAAACTATAAATGATTTGCGTAAATGAGCTCCCCAAATTAGTGTTGCTCTCAATATAAAAATATTTTAGATCGTCAGCTGGTGGCAAATTTTGTCCGACCATTTTCTCCCTTCTGCCACGTAGGGGATTGAAAAGTATGTTATTGTCGAATACAATGAAGCGAAATTTGCGAGAAAATCGAGTGGCATTGGAAAAATTAGTTTTGCATTTTTCGAAAAAAGCTGTTTTAGACCAATTTATATATTTTAGGACTGATAAATCAAGTCTTGAAATAGCGACGTACTGATTTTAAGCAGGTATGAGAAAAACTAAAAGATGACGCCCACATCATGTATGAGACGATTCCATTGGAGGAAATGTGTCACGATTTTCAAAAAGACTTTGAGTACCCTGCGTTAGATGAAACTTGTGTAAACAATTCAGACAAGGGCGTATCGAGGAGGGGGCAGCTGTCCTCCCCTGGACCTGAAAAATCTGCCATGAGCCATAAAAGCTTCACATAAACTTGCTGACTTGCCCTCCCCTGATACAAAAAATTTTAATTTTGCCCCTCCCTAAACCAAAAGCTGGGTACGCCCTTGATTCCAGGAATTTGTTATGAAAAATAATTTCCTTTTTACGTTTTAATCTCATGGCTCGCGTTTAAGTTTTATATCTGTCTACTTTCGAATAGGATTCCCACATATTCGATCTTCGTTTCGGAAATATACTTGGCCTCAAAAATGGAGGATATTTATATTTTTAGTCAAATTAATAAGCATGTATATATTGTCATGTTGAAATAACAACAATATGATGTACTTTGGTACTTGTAATTAAGTATTGAATTGTTAGTTGTTAAAATTATATAAGTAAGTCTCAATAAATTCGCAGCAAACATCTATTTTGCGGACAAATGTATTGCTTAAACCAACTGTCATGTGGCGCCGATCATCGCTTAATATTTTAAATAACGATTTTGACTACTCTTTGTAATATAGAGTCTCTCTGTCAGTGTCTGTGTCTGAGTTTCGTTCTGTCCTTTTTCTGTCTGATCTGTATTCTGTGGTCTGAGTGACACTTGTCAGTTTTGATTTTTGATGTGTCGTTCAGCAAAAAGTCAAAATTGTATTAAAATTGAAAAGGAGGAAGTTAAATATAATCTTTTAAATGATTTTAGGAGATAACATGAATTAAATATACCGGCAAATACATTCAGTTGTTAACAGTGAAAGATGATTAAAGCAATTTTGGTTTTTAATAACCATGGCAAACCTCGGTTATCAAAGTTTTATCAATATTTTGTAGGTATTTTTAGATGGTGTTTTATAAATATGAATGTAATATATTTTTTTAGCCCGAAGATATGCAGCAGCAAATAATTAAGGAAACGTTTCAATTAGTTTCTAAACGAGATGACAATGTTTGCAATTTTTTAGAAGGGGGCAGGTATAGTGACCCTTATAATTATAATAAGTAACCTTTTCTAAAACAATTTATTTCAGTTTAATTGGGGGCAGTGATTATAAATTGATATATCGACACTATGCCACATTATATTTTGTTTTTTGTGTGGACTCATCAGAGAGTGAACTTGGCATTTTGGATTTGATACAAGTTTTTGTAGAAACTTTAGATAAATGTTTTGAAAATGTTTGTGAATTAGATCTTATATTTCATGTTGATAAAGTCCATTATATACTTAATGAACTAGTAATGGGTGGTATGGTTCTAGAAACAAACATGACTGAAATATTGACCAGGATAGAAGATCAGAATAAACTAGAGAAACAAGAGGTAATGGCATTTAAACATATGTCTATTAAACATTTATTAGGTTCTATGTTTATCCTCATATTGTAATTTCAATCACATTTTAATAGATTGTCTAAAGTTACTGTTTTAGAACATAAACAATCAAGCCTGTCAACAGATAAATTTTCTTCAGGGATTGATTGGCCTAGTAATTTGTTAAAAGGGTGTAGATTGATTTTTGAAAACATAAAATGTGTTATGAAAAATTAAAATTGAATCCCCCCCTCCTTGCTGGCCATGGTCTTGTGAACAATAATGAACAAAAGTAAGGCTTCAAGATTAAATATTTTGAAATAAATATCAGCTTTTTTACAGCTTTGAATGTGCTTAAAGTTGTAATAAATATATACCTACTTTTTGTATTCTTAGAGGTGCATTTTCTAGTTACAGTTATTCACAAAATCATCTAGAAATATTTTGGAAAGTGATGCATGTACAATGTTTGATGTAGTTATGTGCAATACTTTAATATAAAATCTGGGAACTGATAATGAATACTAATTCTTTATCAAAATAAAATTATGTACATTTCCCAAAACTTTAACAAAAAGTTGTGTGATTTTGAAGCAGTGCAACTATATATAATTATTAATATGTAATTAATGCTAAGGTATATCTCTCTAGATAGGCTAATTATATAAACAACTATCATTATCAAATGATTTTTTAGATTTTAAAAAATCAAAAAATACCCTATAAGTTCATAACAGTAACTGAATATTAACCAATTTAAAAAACTTAGATGTAGACTGTTCAATATTCAATTATAAAATGAAAGTTAAATACTTAATTAAATAAATGGAAAACTATTTGTAACATGTAAAATTTCTCAATAACCACTTACCATGGTAATTATCTATATTTTGTTTCATGATATTTTACTCTGGCTGGGGAGGAATAGCATTTAATATGACCATTTTTATATAATATTCAGGGGCATGAACTCAGCAATTTTAGTGCAAATTAGAATACTATGTAGGTACATATTTTTTTACTGTTTCCTTAAATTCCAAATAAATACCTGAAGGAGAGAATTCACACTACTATTTAAGTTCACATTACTTTTTTTCTATTAAAATTTATTTTATCATCACAATTTTGGATCAACTGCCCCCTTTGCCCCCTTCATGTTTATGCCTAAGATAATATTCAAATATTTTCTTAATAAAGCAGTTCTTGAGAAGTGGAGTATAGGTCAATCAAATTCTCACCAAATCTCATTTGGGGGAGGGAGGTCATAGAAATCTCACATTAACTTTTTAATTATTATTTTTAACTATTTTCCAAGTATATATTTTTTGTATTACAAATCATTTTGGACATAGACAATATGAATAATTATATATACCTGGGATCCACAATGGCAACAAGTGTCATTTGTATTAGATATTAATACTTAAGTATTTAGTGACTTGAACAAAATACATGAACATATCATTAATTTAAAATAGTTAACTTTTATAGTAAATCTCATGTAAGGATGGGGGATCTACCCACATCTGACCAAATCTGACCAAGGAAGAGGAAGGGGTCCAAAATTTCCACAAAACACCTCACATAATTAATTGATGACTCCTAACTCAACAATTCAGATTTCTCCATCATTTTTATCTTTTTAAAAACATACATATACTAGTTCACATTCTACCTTCTTTTTGTGAATTTCACCAAAAGACAACAATCTTGGCTTTTGAATTCTTAGGATTCCAAACATTTTAGATTCATTTCTCTTTTTAAATTCTATCTATTGCTTTTCTGTAGTTCCAGCTTTTACTTACTTTTTATCTGCTTACAGTTTTTCTTCTTCATATATTTTAAATTTCTCTATTATAACCCATACACATTTCTGGAAAAAATATTAATCATTTTATTGAGTACTGGAAAGGTCTCATTACTTGTTGGTGTAGATACAGTTGATGGCATAATATTACTATCCTCAAATCCTCATTGTAAATTGAATGGACGTGAGGTACTGCTACTTAATTCAACAAGGTTTCTAGCTCCTGACTCAAGAGTAGTTTGGCTCCTGACTCAAGAGCAATTTGTCTGTCTATGAAAAATAATTGGATTCTGATGTTATTAATATATTTGTCAATAAATTGGGAATAAAATAATTCACAGATTTTTTTTAGAATTCACTGGAACTATGCCAGTTGTTTCATAATCTCACACTTTAGCTATAGAAATTATTTCCAGTTTCAGATTTCTTTATAAATCCCTAAACTTTAGATTTGGTTATATGAGCACTTGATTTTCCATCTGACACTTGCCCAATGTTACCAAAATCAAAAGGGCTTTTATATACTCAATTGTTCTATCCTGTATTTCTGTTGTACATTATGTCTAATAACATTTAACTTTAGGGAGTTATTTCTTTGTTCTCAATGAGGCCCCAGGCCATAAGTTTTAGGGCTACAATGGTCTTGGGCCATTTGACCTTATTGACCAGACTCAACTATTTTTTTAATTAAAAATATTTCAATGAACTTAAATGTTTTAATTTTAAATATTTACAAGATGGGGCAACCTAGGACTTCCAGCTGAATCACTATAACTAACAGAAATAATCACTTGAGGAATGTCTATATCACTTTAAAAGCGTTGTTTCTTGTTGTTACCTATTGAAAATCTTTTAAGGAAGTCCATACTATTTTTACTATAATGAAATGTTTTGAGTCTGGGTTTACCCATGTCCATTTTGGTTGTTATTCTATTCTTAAAAGGGGTCCATTGTGTATAATGTGGTGAAAGAATTTAATAAAACCAATACCTTTGTTATATCTTCCTTCTAGTTTATGTTGTCCTCGGGTAAATTCAGTTTCACCTATTTTGCTTCCAGTTTTTGTATTGAAGTCATTCCTTTCTGCAAAGCAGTGTATATGTCCCCATAAAGTGTTTGACCTATTGCTCACATTAGTCACTTGGCCGGTAAACCTGCGTATTTCTATTGAGCATAAAAATATATCTTCCAAGCTATTTTTGTGTCTGCTCAACATTATTTGCAAACATACTTGCCTTATCCTACTATTATGCCTTCACTGACTCAAATTATGATTGAAATGTTTTTATTTTCACACTCAGGTTCAGTTCAGTTCTTGGATTTATTTAAAAACAATCCAACTCAACTGCAAGAGCTACTTCAGTTCTGCATGATCAGTCCTCAGGAGGAATCTTTTACCATAGAGGTACTTGTAGAAATGTTCTACCCCCTTTACCACAGTAATTCCGTTCAGGCTTGCTCAGGGTCTTGCTAAAATAGGCGATGACTTTCTCCTGACCGTCTTGGATCTGCGAAAGCACCGCACTAATTCCGACATTGCTTGCGTCGGTATCCAAAACGAAGTTTCCATCTGGCAAGGGATAACTTAAGACGGGGGCACTCGTCAATTGTCTTTTCAGTGTCTTGAATGATCGCTGGCACCCTCGTCCCACTGGTATTGTACCTTCCCCTCTTTGAGTCTAGTAAGTGGCTTGGTGATATTAGCAAATCCGGCTACGTACCGACGATAGTACGTGCATATCCCCAGGAAACTTCTTAACTGGTGAATATCTTTAGGTATCGGCCATTCCTGGGCACCTTTAATTTTCTGTTTATCAACAGCTACTTCTTCTGCGGAAACCACATGTCCAAGATATTGCACCTCTTCTTGGAACAGCTGACACTTCTTCGGACTTAATTTTAGTCCGGAACTTCGAAGTCGCTGAAACACCTCCTCCAGGTGCTTCACGTGGTCTTCAAATCATCTTCCAACCACGAAAGCCATGAAAGCCCTTTTATCAATGTTTCCATCAATCTTTCAAACGTCGCTGGGGCATTACACAACCCAAACGGTATCACCGTGAATTGGTAAAGTCCTGAGCCGATGGTAAAAGCAGTCTTTTCTCGGTCTTCTTTAGGTAGTTCCACCTGCCAATAACCGCTCTTCAAGTCCAGGATGGAAAACATCTTCGCTTCAGCCAACGTGTCTAGGGTATCGTCTATTCTTGGTAGAGAATAGCTGTCTTTGTAGCGTGGTTTAATTGCAGATAGTCTACACAAAATCGGGTCGAACCATCTTTCTTTTTAACCAAGACAACTGGAGAAGCCCAAGGGCTATTGGATGGTTCAATAACACCTTATTCCTCCATTTCGCGGACTATTCTATCGGCTTCTTCTCTTTTAGCTAGAGGTAGTCTTCTCGCCGACTGTCGAATAGGTTGAGCATCCCCGGTATTAATTTTATGTTTCACCAAATTAGTCCGTCCTATTGTTCCTTTCCCTGCGTCGAAGATATCCTGGTAGTTTCTAACGATGTCCCTTAACTTTGTTTTCTGGTTTGGTTTCAAATTCAAATCGATGATGAGTCTTTCCAGTTCCTCAGATAGTTTACCTGTTGGCACAATCTCCTTGACATGAAACAGAGTCTTCCCCAGTGCGACTCCTCTGCCTACGTTTCCATCGTTAAGTTCAGGATCAAACATCATCACTGTTCCAGCTTTGGAAAGCTAAAGCTGGATCTAGGCAAGCATCTATAATGATTTCTGCTCTTTCCGGAACATTTACATCCTCTGTCAAGATTGCTCGAAGCATGATGTCTGTCGTCTTTTCCATGAAGCACCACTTCTTCGTCCTTCACTCGCAGAATTCCATCTTTAAAGTTTAACTGGAATCCCTTGGAGCTTATGACATCCATTCCGATGATGATTTGGTCTTCGACGTCTGCCACTAATGCCCGATGTTGGAATGTTGTATTTCCCAAGACCATTTCAACCTTTATTTCACCATGGACTTTCACTGCTTCTCCTGTCGCTGTGCGCAGTTGCCATTTTGTTGGTCTTATCATCTCTAAAACGATGTTGAGCCTTATAACTGTTTTTGTCGCACCTGTATCCAGCAGCATTACACATTGCTTCTCATTAATAAAGCCATCTACAAAGACACTGTTAACGTGGTTGCGTAGCGAAGCGTCATATGCGTAGCTAAGCGTCATATGCGTAGTTAATTGGGGCTTGTTGGCTACAGGTCGACGATGGCCCCTTCACCTCAACCCTCTTTAGTTTTTCGACGAGAAAGTTGGGCCTCCGTTGCTCTACTTGCAACAACTCCTTATGTGTCCTACCTTACCACACTTCCAACATCTCAGTTGTCTTTTCTCGGTAAGGACTTTCTCTATTATCTTTCTTACAGTGGCTTCATCGTTTCGGCCATCTTCGGATTCTCCGTCAACGATTCGGACTCTGGCTTGACCTCTGCAGGTATTTTTCGCAGCCTCGAATTCTAGAGCTCGAGCCAGTGCATCCACTAATTGAGTCGGTCGAGCTAGGGTCAATGCTTGTCTGGATTCGTGGTCCTGAAGTCCATCCAAAAATGCTTGCACTGCTAACCTTTCTGTTACATTTTCCGGCGTGGCTGGATAGGCAAGGCGAACCAGACGGGCAATATCAGCTTCAATCTCTGGTAGGGATTCATTTGACCTCTGGTGGCGATTTTTCAATTGGGAGTGGGAGACGTGCTCCAAATGTGTCCGACCATACCTTAGTTCTAAGTGTTTAACCAGTTGCTCGTAGTCTTATTGCTTAGAGGCATTGAAGGTTTGCAAAATATCTGTAGCATCCCCTCTTAAGGCGAGTGTTATTGCTATTGCCTTCTCCTCTACCGACCATCCGTTTAGCTTAGCTGCAGCCTCGAATTGGCGCCGATAATTAGTCCATGACGATTTTCCATCAAATTGCGGAGGTTTCATCTTGTGTCTTGTTCCCTCTAGGCCAATTTTCGAATCCACTACTTCAAGACTGTTTCTGTTTCGGTCTTTGGTGGAGCTTCTCTCCTTTGTTTTGCCACTACCCTTTCTTTTAATTTGGGGATCTCGCCGTCCATTATCTGTTTTAACTCTTCTATGCGCGTCTCGTTTTTAACTGTCGCCTGACTCAGCTCTTCAACAATTGTTTGCTTTAGTTCTTCTATCCGGGTTTAATATTTGACCGTCTTCTGCTTCAGCTCTTCAATCCGAGCTTCATTCTCGGCTATTTTCTCTTCTAGGATTTCTGAATTTTCCTGTACCATGCTTTTCGAATTTTCAATTAGTTTGTTTTCTAGGGCTTTAGAAGTTTCTAGTAATTTACCTTCTAAAACCTCTTTCAGGTTTTCAGAATTTTCTACCAATTTGTCTTCTAGGGTTTTAGAATTTTCTAGTAATTTATCTTCCAGGGTTTTCGAATTTTCTACTAATTTGTCTTCTAACGCCTCTTTCAAGTTTTTAGAATTTTCTAGCAATTTGTCTTCTAGAGTTTTTATTTTTTTTAATAACATACTCATGTTGTTTTCTGAAGGATACTTGTGGCATAATTTTCAATGTCTAATTGTTTATTGGGAAATAACACCACACTTTTAAGGAAATTGCTGTATATTCCAAACGTTTCGGGGTCTATATCAGACCCCGTTAGTTTAAATTTAAAATTAAATTTAAATTTTAAATTTAAATTTAAAATTAAATTGACATCTTGGAATTGTACCTTTTTTAATCCATAGTTTCTTAGCCATTGACAACGGGGTCTGATCTAGACCCCGAAACGTTTGGAATATACAGCAATTTCCTTTAAAGTGTGGTGTTATTTCCCAATAAACACTTAGACATTAACATACTCATGTCTCCATTACCAGAAATTTCAAACAAATAAGTGTCGGGATCGTTATCTTCATTTATTAAGGCATCTCGTAGCCGTTGAATTAATTCACTTTTCTTTCCACTAATTTGTAAATCCCTTCCCTCCAGTTCTTTTTTAAATCCGTCACTTTTAATTAGTCGAAAGTCACTGCTTTAAACATTGTTCTATTTATTTACCTCTTCAAAAGTTTCACAAATACACTCCACACCTGGCACCACTGTAATGTTTTTATTTTCACACTCGGGTTCAGTACAGTTCTTGGATTTATTTAAAAACACAGTCCAACTCACTCTAATTTATTTACACTACTTCAACACAATTTATACTCACAAGAACTATTTACAATTTATCTTAACTTAACAATAGGAGCGTCGAATACTGAATGCCTTCCTCTAGCCAGTTGTGCGTAATGGCATGTCAACGAACTATCGGGAAACTTCTTTTATGTGTTCTGGAAACTTCAAGGGAATTTCCAGTAACGGCAGCAGTCGGTTTGTTGAGAGACGAAACATTTCGAATGCCCAGAAGTATCGGAATAATGTCCCTTCCATGAATTGGTTGATGGCCGATTGCACCAGCTGTCGGATGAATTCTCGTAACATGATGATGCTACTGTTACAAAATACTATTTTATTACTATAATAAAGATATAAGATCTGTGAAAGTCTTAGCTAGCTTGTCAAAGCCATGGTTGCAGAAGAGACAGTAGAGAGTTTCATAGACATTTTGGACAATGTAGCATTTTGCTCAAATTTCTTTTCTTCACTGAATTTTCGTTCAATTCTACTCACCAACCTACCGTATACTGGCAAATGTGACGGTAAAAATTCTGCACACCTCAGAATGCGTTTTTGTTTTATCACCAATCCAGTCTCAGAAAGGATCATTAAAAAAATAAATTAATGTTCATAAATTACTAAATGATAAATAACTAAAAACTATTAACCACTTCTAGTGAACTAAATTAAATTTTGGAACAATTTTTTGACAGTGTTGCATTTTTAATAATACATGGATTTACACATGATACCTCTTATGTGTAACTCCATTTATTCATATTACCAAATTAATTTTAATTTCGTACTAATAAAACTTGTCAAATTTCGGATAATCTACCAATTTAATTTGTTTTAGGCTGGTATAATTGCTGCACCTGCTCGAGCTGTATCAGCGGTAAAAAATATGAACATTCCCCAACAAATAAAAGACATCAAACTTCCAGATCTCCCGCAGGCAATTAAAGATCTTAAATTCTGACCTCAATATGTTGGTCACATCACCACATCTTTCCAATTTAGTACAGATTCACACTCATTATTGAATGAAAGTTATACTTCAAAATATTATACTTGACAATATTTTCTTAAACTAGTTAGTTATGGTATTACAACAAATTTTAATGGTTTTTAAAACCACAAAACCTGATCAGATATAATACTTATTTAAAAGATATATATTTTCACAGTATCTTAATATGTCTGAACAGTTTTAGTGCAGTGGCTTTAAAGGGAAGGTGTAATAGTTTTGAAATTGTCTGTTGTCAATTGTTTAAATTATCAAAATTTATAATTACCATTTCATATTTATATTGATTTTTAAAATTTAAGCTAAAATGCTGTTTATTTATCTATTTTCTAGGATTAAATATTGCATATACATATTTGAAACCTTTAGTAAATGCCCAGTTTTGGTTTTGTTTGGTAATGAATATTGTTTAAACATTTTTGGATATTAAATATCAAATTAATTTTACTGTTTTACTTGTGTCACCTTGTTTTACCCTTTAAAATTATCCGTTTAAGAACAAGATTCATTAACAATTTTACAACGGTAAAAACTATACAGGTGTTAGTGTTATTGGTGCGTTCCCGTAATTTGTTTAGTGTATTGTTTTCAATTTGATTGAATTACTTCATTGATTTTTAAACTTCTTTTCTAAAACATTCCGTCGCGCTAATGCTAATTGTAAGTGTTTTTTGCGTAAAATATAGACAGTATTGACATTCGTGTTTTGGATCCCTAGCTGTTTAGACGCTTGGGAATTTCGTGTAGTGTGCTCCGAATTATTCGGACACATTTTTGATTCCGTCTGAAGAGACGACGCTTATTGTTGTTGTTTGCGTTACGATTTCGCGAGTTAGTAGCTTCGTTCGTAACGACCGCTAAACCGCTTTCATTTTGTTTCTTTTGTGTTTACAAAAGCGCATCATTTGTTGTTAAACCCGCATTTTTTTGTATGCTCAATCAATGAACATTACGTCGCTATTTTTTGTGTAACGTGTTGTCCAGACGAAGCTCTAAGAAACTGTTCCTGCTATTACGGGGCTAGCCTCAGAAGAAAGAAGAACCAAGAAAACACCAGAGCTTCCGGACGTAAAAGGTTAGTGATAACTTTTATTTGGTGATTCTTTTATGTGACCGCACGTGTTTATTGATTGTTCCGCTAAAGGTCCTTCGTCAAGTATATACTTGCATTGAACCAGCGTTGAACTAAAACCGGAACATCTAATTCATACATTTTTTTGAATATTCTCTATGGAATGTGCATCGAAGACATTCCAGTTATTATATAAAATATATGTAGTTATTGCAACTAAGAGGAGTCCTATTGATTTAATATGGGTTGAGTAGCATGATAAAATTGTTGCTGAACCCAGATTTAAGATATGTTCACAGGCAACCACTCTTAAGGGATTATAAAGTTACATATATTGAAATATAAATACAACTGAAAATCCAACTGCATTCTTAATATTAGCCCAAGAGTCATCAGATACCATTAAAAACAGAATAATAAATACCAAACTGTATTAGGAAACTGCTTAATAATATCCAGCAGTTTGTCAAACTTAATAATCAGTTCACAATTGTCATGAGTAATTGGGTGCTGAAGAATCAAAGTCAAAAATAACCAACCAAGAATTTTACTTGATCATTCCATGTAGGGTAAACGTTGCCTCATCAGAGAAAAGAATAATGTTGGGAAACATTGGATTCCCTTGTCATCTATTTGTAACCATTTCACAAAATTCTAATCTATGCATCAGGATCATCGTCATTTATTTCAAACTCCTTTCAGATATTTTTCTTATATATTTTTCACAACCTACTTCTCTTGTGGGTTTATCTCAATAGCTAATAATGTATTTTCGTCAATCAAATTTGATTTCCCAGGTTTGGGAAGATCTTTGACGGTAGACTAAGAAATGTGACGGTATGGATACTTCTCAATAAATATAATCAATACCACATAATGCATTTTTGTTTTATCACTCATTCCAATTAATATTAATATCTCAATTCTTTGCGTATCAGAAGGCTCATTGAAAAAATTATTGTTTAGAAGTTTCAATATAAACGGTTGATAAGTAAAAATTAATAACGACGGCTAGCGAACTAAAATAAATTCTAAATATGTCTTAAATGTCAGAACAAGATAATCTTAAATGTCAAACAGATCTGATTTTACTTTTTTGATAAAAAGATAACTAATAGACTAGTAAATCATAACATGAATTTGACTTGAGGGCTATTTGTATGTATAAAATCAATTTACTTTTTTCTTGAGTATCCACCTCCAAAAATCAATTAAATCAGAAAATTTCTATTATTATAAATAGAAATATGTTTTTTTTCACATATAACGAAGCATTAATGATAGCAAGAGAGGTCTAGGGAGGCAGTTGCCCCGCCCCTGACTAACCTCAAATGACAAACAATAACTTTATTGTATAATCTGTAACTGACATCGTAAACGGCATCTTTACCTAATGTATTAACTATACCAAGATTGATTCACTTTGCAGTTGACAGTTATTTTAGGAAATTCACACTGAGTGTCAAGTTAGAATAAAACTTGTTACCTAATATGTTAATGGAAATGCTGTGGAACCTTTGGTGTGTCACAAATGTAAAAATACAGTTTTGCACCCTAACACCAAACCTTCCGGTATATGAAACATCTTGTAGATCATAACATTCCTTTATAATATTTTTTTAAACCCACCTGTATAGCTCTAATTATACTCTGCTACATATTTCAACCATCCTATAATATGCTAGTTGTGAACTGCTTGTGGATATACAAAAATTTTTCAACCACCCTCCATCTCATATTTCAACCACCCTATATAAACAACTGCTTCTAAGATTTTTTCATCCCATTTCATAACTACAATAATAGCTCAAGAAAATTCAAATATCCTAACTGTTTACATAACATTTTTTTTATCCAAAATATAATTCTATTTTACCCATATTTCACCCACACTGTATATTCAACTACTTTTGACTAACAATATAAGATTTTATTATCCACTCTGTATAAATATACTTCACTTACACCCGTTTTTCAACCACCTGATATATACAACTGTTTATGGTCCACTCAATATATCTTTTTCGAACCACCCGTATAACTTCCCCCTTATTTCAATCACATTGTACATATGCAGCTACTTACGGGCCACCTAATATACTTTTTTTCAAGATTTTTAGATCCATGTTCTAAGTTTTACCTATCCTATATATGGCACACCCTGTAAAATTACACCTTATATATCAGTTGATTTTTTTAAATTCGAAACATGTTACATTGGCATATTCCGAATTATGAATAAAAGCTAAGCTGATGCAAGTATCCAATATTTAGTGCATGTGGTGGAACCATATGACTAATTGTGTGTTACCGAACATGGTAGTAATTTCTCTATATCTACCGTTTCTATGAATGTAGAGAGCTAAAATGTATACCAGATTTTAAATCAAACTATAAGCTTTGCAACAAAAAAAGATTCAGCAAAAATAGTTGAGTAGATATTACGTAATGAGGTAACAAACAAACAAACAGACAACTACAATTTTATAATAGAGATAGATAATGAATATCTGCTGAACATATTTTCATTACCAATAAAAAACAGTGTCAATACTTTGTCAAGATTACTCCAGTAGAAATGTTTATGATTCATTACAAGTTAAGATTTAAATTTAGAGCACTGATTGGATTGAGATATGAAGTTATCATAAGCTGTGACTAGATATCAAAACTAATAAAAACCGAATTTAATAATATAGTAAGGAAATGAATAAACATACTAAAGAATGTGCACATTTAAATTGACAAATAAAATTATAAAAAATGAGTGAAGTATGCAGTCACCCATGACTAAAACTTTCTTTAATAATGAATGTATAAAACGACATAATTGTGTTACGAGAATTCATCCGACAGCTGGTGCAATCGGCCCTCAACCAATTCATGGAAGGGACATTATTCCGATAAATTCGTGGAACCCGAAATGTTTGTCTCTCAACCGGCGGACCGCTGCCGTTACTGGGAATTCCCTTAAAACTTCCAGAACATGATGGAATTTCCCGATGGTTCGTGGACGTACCAGACAATTCCAAGATAAATGTATAAAAGGACCAGCTGGCGATATGAGTTTATTCAGTTTTCGTCGGTCGTTTGTACAGTTAAGATAAAATGTAAATAGTAGTTTATGTGAATATAAATTTGTGTAAAAGTAGTGGAAATAAATTAAAGTGAGTTGGACTGTGTTTTTAAATAAATCCAAGAACTGAATTGAACCCGAGTGTGAAAATAAAAACATTACAGTGGTGACAGGTGTGCGGTTTATTTGTGGAACTTTAGAAGTGGAAAATAAATAGACTGACAATGTTTAGAAACGTGAATTTGGGCCAATTGAAAGTGACGGACTTAAAAAAAGAACTTGAGGAAAGGGATTTAGAAATTAGTGGAAAGAAAAGTGAATTAATACAACGGCTACGAGATGCCCTAATAAATGAAGGTAACGATCCTGATATTTATTTGTTTGAAGTTTCTGGTAATGGTGACATGACTATGCTATTAAAAAAAATGGTAGAAAGTTTAAAAGAAACATTACAACACAAATTGCTAGAAAATTGCTAAGTCTTTAGAAGATAAATTAGTAGAAAATTCTAAAAACTTGAAAGAGACGTTAGAAGATAAATTAGCAGAAAATTCTAAATCCCTAGAAGAAAATTTAAAAAGCATGGTACAGAAAAATTCAGAAATGCTGGAAGAGAAAATATTAGAGAACGAGGCTCAGATGGAGGAGCTAAAACAAACAATGGTCGAAGAGTTAGTCAAAAAGGAAACGGGTATAGATGAGCTAAAGCATATAATGGAAAGTGAGATCGGCAAAATAAAAGAACAGGTAGTCACAATACAAAGGCGAGAAACTCAATCAAAAACCGAAAGCAGAAACAGTCCAGAAGTAGTGGATTCGAAAATTAGCCTCGAGGGGACAAAACACAAAATGAAACCCCCCAGTTTGATGGAAAATCGTCACGGACAAATTATCGGCGCCAATTCGAGGCTGCAGCAAAGCTAAACGGATGGTCGGCAGAGGAAAGAGCACTAGAATTAACTCTTGCCTTAAGAGGGGACGCTACAGACATTTTGCAGACGTTGAGTTCCTCGGCGCAAGAAGACTACGAACAGCTGGTGAAACACTTAGAATTGAGGTATGGCCAGACACATTTGGAGCACGTCTACCACACCCAATTGAAACATCGCCAACAGAAACCGAATGAATCCTTACAAGAATTTGGAGCTGATATTGCCCGTCTCGCTCACCTTGCCTATCCAGCCACACCGGAAAACGTGATGGAAAGATTAGCAGTCCAAGCGTTTTTGGATGGACTTCGAGACCAAGAAGCCAGACAAGCATTGATACTAGCTCGACCGACTGAATTAATGGATGCACTGACTCGAGCTCTGGAATTTGAGGCCGTGAAAAATACCTGTAGAGGTCAGGGCAGAGAAAGAGAATCAGAGGATGGCGGAAATGTTGAAGTCGCTGTAAGGAAGATAGTAGAGGAAGTCCTTACAAAACAAAGATTAATGAGATGTCGGAAGTGTCTTAAGGTAGGCCATATCCCGAGTCGTTGCAAGGAGAGCAACGGAGTACCGACTTCGTCGTCAGAACATCGCGTTGGAACAGGCTATAAGAACGCTGATGTCTTATCCAAGAGACCAAGCCCTGATAATTGTAAACATGGTCAGCGAACCGAAGGCAAAAGAGCTGCTCTCTGTAGAACTACCGCCGTAGATGACCATTGGCAATTTGAGGAGATCCGAAAAGACCAGAGATTAGATCCAAATTTGAAAGAGGTTATCCGGTGGAAGGAAGAAGACCGCAAACCTACGTGGCAGGAGATTTTTCGATACTCACCAACCATAAAATCGTACTGGGCTCAGTGGAACTCCCTCATCATGGAAAATGGACTTCTCAAGCGCGTCCTGGAAACTCCAGAGGAGGGAAACGACAGAAAACAGATTGTAGTCCCTAAAAATAGGAGACCAGAGGTTTTGCGAGAACTACATGACGGTACAACCGGAGGACACATGGGAGTGACGAAAACCCTGGGGAAGTTAAGTTAAGAACGGTTCTATTGGGTCAACTGCCAAGCAGATGTCAAGGACTGGTGCCGGAAATGTACTGTTTGTTCAGCAAGTAATGGGCCTCAGAAGCGTCCAAAAGCTCCCATGAAGCAATATAACGTGGGCAGTCCATTCGAAAGAATAGCCATTGATGTTGCCGGTCCATTTCCTGAATCCGACTATGGAAACAAGTACATTGTGGTGGTGATGGACTATTTTAGTAAATGGGCAGAAGCGTATGCCTTGCCGAATCAAGAAGCCTTGACCGTTGCTGATGTCCTTGTCAAGGAATGGGTCAGTCGTTTTGGTGTTCCCTTGGAGTTGCACTCAAACCAAGGAAGAAACTTCGAGTCTACTCTTTTCCAAGACGTCTGCAAGCTTTTGAAGATCAATAAAACACGGACGACGGCATTACACCCGCAATCCGATGGAATGGTAGAACGGATGAATAGAACCATTAACCGCCATTTGTCAAAGGTAGTCTCTGACCACCAAAGAGACTGGGACCAGTATCTGCACTTGTTTCTTATGGCATATCGTTCGTCTGTGCACGAGGTCAGACCCCGGCAAGCGTTATTATGGGACGAGAGTTACGACTACCATGCGATTTGAAGTTTGGATGTCCCCCAGGAGAAGAGACTGCAGGTGAAGACTATGTCAGCCAGTTACGTCGAAAGATGGACGACATACACCAACGAGTCCGGTCAAATATCGAGAATGCCAGTGCCCGAATGAAGGAAGCCTACGACATCAAAGCCGAGAGCGGAGAATTCCAAGTTGATGATCTTGTTTGGTTGTATAACCCGCAACGTCGTCGTGGATATTCGCCCAAGCTACAGAGGTCTTGGGGGGGCCGTACCAAATTGTGAAGAAAATCAACGATGTTATCTACCGAATAAAGAAGCTACCTCGGGGTCGTACATTTCAACAGGTTAGCACCTTATGCCGGAAGTCATGACAGCGAAGATGATCAAGCCCAAGTCCACAGCATCCAACCACCCGATGACGAGATGACCTTCGAACAGTTTATGGCACTGTACTCTAATGAGCTGAAAGTACAGCACGACGTGACCACAGAGGAACTCCGAGACCTGTTTGAGGTGCCCATAGAATATGCCCTGGCTCGTTGTGTGGCTCGAGATCTCCGGATGTCTAGAGGAATAGCCAAGGTGTTTGCCAAGAAGTACGGCCAGTTCCAGAAGCTACGGGAACAAGATCCAGTGGCAGGGAAGGTCCTTCATCTCGAAGATAAACAACCAGTGGGTACCAGAGACATCTTTTATTTGGTAACGAAAACATTCTCGCAGGACAAGCCAACATACAGCGATCTTTGGAAGACTGGTAGAATTGAGGAATGTGATGATGGAGAAAAATCTGATGAAATTGGCGGTCCCAAAGATAGCCTGCGGGTTGGATGGACTGAATTGGAGGGTGGTGAGAAGTATGATGGAAACAATCTTTCGATTCAGTGGCGTCGACATCCTGGTATGCTGTCTCAGTAATCGCAGCCCAGATTCGAAAACCGTTGACTGTTACTTCCACCAGACTTTTCGTTGTCGAAATGGAGAGTCCTGCAAATATCGTCATACCAGGAAGGATTCTGGGACTTTCCGGGACGAAATGGCCTTAAGGAGGGGGCAATGTTACGAGAATTCATCCGACAGCTGGTGCAATCAACCAATTCATGGACGGAACATTATTCCGATAAATTCGTGGAACCCGAAATGTTTGTCTCTCAACCTGCGGACCGCTGCCGTTACTGGGAATTCCCTTAAAACTTCCAGAACATGATGGAATTTCCTGATGGTTCGTGGACGTACCAGACAATTCCAAGATAAATGTATAAAAGGACCAGCTGGCGATTGGAGTTTATTCAGTTTTCGTCGGTCGTTTGTACAGTTAAGATAAAATGTAAATAGTAGTTTCTGTGAATATAAATTTGTGTAAAAGTAGTGGAAATAAATTAAAGTGAGTTGGACTGTGTTTTTAAATAAATCCAAGAACTGAATTGAACCCGAGTGTGAAAATAAAAACATTACAATTGCAATATATTTACTTTAAATAACTGTTAATTTGCATATTGGAACTAGAGAGCATACAGAAGCACGGAAACGCTATGAGTAGCCGGATGTAGTATGGGAATGATTGAAAATATATCAGTACAGCGATTTCCGAACAATTAGCAGTACCAAACAACAAAATTGTTAATTTCAAAACGCTATTAAAATGTATGATTAGTATAATTATTGTCCTTATAGAGTTATTTGTTGTCAACTGCTGGAGCTATGTAGAGTAATTATATATATTGTATATTAAACGGGTATATAGAAGGTCTACAAAGATGAAAACAAATGGTCCACAGTTCTCTCAGTTAAGGAGTTTTAACCCGTTCCAAATCCCGAGTCCGGCCTATCCCACTGCTAGATAAAAACCTCATGTTCTCCCTAGCCTGTTAGTGATTATTCTTGTAAAGTTTATATAGGTGTCAAAGCAGAGCAATGAAACGGTATTTAGTTACATCTGTAGGATCTTCTTTTTCACATATCAATAGAAGACCAGCTTGTTGGTAATAGAAGTATTCTCCAAACAGATTTAGAATAGGTTCTGTGTAATAGGTCTTTAACTTTGTTGAGAAGGGTGTTTCTGAACATCTGATGATGTTCTTATAGCAAGGTAAGTATTTTTCAATTTGAGTTGCTGTACATTTCCATTCTCGGTTTTCAGTTTTTCAATTAGGGCTCTAGTGCATGGGGTGATTTTGCTCTCGTTTGGTAGTTTTGGGAATTGTTGATTTATACCCTGACATAGTGATGTGTTATTACCTACTCTGTTTAATTCATTAATATCTGCTCTGTTCTTATCAGCTAATAACGTTTGAGTGATCATATTTACGAATTCTTCTGGATTGTCTACATTCTTCCATTTCCTTCTGGTATTTTTCAATTTGTCCCTTCAGAAACATTAGAATAAAAGATTTTAAAATAGTTCATGTCTCAAATGATATTTCACAAAATGTTTTGCCGCGGACATAGGAATATTGATGAAATATTTCATGTCTATGTGGGTGCTGACGGTTCAGCTCTTGCATAGAAAGACATTTTCTCGTTCCTATATATATATATATATATATATATATATATATATATATATACAGGGTGTCCCATGATCCTGGTCTCTTCGATGAGAGAATTAAGGGTTTGTACTCACTTGTCACTGATTTGTTATTTATAAGTTACTATGTGCCAATAAAACAGTCTTCTTGTACTCGTCGACAGGTGAACATATATATGCAGGGTGTATCTCGGATGATTGCGCAGTTATGATAGAAGATAGAATTTTCTTAGGGGTATAACTTCTCATCTATCCAGAGCATGTAATTATAGCATCAAATTTCAAATCACTGTAAATTATTGTGAATTCTACGAGATTCATGTCAGCAATTCCAAAATGTTGAAATTCACATTTTGAGATAATTGCAAATTATTTTCAACTTAGTGGAATCTATGGACATTATCTACAGAGTGTGATTTGCTGTGGGATTGCATCTACAGTACCTATATGATAGTTTTCGGTCAGCATCTTTAATAAAAAGTAAGCTTAAGTACATAAGTTTGACGATTGCGACTCTACGAAAATGGTTCGAAATGCCGACCGCTAAGCACTTATTTATTCCATAGTTCTGGTGCAATTATTTGTGTATGTATAAAACAAGGTACGTACTGATGTTTCGTATAACTCTTCTGTCAATTCATTGTGACAATACGTTTACCATTTAAGATAATCACAATAGTAATGAAAATTGTGTCTATTTACGAAGCATATTTATGGAAGGTGGCTTCGTCTGAAAACAAAACATATGAAAAGTCAGCTTCAGTCTGCATTTTAACTCTAAACCAATTACAAAATCATAATCTGTATGGTGCATTTGTATTTTATAGGGGTGAAACTTGTACCTCTTTATAACCCTATGAACGACACTTTTACTAATAGCTAATTGGTTACTTATAGTTCTAACGCTACATAGTGGATTTTCTATCACAGATTGAATTATCATAAATTCGTTTTCTTCAGTAGTTACTCTATTTGGAACATTACGTTTACCATAAGAAACATTTCCAGAAGTTTTGTAATTGCCTTTTCAGTTGGATGCCTTCGATCTGGATATTGCGTGTAATACACTCTTGACGCGAGCAAGCTATTACGTTGACATTCACCTAATGCAAATATCATGTCCACCATTTCTTCTTTCGTAAAATTCATTTTGTTTAAGGATAAGATTCTGAACTGACGTAAGAATATACTGAAATGATTATAACATAATAATAATTTAACTAGTAATATTTGACATTTGTCATGATTCCATAGCACTCTTTAACATCGCAACAGAGAATCAATCCTTTGGTTAATTTTCACATATGAGACAAGAAATGCATTTGCAACCATTATTTACGAACTATTAAATAAAATTTGAAATTGATTTATTAAAAGAATTTCGAACATTTGTTAAAATGACATTTTCGTAGAGTCCTTAGCAACCGTCATGGCCAACTTATGTACTTAAGTAAAGATGCTTTTTAATAAGTCGAAAACTATCAGAATTTCGTATAGGTACTTATTCACAAAGTACCTCTTATTTTCGATGCTCAATCTGATTATGATATAAAAAATAGTGGTTTCTATTTGCCAGATTTTGAATTTCAATTTTCGGGATTTTTTTGTACACACTCTGTAGATAATGTCCATACACAGATTCTGGAAGCACTAAGTTTATTCTACCCTCTCAACGAACAATTCCTCTTCGTTGTTGAATAATTTGCAATTATCTGAAGGCCTTAAAATGTGAATTTCAAAAAACATTTTGGAATAACTGCTGAATTTAAGTATAGGGTATTATACATGAATTAGTATTAAAATTACTCGTAGAATTCAGAAATACAATAATTTACAGGGTGTTCCATTTGAAATAAGCAAGTTGGTATCAACTTCCGCTATAACCGGAAATATTTGAAAATATTTTAGCTGGATAGATCCCAATCGAAAATTCTATCTTCTATCATAACTGCGCAATCATTCATGGGACACCCTGTGCATATATATGTTCACGATTATGGCGCATGTCGACGATTAAAAAATGTACAAGAATACTGTTTTATTGGCACAGAAGGAACAGCTACTTTTTAAACAAAACTCATCTGTAACTTATAAATTGCTTAACAAATCAGTGACAAGTGAGTACAAACCCTGCACCATAATTCTCTCATTGTTTTGAGAGGATGTTGATTTTGAAGAGTAATAAATTGACCAAGAAATACCTTGAATTGGAAAAATTGTTGAACCTAACAGATAAAACGACGTACTTTTATGTTATGGGCTTTATATTTAATAACACATTTAAATTGACACGTTGTTTTTAAAATCAGGAAATAAAAACGTATATTGAAGAAAACCAAACTTTCAAATTAGAAGAATTTGAAAGAGTTGTTGTTAGAATTTATAAGTGGCGTTCCTAGGTACAATTTGAAAAATCGAAAATTTGTGAACATGCTTGGGACCTAGGCCATAAAATACAATTTGACAATTCAACTATACTTCACAAAGAACAACATAACACAAAATGAAAAATAAAAGAGTCTGCCTTAATTCTTTTGAATGAAGACGATTGTATCGCTTCTACTTCTGTAGAATTTAATCGGATCTGGTTACCGACAATTAAGGAAGAAATTATTAATGGTAACCTCCTTTTGAACAACCCAGTATCAGGATAGTTCATAAGGTTTTTCCTAGGTTTTCCCTTATGACGTTAATGGGATCACTGAAACAATAGAATTCTTTGATCGCATTTTTGGCGAATGCGCTATCTTATAACAAAGTCGTACCTAGGAACGCCACTTATAAATTCTAAAGACAACTCTTTCAAATTCCTCTAATTTGAAAGCTGTTTAACTATATACATGAATTTTTTGTGCTACCTGTATATCTAAAAACAACGAATTTCTAATGTCAATTTAAATATCATAATAAGTTTCGTTTTGCAATTTACATCAATAAATATAAAGCCATTGACAACGAAGTCAGAATAGACTTTGAAACGTTTGGTTTTCCTTCAATATACGTCGTTTTATTTCAATTGTGGTGTTATTGCCCAAAAAAACATAAAAGTAATCAAGAATATGCCACAAACAATGTTTGGAAGACAATGTAACAGATGTATAAACACAAAGTTTTGTATTCTAACACCAACGCCGTTTCAACAGCTAAGTTGTCGTCTTCATAAGGTAGTTGGTGCGGGGGGTTCGAGGTTCAACGCCTACCCTCCTAAAATTTGGGATTGAAGATTTAATTTTAATAAAGTAACAACTTTTTTCAGAAAAATATATTGTTTTATTTTATAAATTTCTTATATACTGGAAATTCATGCATAGATAAAACTTTTGCATTCCTAATCATTTCATAAATCTTAAAAAATAAATTTCTGGCTAGGCCTTGCATCTTCATAGAGTAAACCAAAACTGTTAGCTGCTGAAACAGCATTGAGTTTTAAAAAAAAGGTTTGGGTTATACAGTATAAAACTTTATACATCAAGAAATACTTTAAGTATTGACACCTATAATCAATTAAGTAAAATCAAATAAGGACATGTGATTCATTTATAAAAAGTACATCACATATGGATTTTTCTCATTTAGAGGGGTGAAATCAGTGGTAGGAAAAGTACACTATTGGTAGGAAAAATCTTATAAAACTTCTGAATAATTGACTTTATTTCTTAAAATATTAATATATATTTTTTTACATTTTCTTAACCTCAGTACTGATTAGTTATATTACAAACATTAAATTTATTCATTTGTTATACAAGGCAAGGATGGGAACCAAAATTTAATGGACCTTTGAACTATTGAGTGGATCTACAACTGTCACTGTAAGGTCAAGTCTCATTAACATAACATATATTTAAAATGGTCAGTCTAAGTCTAACTATAATATATCACTATTTGGTTAATGTGTTTCTAAGGTACTGGATGAACATGATCATGTAGATGTACAAATACAGGCTTTTCAAATAAATCTTGATAAATACTTGCAGCTTGGACGTAAAAAAAATTAAATTTTCATATTTGTCTGGTTGTGAATCTTAGTATTAAAGGATGAAAATAAATATTTTTGTTATAACTGAAAGGTTGTTAAGTGCATTCAGCAAAAAATCCCTTTAGCAATTTTATATGTGAACCTGGGCCCTGATTCTTGAAAGCATTTGACGGCTCTACCACTCGACTTTGGGGCTCTACCACTCGACTTCAGACATATGTCATATGAAATCTGACATAAATGAAGTTTAATTTATGGGTTAAACTTCATTTACCTCAACTTTTCATGTGACTTATGTCAAAAGTTGTATAGTAGAGCTGTCAAATGGTTCAAGAATCGGGTCCCAGTCATCACTTTAACTTTGTAAAAAATGCAATTCTAAATTGGTTTTTGTTCTAATTTATACTCCAAAAATACTGAAAATGTTTTAATTTTACAAAAATTATTTTATTGATCTGACACAATAAGTATTTAACTTTAATAAATAATAAGAAAACCACTTAGTTAAACATTCAAGCCTTAATTACTTCAGCTGGAACTTATCAGGATATAATTTAATTTCTTCTAAAATCCTTTTTTCAATTAGAGGTATAAGTGTCCTATCATGTGGTATATTACAACTCAAGTAAATAACTTTGCCAGTCTTTTTTGAAAGTCTACCAGCAACTGACTTTGAATACTCTTCTGGATCATTTCCTACAAGTTTTGTGCTAATTGGTGTATTATCATGCCTATTCTTCATAGCAAGTGCTAAGTCACTGAAGTGATTATCCTCTTTATCATTTACATAAATAAGTAACGAATCTTGCATACCAACAACTTGCACTATTATTTTTCTATCCAAAATTTGCTCTCTGAATTGGTGAAAACCAAATTTAGATACTGTATATTCAATTGTTGTGTCTATATTGTTGCTTGTCATTGCGTTGGCAATTTAAATAAAAAATAATTACTTTTAGTATTATTGGTACCACTAATAATTCTGCACAATTCCTATAAATAAAACCACTGTTTGTGAATTAAATTAAGGTTTAAGCACAGATCATACAATAGAGAAGGTTTAAGCACAGGTTTAAGGTTATATCAAAAGTCAAAATTTGTTTACGATTTTACCACAGATCATGACAGAGAGAAGATTTTTTTAGGTTTAATGTTTACAACAGTGAGTAAATACATCAAGCAATGACTTACAAATTCTTGTCAAGGAATATGGAGCGTCACGTGACGGTTGCTGTAAAACATACCCTTGTCCGCAAAATTGTTTGTATGATGCATATACCTGTGGACTTAATATTAGAGGTATATAGTATGATGGGAGTTGACTGAGATTGATACACTTATATACCTATGAATGTGATAATACAATTTTACAGTACTACAGCCAAAATAAATATTATATCAGTCGATTTTTTGAGTATTTATATTCGTAAAACACATCTTCGTATCATTCATCTCCTAACAAATCGAATCATGTTTTATTCATTCTGTATATCTGTACCAAGAACATATTTTGTTTCTGGGAAACAGTGATAGAGTCTTCTATCAGACAGAAAAACCGACTATATGTTCCAAATACATTTTAACTTTTTTATTTGTTTTATTATTTGAACCACTTTCTATAAGTGAAATTCTAATTCACTCTATATTGTATCTGCACTGTATATGCTTCTGTGAATCACCCTCTACAACTATAATTACAACTCAACACAATATTACAACGGTCCTCATATCATAAAACCACCCTGCATAAGTATAAATCATGAAATACCCCTGCAATATAACTGAATCATGAAACCCTCTACCAATATTTCCAGGAGAATTTTACTATAATTACAACTCAACACAATATTCACGGCAAACAACTTTTGAAATATATCATGAAATATTACAGAATATTTCATGAAATATTTCCTCATAGGATACTTCAAAACAACATCAAATATATATAAATATTTTTAAATAGTTCACTAAAATACATTTAAACTATTTTTATATCTACAACAAAAGATCTTTTGAAATATGTCCACTCATAAAATATTACCCCAGCATTTATACTTATAAATCCTCTCCACACTATTGACTCTTTCTATTTTTGTATTGTTTAAATTAATCCTGCACACCAATGATTTTACTTCGGCCCATATGTATAGTATTCCATTTATGCAACTGCTTGGTCTACCCCATGTAACAAAATTCACATTTTTGAATCATCTTTTAGGACTATAATTTTACTCTACCATTTATTTCAACCACCCGGTAGATGCAACTGCTTCTAAAATTATTTGAATCCATGTCTATAATTATACCCCGTCCTACGTCCTATAATTCAAATATCCTAACTGCTTATGCTTATATAACAAATTACTTTAAACACCTTGTATAAGCAACTACTTATGTTCCAAACTATATAACTTTTTTAAACTGCCCTGTAAAACTGCACCACCTTATATTTCAACTATCCTGTATATTCAACTGCTTCCGACAATTTTTAAAGCCTTTTGTATAACTATAATTATTAGTTTTGCTCCAGTCTTAATTCAACCACCTTGTATACGCAACTACTTATATGCCATCCAATACAATATTTTTAGAACCACCCTGTATAACTAATTCAATTCCAACTTATATTTCAACCATCATATGGTTACAAGTGCTTATGTACCACCTAATATCACATGCACGCACGCACACACCTACAACCGTATAGCATATAGAAGAGTTGGCCGACATAACAAATTTTCGTTTCAAGAATCTAAGGGAATATTTTCTGCCATTTCACGCGACTATAAGCCCCCTAACTTAATTTCGTCTCTAATAGAAACTTACTTCAAATAAATCAAAATGAAAACCATTACAAACACCCTGTACGATATAGTTTCATGGCATATCTTGACATTTAAACTAGATATTTTTGATAAAAATGTGACATTTACCATGATGTTTACAGTTTTTTTGCATATATTATTCCCATTTTCAGAAAAATGGTAAGTTTTACATTATAAATAATTATACGGAATCAAGCTGGGACATATCTTTGTAGAATACAATTTATAATATTCAAATTTCTTGAATAATCGCTCGTCATACATAAAAAAAAGTTGCAGACGAATTGATAACTTCCTCCTTTTTGCAAGTCTGTTAAAAAAACATTTTGTTTTCTCTTTAATTTAGCACCGACTTCAAAATAAATATTTGATTGTGGTAAAAAAATATTTTTGTTTTTTAGTTAAGATACTTTTTGTGTTTTTTGAAGTCGATTTTGGTTCTTTATTTATAAAATCATTTAGCTACAACTTTTAGTGGTATAATGACATAACTAGATGGAGTTTTATAATCTTAGCCTTACTGTCCACGTAGCGTCGCTTCATACACACGCTTTCGTCATTTCCCTCTTGCTGTACGCTTGTTTGCATCTTGCATATGAAATAAACTTTTCTTACACCGTGAAATAAACCGAACTGTGTCCACGAGGCGGCAAAGTCGCATTTGCGTAGTGGTGTGCAATCGTCATGCAGCTTGAGCGGCAACATGTCATTACTTCAAGCGTCTTGCAAGACGCAAACCTGACGTGTGCCTATTTATAATGGCTTATAACACTATTTACAAATGCGATTGGTTATTTTTTACTCAATCACGTAAAAAGGGCTGCACGGTAAGTACCGAACCTTTTTTGGGGATAAGATATTCTGCATATCTTACACCGTGGATATTCTCGCGTAACTGTATGGTGTTTTTCTATTTATAATAATAGGGATTAAATTCGTGAATTTCATTCATTATGTAAATAATAAAATCATTCCCTTAAACTCACTTGCAGCAACAAACATACTACAATAAATGTTATTTTCGCTATATGGATGAAGAGGATGAAGCCAATATGTGTATTTCGTCGTGTTCTAAGAAAATTGTATGCTAGAATAAGCATTTGCCATTTTCTGTAAAATGACGTTTGTTCGTGTTATAAAATTTGACATAATTAAGACATATTTGTATGCATGCATTTTGTATGACGCTACGTATGAGTTGTATGCATGCATTTTGTATGACGCTAGAGACGTAAGAGGACAGTGGGTGGAACGTGAACAACAGCTTTATTTGCCAACCGAGTGAAATAAAATACTACTATCGTCATATGTAGCATGCATGCAACCTACAAATGACGCTACGTGGACAGTAAGCCTGACTTTTTCGATAACACCAAAGATGATTTCGATTTAGGTTTCAGACCGTGCATATATTTTTATGAAGAATACTTTTTTTTCTAAATAATATTAATAAGAAAGTTTCCCGTCTTAACGTATGTAGAATATGGCTCCAAATTAGGCATTCTGTAAGTTATGATCGAATTGGAACCGAACTTTCTGGATTGGCGCATGCGCAGTGTAATTATTTTTCTCTATTGCAGTAAAGCAATGAATTTTTCATCTTTTCACGAATTCAAATAAATTTTGGGCATTTTAACAAGTGCAGCAAATTCAGGAAGGAAAAAATCTTCTTATTACTTTAACTTTTTGAAATTCGCTATATTACTCAAGTTATAGTAATATTTCCAAGGTTGACATAACGATGGCTTCAAGCGATAATTCGGAAAAAAAACAGAAAGGGAGCAAATTATATTTTTTATGGAGCAAAGTTTAGCAAATTAAATGATTTTGATTACACCTAACTGCGCAAAAAATATTATATTTGAAATTTTCTTCCGGCCGAGTTCACATAAGTGTGCAAAAAGCAGTTAGGAGTCACAAAACATTTAATAACTTTGTGTTCTATCTGTTTCCTAAACCATAGTTATGGCATCTATAGTTTTCTGATTACTTGGGAATAACACCACAATTGCTGTAAAATATGTAGATTTCAAATACTCCAAACGTTTCAGGATATATCGTCAGATTATAGCGTTTGTGTGTATAGACCAGTTACCAATAATTCTAACACACTTATTTTCCAGAGAAAGATTGGTTAATCGCGTCGAAGACAAAGAGGTTAATACTGGAGAGCACGCGAAGTAGCGAAATTCATGTAATATCAATAGAAAGAGAGAGAGAATAAGCGTGTCGTTCCTGATTGGTCAGTGTCAGTGGTGAAGCCTACTATTGGTGGGGTAGAGACATAGCAAGCGCTCCCTGATATTGTCTTTCTCTTTCTACTGTTATCACACTGCCACTTACAATAACGCCCATACCTAATTCACTCTACGTATAAACCTCTTTGGTCGAAGACATTTTTTCAGAACATCTGTGGGTAAGGAAGACTGTTAAACAAAAGAAGAAATACGTTTATTTTTTGAAATTGCCCTGTTACACTTTGTTTCCGTTATAAATTAACAGATGGAACGATTAGTCCATCTCCTTGAATGAGGATATTATGAATTATTGTTTCAACGTTGATGGTGCTCACTCTGGAATTAAGTTAAATTTCTTAGCTTGTGCAGGTAAATTAAGATTATGTAAAAACTATTTGTAGTGTTAAAATTTATTCTTATAATTCACTTTAAGACTAATAAAATAAATTAAGTGAGTATTAAATCTAATAAAACATTACATTTAATAAAACACATTTTAAAGTTTCTTATTACATATATTTTCCACGTTCAGAATTTCATTGCATCATATTTCGGCGCAAGATACACATTTAGTTGTCCTCTGCTTCAACGATTTCCTTATTTTCCTAAAAATATATGAATGAGTTTATTTAAAAGAAATTTATTGTTGTAAACGAATATCATTTTGCTACTGTATAGAATAACAAAAATAATAAATAAAGGCCAGAATATTGCAGAAATTTTAAGTTTTCACTCCACACATTTCATACTAAAATTAATTGGTAACGGAATCTTTCAATATGGTTTATGCTTATTAGAATACGATCAGAGCTGTAGCAAAGAGATTCAGACACGACCACATGAAATAGAAAAGTGAATTCGACAAAATTAGCATTTTTTATTAATTTTCGTTGAATCTGTAGAAAGGGAAACGCTATAGTAATGTTAGATCCAATACAAAAAAACAGAGACAAAACTCCAGTATTGTTACAAGATCCATGTTACAAATAAATAATTCTAATTATCTGTAAAACATAACTAAAACTAAAACTATTACATATGTGAGAGACACCGATAGTTCAACTGGATTCCCAAAGCAAACCCATTTAACTTCTTTCGAAAGATAATTTGTTATTTAGCCTTTTGGGAGAGTTTAATAACCATCTGCATTTCTCGTATTTTCAAAGTAAAAAATTGAACACTTTCTCACACCGTATATATGAATCACCCACAGGTTGTCATAAAGACATTTGGAAGAAGATCTCACAAACAATCTAACAAAGATAACATCATCAAGTCTGAAGTGGATAGGTCAGAACAGCATAAAAATGATTTAACATAACATATTTCTCATATGTAAATAGCCAATGACCATAACTAACAGGATGAGGACCTAGAGTAGAAGATAGTAGACCTATAAACTGGACTAACTCGTCTCAAGAGATACATTGACAATACTGCAAGATTAACCGACCTTAAATGAAATAGAAAAAACAATTGCTTACCTTATTTCTCTTTCCGAACATAGAATAGAACGTCACAGTTGCTGTTGATCTTTGTCCTGTACTCTGATTAAAAACTGAACATGTCTGGTATGGTGGGCAATACAAATGTAAGCTTATGGCCGTATCAACATTGGAGACATTTTCTACCCGATGTAATCCAATCGAATCTGGAACATAAACGATAGGTTTTATGTTTTAGAGATTAATTTTTTTTTTTCAAATTACTCTTTGTACCCAGTGCTCACAAATGTCACGACACCATTTTTCAACGTGTAAGCAAACCCAATTAAACCTCGATTAATTTACCAAACCCAAAATAGATATCTTTATTCTATTGACTAAATTACAGTGTTCGTCTTTATTCATATGTGATATTAAGCTTAGCTAGAAAACTTTGAAATCGCCTCTGACAACCCATTTGCCTATAAAATTTTATATTCGGAATATTTCAGTCGATTCAGACATTTCGTCAATATTTCTTGATTTCTGCCGAACAGTTGTTTGTGCGCTTATCGATAGATGCGTAGTCCATAATAATTTCCCCCCCTCCCAGAGATTGTTTCGAATTGGCAAATTTTTACCTTGGTATAGAGCATGTTGATTCAGATGAACACCTTAGCCAGAGTAAAGCTGCATCATTGTTAGTTTCTTTATGTAATTAGTTTATGTAATCTACGGTTTCTTTCTTGAGACCTCATTCGAAGAGATGATCGCTTGGATGTGAATGTCGTCAATTTCCGTCACTTTGTTCATTGAACAAATTTTCTCCAATTTCTTTTCCCGCTGCTGACGAAAGTGATTCATTTGAAATTTTGTATTCAATAAGCTTTGTACGTCAAACAAGTCTAAAGCTTTACTAATATTCTAGTTTCTGAACTAATCCTTTTTGATACTAGCTTTGGTAGGATATCTCCAGCTTGAATTAGTAATACTAGTAATTATAAACACTTTGAATAAAGTGTAAGTATGTCTTATTAATTAAACATTAATTTAAAATATTACCAAGTAACGGTCAACTTGACTCAATTTCCATCTCTACAATTTATTAATATATCGTCTTTATTTTCTATGCCTCTTCTAAGTGATAGGTTTTTATTTGGCAACCCTTAGTGAGGATTATCCCAAAATTTTGTCAATACATCAAATCAAATGTGAATAAATGATGTCTAATAAGCCTCATGTGCAATACGAAGTCAAATTTACTGCCTGCTATGGCTTTAGTTATACTTCTGCTTCTTCCTGTATTAACATTGATTAGTAGGTTATGGTTGGCAGCTAGATGTTATAGTTATATCGCGTAATTTTGGTTGGGATCAAATCTTTGACATTAACCACCGATGATATAGCAGAACCAGTATAGAGTATGTGATTGTTTTTACAAATGATGGTACTCTAGATTACTAAACGGCCACTGCTTTCCAAAATCCCCATCTGGTAACTTCCCTGAGAGATGGCGGATGGTTAGCACTAAATTGGCTGTTTTTAAATAGTAGGCGTTGTGGCGCAGCCTAATTTTGCACTCTCTTTTGAAAAATAGGTAGACATATACCCCTTTTTAGAGTAGAATGGTTTGGAGAAATTTTGCAGCAGAATCTCTATATTGGTTTGCGTGTGAAGCATGTTCATTTCTTGCTCTTACATATGGCTGAATTTAGTTAACATTTTTTGAATTTTGCTTTCAGATAATTTTTTTCACGTTCAGTTCGACATTATCAGCAGATTCTTTTACTAGCTGTATTTCATTCCTTATATTATCAATGTCAGATTTTATTAAGATAATTTATTTAATTTTTGTACAGTGTTTCATTAACCAAATTTCAGTTGGTCATACCAAAAAGGGCACATAATGGAATTTATGGAGGTTTCCTGAGCACGAATAAAAATACGACAGGGTATTCAACTGTTTCCCTTGAACTATTACGTGCATATAGGACATGATACAGTAATTGCGTCTTATGTGCAGTAGGTAAAGGGTCCAAACATCCATTGGTAGGAAAATTGAAGCAGCACAACGTTAAATATGCACTTGTCGCTGTTGATTACTTCTGAAAGTGGTCAAAGTATTTGCTATTACCAGCCAAAAGGCAGCCACTGTGGCGATCTTTTTATTGTATGGGGTATCCTTGGAACAGATTTCGACCATGATCGAACTTTCCAATGCGACTGCATTACGGAAACCAGAACTTGTTTTTTGCCAAGACAACAGAACAATTTGTTACATGCACAGTCAAATTTTACAAAACCATCAATCCTAAATTGCCGACAATAACCAACTAACGGGATTGGAATGAACACATACTTGTGTTATAGTTGATTTTCCATATATATATATACCCAAAATAAGATTTATTATTGAACTTTGCAACGCGAAAGTTGGAAATTGAATAACAATGCAGATCTACTACGAGAAGCTTATTGGCACGGGCTAGGACTTCAAAACATATTCTCTTAGATTCCAACAATGGTTAAAATCTGCAATCTCCAAAGCACGATGTGGCCCAAGTTGGCACCCTCGTGGGTTGGGTGCTACAAAATTATTAATAGAAAGTTCTAGTATATTCGATAGAACATACCAGAGTTTCCGATTCTGTTATCATTTAACCCCATATGTCAAAACAAATTCAGATCGTAAAACACAAGTTATAGTTGTTGAGTTAGTTTCTGCATTTTGAATTTGTAAACATCATTAATAATTAGAAATGGAAAAGCATATTACAATGTAATGTTGAGCTTAGCAAAAATGAAACACAGTTGTTCACTGGATAGGTTTAAAATCTTTTTGTTTCGACTGAAAAACAATCATGATCAAACCCATGAAGACTAGTATTTTTTGCAAATGAATTACTACGTACGTCTACTAACCATTTATATAACAAACTTCATTTAAGTTCAGTCTCTTCCGTGCTATTTCTTCTAATTCTTCATCTTCACTTTTAGGCCATGCGAAGCGGATTTCTTCCAGCGATCCTTGTAATATTTTCATGAAACAATGCGAGTTTGCATGATCGTGTATCGCTGAACCATGTCCTTCACCCCAACAAAGCGTCATTAGATTATATTTGCCATTGCCATGGTCAACGAGATTTCTTGTGTATCTAGAACGATGAAAAAAATATTGTTCAATTGTGATGACATTAAATGATTAGATATATTACAAAATATTTGTCAGTTGTTTTTACAAAAACAAAATGTAGTTCATTTTCGGTTTGCGATAATATAAACAAAAGTAAAATGCGACACATTTTAAAATATAAAAAGGATTTTCGATAATTTTGGATTAAAACATGGGATTCTATATAAGCTTAAAATATTAATAATGGAAGAGAACAAGTTTAAAAAATGAAACACTTCATATATTAGAATATTAATAAATTTGTCTGGCCTGCTGGATCTCCAGGCCTAAACCCTCTGAATTGTTTCCTATGGAGCAATCCGAAATCAACAGTCACACTACTTATTTCATTGGAAAATTGGGAAGTTTAGAGAAATTCGACAAAAAAAGAATATTTTAAGAATAATCCGGAAAATAACACTTTGAAGTTTTTCGGTATTTGCTCCAATTTGAAATTATCTTATATTTGAGATGGACCCCTTTACGACTTTTCGTGTAGATTTCATTAATTTTTCTTGTCGTTGATAAAATATATATCTTATACCGGGTGAAATAAAATCTTATATTTTGTTAGTTTGCCCCACATAGGTTTTATGACAGTCTGCACATGGAATCTCGTACACTCCCTGTTGTTCTAAAGGGATCCTCGTCTTCGGAGTCCTCAACACCGTGCTTAATTTTCTGTTTGCAATACTGTCCGTGGTACCCTTGACATACGGTAAATGAGCCTTGGTTATTGGTGTCTCATGCTCCTCGTCTGTTGGTCTCGGTTTTGACTGTAGGGCTTTTTGAATATTTCGGTCTGTAAATCCATCTTGTCTCAGAGCTGTTTTTAAACTGTCCATTTCCTGTTTGATGTTGTCCTGGTCAGCTAGTCTTTGTGATCTGGTTACTAAAGTTTTGACGATGGCTTGTAGTTGGGCTGGGTGGTGATGAGAATTAGCAGGAAGGTATCTGTTGGTGTGAGTTGCTTTCCTATATACTGTATGGCCAAGGGTTCTATCTTCCTTCCTATTTATGAGAACATCAAGGAATGGCAGTTGATTGTTGGCTTCAACCTCCATGGTGAATTTTATTTTGTGATGGATGCCATTAATGTGGTCTAAAAATGTGTTGAGGTGTTCCCTCCCATGAGGCCAAATCACAAAAGTATCATCCACATATCGCAACCATAAACTGGGTTTAAGAGTTGCTGTTCTTAGTGCCAACTCCTCAAAGTTCTCCATAAAAAGGTTCGCTATAACTGGTGAGAGTGGTTGTTGTTGAACAAAAAGAGTAAATGACTATATAGGGTCATTTACTCTTTTTGTGGAACCAAATTTTATATTAATGTAAGATGAAACTCGTTCCCATGTGTCAAGACAGGTTATTGACTACTTGAGAGGAGTTGCGGAATGGTCAACTAATTGTTGATATCTATACCCCACTGAACGATTTATGGGTTTCTTTTTCAAATGAATTCCAAATCTTATTCTATTAATCATAATCAGCTAAGTAATTGCAGAATCTAGATAAATAATTGAGTTATGCAGTCTGTGGCCTGAGGGTCACATACTTTTGCCATAGTGTACGGATTATTTACTAGTAACAACAACGCGAAATAGATAATCGGCAACTAGGAGTTTTAGAGAAAACTAGCCTATAGTTCAGTGGGTAACAAAATCTCGAATAGACATAGCCAGAACAATTGCCATAGTATGTTTAGTGTAGTAAGCACTAGAAGTTCACTGCAGACTGACGTAATCGAAAGCAAATTAGGAATTTATATTTACTAGAATTAATTTGAATAACTAAAAAACAGTGTTATTTCCGTTTTAAGTTTTCACTGTCGGCGGTCCTCAGTAACCGCCTATTAGAACTTATTTTACTGTTATATAGGTACAGTTTTTGCATTCGGTCCTGCTTGGATTTCTTTGTACTAAGGTGTCTTTAAACTTGTTTTAATTAATCTAAATTCTTCTTCTGTTTTTGGTCCTACTTATATGTGATACCTTCCTAATGCTTAAAATGCTGCTTCATACCTTTTTCATATATTTGTAAATTTGACTTAGGCCTTTACAGTAGATGTTTTTTTAATTTTTCTCGCAATCTTTTTGGTTACTTAGTTCATTCTGAATTTTGTATTCTTCAGTATTATATTCTTACCAAAAAAGTGTCTTTTTTGTTAAGTCTCATATGATTTCCTGAATTGTTTATGACACGTGTTACAAAATTGAATTAAAGTCTGACCTGCATTTTCATTGCTGAAACTAATTAAATATGATGGGTGTTTTAAATTCTTGTAGCAAAAAGGCAAATAGATTACAAAAACTTACACGACCTTGGCAGTACATTTAAGTGATAAAGTACAATAAAAGTGATTTCAAGAGTGATCTGTGTTAACTTCCTATACCACAAATCTATCTTTTCATAACAAACATATATTATCAGTAAATGTATTGAACATTTAAAACTTGTGCATTTTTAAAAACTTTGCGCCATAGGAAACAAATATTTACAGGTCTTTAAACTGATGTATGGAAGGTCAGATTAATTCGAATTTCCTAATACATACCAACTTGTACAAAATCTTGTTATAATCCTATATCTAGCAGTAATCAGAATTAAAATAGTGTACCAGTGACGTTAATATTCGAGAATTTCGTAATTTGGTATCTCGACCAGTTATATAATTTAAATTTTCATCAATCCAAATATGCTATATCTTTTGTAGAGATAATGTCTGATCCAATATAACCCTTATCATTTGCCGTCAGATCTGTCTTAGGCCAAGCAGGGTCATCGGAAATAATTCCAGTATAATGTCTTTGTTGGTTAATATGATTTGATTTACGCTAATATAAATATTGTGATATCTGTTTCAAGAACTGGACATGGTTTAGATTTTTCCTTTTTACACTGGTTTATAAAATATACATTAAACTGAAATATTTTAGTTCACATCTGTAGTAAAAATTGTGAAAATTGCCAGTTGCGCCTTGTAGAATATTTTCTTGACAGATAGAAGTTCTATAATGTTTAACATCCAAATTTTACTCAAAATCTTATCTATGGTAATAGTGATATCTTGCAAGGTCAAGTCCTCTCTAAGTCAGAACACATATATTAAGTGAGCAATCAGGTTCTTCCTGACAATAGTACCTACAGGAAAGTTTATTAATATTATTTTTACCTATTCATCGACTAAGTCTTACTAACAATCAAGGAACGTCTCATCGTAGAAAAGAACCATTGCTGTAAGAAACGTGCTTTGGAACTTATGAATTGTTCGATAACGACTCTACATTAGGAGTCGAAACGTTACGTAAAGCAGATAAATATTTTGAAGTAAATACTCAGGCTGTTTATTGTAAATGTTATTAAAATTTAGCACTTTTTCGTGTCTAATTTGCAAATTTGCCTGCCCAACCATGTTAATTTGAAACAATAATTTTATAACTTTTTGAAAAAATAGTGAAAAGTAATAAATTGGAAATAATAAATCAGTTCATAACTTTCAAATTTTTTATTTTTGTCAAGGAATGAGTTTATTAATTGTTTGTGTCTCTAGTTGAGGTATTTTGGAACAATCAACTGTAAGTAAAATCCTGGGTAGAGACTTGACCATATTAAATGAACAGTTCAATGTTCTTATCTGCAGTGACAAAGTAATAATTGTTTTAAAGTAAATTAAATTAACAATTACAATTTTACTTACTCATTTACGTTTTAAGACAACATTTTCATAGTAAGCAAATCTGATCTATTATTTGCGACCAACATGAGACCAATAATTATAACCATTTGATACACCAATCACATTTGAATGCTCTCTTTAAAGTTTCTCTTTAAAGTTGCTAGTTTGACAGTGTCTAATTGGTGATAGGTCATGGAAGCGACAAGGTCATGGTAATCCATGTTGGAGCCCAAGTTTGTCGATAAACAATTCAGATACAAGTTCGAAATTATTGTTGAGGAAAAACTCGATTATTAAGTTCACTGAGATTTTCTTTACCCTTTTCTTTTACGTAATAGTTAAATATTTGAAATGTGTAATGGAGGCAAAATGTAGTATGGGAAATTCTGAAAAATTGCTCGAATTACTGGTAGTCCTTTATAGAAAGTCAAGCGCTAAGATATTCTGGGAGAAAGTAATCTGAAGATGATCAAGCTGCCTTCCTATGTAGAAATAGTTGCACTCTATACTGTATATACTTATTTAACAAGGACCGACGCCGACGCTCAGTGGGGCAAGATGCTTTAACATATGGCAAAAAATCAAAAAATAAAATCCAAATTTTATCTATGGAGTTTATGTTTCCGTCCACTTAACAACGCAAGAAGTTTGTCTTTTGGTCTTTTTATAATGTCACCAAGAGCTGTCAAAACTAGTACGATTCATATGATTGACGAATAGTGCGCAAATAATTTGTTACATTCCCATTTTTTTAATCTTTTTTGATAAGAAATTTTTGTTACAAGATTTTGTTTTTGATATCTAATCGTCTACATCAGGTATCTAACAAGTTTTAAACACAAATGAAAATAAAACACTACAATGAAATTAATTTAAGAAAAATATTAAACACATTACCAGAAATATAAAAACAATATTTTATATAACCTAATTGTTAAAATATTTCCGAAGCCTTCCGAATGTTGGTTCTTTTGTAACTATACGAAGTGTTCATTGTAGTTTATGAAATACCTTTTATTAGCTGCCCAAATCTGCCGTTTTTTCTTAATCTTATAGGAAGGAATAAAAATGGGAATAAAAATGATTTTAAGCAATTTCTAATTTTTTCAGTTACACAATCTGTCATCAGTTATCAAAAAACATTTATAATGTAATTTAAAAATAATTCAAGGACATCAAAAATCAGCTCAAGCATTTTTTACATTATTTTCAAGTTTCGCTTGTAATCTCATAATTATAACTCGGCAGGAACTTTATGGTATAATAAGGAACTGCCAACAACATGACTTTGAACAGTTCTTTTTTTTCGTTGTTGAACAAAGATGACATAAATCGTTTACATTTATTTACAAAATGGAGTTTTGATGGTTGCTCAGGTAACAGTTTTTACAAGCAGGTGTTTCATGGATGTGAACCTAGTGATGCAGCTGTTTTCATGACGTCTGTTTTTCTAATTTGTTTTGTTTATAAGTGTTTTGAAAAATCCACCCCTGTCTGCTCCTAAATACTGCAGACATCAACGTAGATGACCAAATAAAAAAATTCCGTGATGCTATTTTATCATTTCCTACGAACTCACTGTCCGTCACAATTTAATGTTTGCAGTGGTAGATGGTAAAATATGTAATGCTCTTACAGAAACTACTTCGACCCAAAGTGTTTCATTTGTGGAGCAACTTCTAAAATTTTCAATAAAATATATAAGGTGCTTATAGTAGACCAGTCAAAATCGAAAATTTACAGTTATCAATATTTCTTGGGCCCATACGTTTCTTTGAATTATTGTGGCATTTAGCTTACAAACTTTCCATTAAAAAATGACAATCCAGAGGAACAGATAAAGAAATTATTGCTGAAACAAATAATGATATACAAAAACTCTGTAGAGAGAAAACCGGCTTCATCAACACAAATAGTGGAAATACAGCAAGATGGTTTTTCACTTATTCTGATTTATCTAAGGATATCACAAAAGTTGATACAAATTTAATCAAAAGAATGCATATGATATTAATTGTGGTAGCCTATGGACATGAAATAAATATGGAAAAATTCAGGGTATTGCTAAAAACACCGCGAGCTACTTCACGGACCGGAAATAATATCTGCTGCCTTGCCACCTATTGAGCAATTGCAGAGAAGCACACGAAGCCTGCAATAAAGATTAAAAAAATAGCAGGCATTATTCAAGAAAAGGTATTCATAAATAATTTGGTCAAGTGCGAGTTGGACCCGCATACTTAGGGTTCCGTACCACCTTCAAGATTCGAATATTCCAGTTTCAGACAAGCAGGGAATGAGTGTATTTTCTTATACTTACCCTTATATCTTTTAAAGGAAGCGTTTTAAATTTATAAAAATATACACTTTGATTTTCCACATATAGACTTTTTATTTTCTCTGTTTTAGGATTCGCTTGATTTTTATCACAATACATATGTATTTAATTTTCTAATTTGGCCCCCAAAAAGTAACATTAGAGTTTTATTTTACTAATAAACTTTCAGAAATGCCTTTTATAATCTACTGTCTGAGTTTTCAGGCTCTGTAGATTGGAAGAAAAACGGCAAAATAAGTCAAAGTTTAAATTATATATTATTAAATCTGTTATTCAAATTATTTAAAAATATAAAAAAAATATATTTTTCAAATTTTAAATAGTGTAGTTTCTAAAGTGGGAATTAAGTCGATGTTTAATATTTTTAATATCTTTTATATAAATGATTTAAAAATATGATATATTTGTAATTCACATAATTTTTTTTATCTGATATATTACATGATGCGTTTGAAATATGAATCTTTATTTTCCATTTAATTGTATAATTTGTCATTAAAATTACTATGGGGGTTTTCTAGTAATTTATTTTCCGTTTAATTCTATTATTTGGAGGCCAAATAATATATATTATATAAACAAAAAAAAATGAATTCTTAGAGTTTGGGGAATAACGGGGAGAATGGGTAATTTTTTAAAATATTTTTTTAATATATTTTAAAATATTCATTTAAAAAATATATATTTGTACCTATTCGTCATAATGAGCCCTGGGATTTGATATATTACATGACCCGTTAGAAACAATTATAATTTTTTATTTTCCATTTAATTCTATAATTTGCCCCCCAAAATGAATATTAGGGGTTTCTTCTTATTTTTCCAGTAAAGTTCAGGTGAGGGGCTATACTTCCAGTTTTTCAAAATTTTTCAGCTTATGGTTTCGGAGATAAGGGGGGAATGGGTAAAATTTTTTATATTTTTGTTAATATCTTTTAATTAATTTATTTTATAAATATGGAAAAAATATATTTGTTTTCTTCATCATGAGCCCTTTTATTTGATATATAACATGATGGGTTAGAAACAATTTTAATTTTAATTTTCCATTTAATTCTATAATTTGCCCCCCCAAAATGAATATTAGGGGTTTCTCCTTAATTTTCCAGTAAGGTTCAGGTGAGGGGCTATACCTCCATTTTTTTCAAAATTTTCCAGCTTATGGTTTCGGAGATGAGGGGGGGAATGGGTAATTTTTTTTATATTTTAGTTAATATCTTTTAATTAATTTATTTTAAAAATATGAAAAAATATATTTGTCTTCGTCGTAATGAGCCCTTTCATTTGATATAGAATGATATATAATGATGGGTTAGAAACAATTTTAATTTTATATTTTCCATTTAATTGTGTAATTGGCCCCCCAAAATTAAAAGTAGAGGTTTCTCCTTATTTTTCCAGTAAACTTCAGGTCAGAACCTATAAATCTATTTCTTTTCAAAACTTTACGTTTTATAGTTTCGGAGATAAGGGGGGGATGAGTAAATTTTGGTAATTTTGGTTAATATCTTTTTAATTTTTTTTTTAATATTAAAAAAATATATTTGTGTTCCTCAGAATGAGACCTTTCATTTGATATATTACATGATGCGTTTGAAATTTTTTTTATTTTTAAATTTTTATTTTATTCTATAATTTGCCCCCAAAATTAACATTAATGGTTTCTCCTTAATTTTCCTGAGATCGGGGGGGGGGACGGTCGATTTTTTTACTTTTTCCCCCCAGAAGTACCCCTAAAATCAAAATTTTTCTTTTTTCTTTTACGATATGTACTCCTGATCGGGTCACCAAACTATACATTGATACCAAATTTCAACCTCTTCCGTCAGTAGTTTAGGAGAAAATGGTTGTGATGTGACAGAGGCAGAAATCCTGAGTGATATTATAGGGTATCCGCATATTGTATATACGGAACCCTAAAAATCAGATCAACATATTTTGAATATGGTTTTAGTAAGTTTAGATTCCGTGATAACATGCAAAAGACCTCTAGGACAAAAAAAATTAAAAAGATTTCCCAGGAAAGCTCTAGATTTGATTAGAGAATCTTAATGAATTAAAATATTTTTTTAATCTTTTCAAGTGTATTTAAATTATTTTTAATAAAATTATATTTACCTATTTCATTACATTTTTGGGCATTCATCTTATACCCGTTTCTTTTACTTACAATTTTAAGCCACATTCTATGGAATGTTGCCCCACAGTGCGACGGTCAGATTTTGGCTGACGTCCAAGCAGATTGTTTGGCCCCAGCCTTCACTTTAGAAAGAAATTCAAAAGTACTGGTAAAAACCAGGACAGTATCGTTGCAAATTGTAGAGGAAGTATTTAGTACTCTACATGATAGTATTAACAAAAGGAGTATCAGTAAGATTTTATGTATTTCTTTATTTCTTTGTTGTAATGAAATAAGGTATCGGTTCTTAAAAAGACAACCAAATATAACTGCATAAGCAATGCAATTTAGATATATCCTCGGGAAACTGTTACATTCTGTTACAAAAAATATACAGAGGTATTTGACTGAATATTCTTTTCATAAAACGTTAACAAACTGTTATTTCTTAATAAATCACAGGCAGTACTTAATGTCCTATACACGTAATTTTGGCAGTTTTGCTAAATTTTTAGCAATAGAATAAGAAAAATTAGTATTAACGCCTGTTTGTTTTATAAACATTTTAAAACCTACAAAATGAGATACTGAACGATTCGATTGGTTAATTACCCAATTATTTTTGGTAAAAACTGAAATATCGGCTAATATATGTTGTGTTAAGGCTTTGAACTTCATTTTTTTTGAAATAAATAAATGATCAAATTGTGATCTTTCCAAGAACATTTCAATTAACGTCATGTTTATAAGCTGGCATTTTGCTTGAAATTATTTTTTTAACAACCTGAAAAAAACATATTAATTATCAAATCTTTTATCAAACGTCATAGTTTAATATTCATTTAAGTCTGTTTTATTGTCTGTAAATTCAGTGTAAACCTTTGTATTTCAGTTTCGGCATAGGAAACTCAAACAAATTATAATAATCAATGAGGTGTTATACTCTAAGATTTGGTTAATATGTAACTGTATTTTATGTTCCTTTAAGTTTGTTAAAAAAAATTGAGACTAAATGTGTTATACGATATTGGTATTCAAGAAAAACTACTCAAATACTTGTAAATTTAAATAATGTGAAGTTCTCTGCTCTGATAAGTTACATAAGATTGTGACATATTACACCTTCAAGTTCGTCCGTTTTCGTGGGCTTATAAAAACCTTCGAATTCGGCCAAAGTTTCGGCTGATTTTTAGCCGAAGCCGAAATTGTGGCCGAAAGTGCTTTTTTGGCCAAAGGTGGCCGAAGCCGAATGTTCGGTTGGACCTTAGTTTCAACTGGTGTCGTTGTATTAGCTTTGTTGAGGTGCACACTTTTTTCAATTTTTTTTGTGTGTTGTCAAATTAATTTAACTGGTAATCCGTGCAATTTTATTAAATTGTCCCTATTACATTTTGTGTCCGTTGCAAATTTCATACTTATTTGTTACAGAAAATAACTGAGGAGAGAAAACCCCAGTGGACGTAATGAATATACCAAATAATTCTTAGATAAATTAGTAAATTCAATGGGCATGTTCGTTAAGTTTTGTTCTACACTCATGAATGACATTAATCATTTTCAAATTACACTTGCAGTAAATCTCAGTGGTCGAACTCAACACATTCATTCTGCTCTTTCAAGTGTGATTCAAATTCGAGATTTACTGAGAGATGATCAATTTTAATTTAATTTTAAATTAATTGGTTTCTCTTAGTAGGTTTTAAAGTAATTTGTTCGTGTATTGTGTTTTCGAATTTAGATCATTAAGACGGCTAGTAGTATCAATTAAACTACTGATCTAATTAGCAAGTTGTTATTAAGTAATGTGGTTCAACAGGTAGTTAAATTTTTTGTTCTACAAGTTTGTGTGAACCATTTTTCAATTTCTAAAATTTGCTTACAAAAACATGACCAGACATTTTGGATGTTAACTTCATCATTAATCAAATCAAAGTATATAGTGCACATATTGTGATTGTAGTTGCGGCCTACATATTTCCGCAAATAATGTTTATAGAATATTAATAAATTATATAAAATAAGCAAATATAACATCTAGTTTATAGTCAAGTTTATAAATGGTGGAAACAACGATGACAAACTTATATATGGGGCTTAAACTAACTTAAACTGAGAAACTGATGAGCTAAAACCATTAAATAATGAGTTCAAAAGTGACCAGAATGCTAAATATTAAATAACATTAACATTAAGTCACTCTTTTTATCTTTTTTTCAACCATGAATATGTATCTACGAAATATTCTAAAAACTTACACGTCAAATGTTCCTTTGCAATTATATTTAAACTAAGAACTAAATTAAATAGTGACAATTATATTAATGTGTCCATTCCTGAGAATGACACAAAGAAAGAGACACAGAGACAGGGAGATAACGAGAGACGAGCAGTATATTATTTCGTAAGAAGCTTTCGCTTCCATCGTTCAGTCTAGCATGATTGCCGCTCTTTTTTATTATTTACTTTTCGATGTTCCAGTCTTAATGCTGTCAACTTTTTAAGTTATGTCCGAACCTCTTGTTTTGTGCATAAGAACAGTGAGCCAGTCCATTTCTAAAGCTGGAGAAACCAAAATACAAGAACCTAATGAGATTGAAGCACGATTCCACAAGCTTGATGTGACTGTCTGCTGTGACAGCAATTAGTTCAGTCACTGTATGAGTTTTCAAAGATAGTGTTTAAGCACTTTCTATGAAATAACAACACAAGTCACGAAATTTCTGTATATTTTCAGACGTTTCGGAGTGTAGGTAAGACTCCTTTGTCAATGGCAAAGAAACTATGAAAAAAGGCACAATTCTTAAATTTAAAATTAATATGTTCGATCTACTATTTGACTTATGACGTAACTAAGAGAATTTAATTTGATATTATTACAGGGTAGCACAGAGACTTCTAGAAATCATATAATAATAAAGTTCCTTTCAAATTTGAAGAATTTGAAAGGGGTGATCTTCAGAATTTTAGGTGGCGTTCCTAGGAACGATTTTTTCACTTTTGGTTTATTGCTTAACACCCTCTATTTTGAAATTTGAGCATTTCCGGACTTACATTCTTCAGCCGAGCGTTCGCATGTTTTTTGAATTTGGCACACCCTATATAGAAAAATATTACACACATACTTTTCACTTGTAGTTCACATAGTGCCACATACACAGAAACATTACGATTGAATATTGTCCTGAATTTGGATCAAACGTTAATATCTAGGAGCCTGCACCATTATGTTTTAATCAACAGCTACAATCATTAAGCTATTTGTGAAATAAAGCGCGAAATTTCTAAAGAATTACAATAGAAGAATTGCAAAATTACCGATGAATTTCTTTTTCGAGAGTCAATAATAATTACAATTATATTTTCGAAAAGGATGAAAATTGTTAACGTGTTCAAGATTTATATCTCCAGTTTTTATATATAACTAGTATTTAGATATTGTAATTATGCAACTTTCTTTCGGTTCGACGCCCGTTCAATTTGCTTTCAGTTTATGTTAGGCGTTGTGTTAGGCCTTATACCGGGTTGGCGATATATAACTGATTTTCGAACTTATATAACGTACAGTTCAGTATTTAATTTCATGAATACAAATTTACGTCCAGATATAATAAGATAACTAGAATGGATTAAAACATGCCCCTGGAACCAGACCGTATGATAAATGAGGTAGAAAATGAAAGATCGTGCCTCATACATATCTTAAAATCAGGGAAATCTTCACTACACAGTGTAAAAAAGTATTTGTTGTCTCACTACTATAATAAAGTCCCCAAAATGACACTCAGGATGTGGCTGGCAGAATAGAAGCCACTATAGCACAAGGATTGGTATCCTGGTGATGAAGACTACCTTCTAAGGGAAGTTACCCACTGCATTTTAGGTAAATAAAGTTTATTTATGATAGACAATAAAGCCGGATATTCGGCAACCGGTACAGCATCTATTCGTTTCATCTCTAAAATAAACGATTAGAGTTTATTTTTCTAAGGGTGATTATATTAAGTACTAGGAGTCTAAATTATTAGCTTCATCTCATGATCCTTTAAGGATACGTAATTATTTACCTATCCTTTTTCTTAGACGATCGATTAGATGACGCGGGCCAACAGAATGGTCAGCGAAATCACCGGATCTTGCTCTATTTGAATTTTGGAGTTACTTTAAGTAGAAGGTCTATCACACAAAACCACACAATATAGTAAACTCGCGCCACAGAATTGTATAAAATGTCAACATTTGCATATTTCGTACATCTTGTAACTTAATAAAGAGTAAACTATTATCATAATATATATTGTATGAATCTCTGGGCTATTTAGAAAAAGAGCGGCAGTCAATTGAGACTGAACGATGGAATACACTTCCCTTTTCTCGATATCTCATGTCTCTATTTTTGTTTATTTGTGTCATTCTTAGTAATGAATATAAATATCAGGTGAATTAAAATAATTGTTACTATTTTGTTACGAATCACGTATTAATCCTAATTTATTTCTAAAATTAAATATATCTGCAATGAAATACAACTTTATATACTAACTCTTTCAGATTTTTCAACTGATGAAGGTTCTCGACTAGAAACAATATATTGTCTTGCGTTCAATGGATTGTAAAATCTCGAAGAAGTAGTATCGTATTTCTTTGGCAGGTTTTAGTAAACCTACGAATTTCTTAGTGTGATTTCTATACTAGGAATCACAGGGAAACGGCGTTACACACACAGTACGACTCCCGATTTGGAGTCTCTGTGAGCTAGATTTTCCTGAACCTCCTGGATGTTGAAACTCATTTCGCGATAAAATATATATTGAGTAAATGTTTGTAAATGTAAATTTGTTCATCTGAATAAGTATTTGAAGACAAGATGTCAAAGAAACGTTCTTTTTGTTCTTAGCTAAAATCATTACAAACACATAACATTTATATAAAAGAATAAATTATATACCTATATACTAGAGCAAGAGCCCATGAGGGCTAGACCTTCCTATCGTCCGTAAGTATGAAAGTTCTTTCATGTGTGTCTCCAACACAGGTAAGAATGATCCCCACCCATGAAACCTGGATAGTGGTTCGTTTGGCAGGTAACAGGTAACAATGGTTTACAAAATCTTATCTCCAATTTCTTAAGTTATCAAGCTCATTTTTTTTTGTATTTAATTCGTAACAGCATTAAAACTTGCGATACTCATTGCCAGACACATAGTATGGTTACCTTATATTAGGAAAGCTGAATTTTATATATGTTATTCAGAGAATTATTAAACTGGGTTTTCTCATTAGCCAGACCGTTTGTTGGGTTCTATAATCCTGCCTGACGCATTAAAAGTATCTAGTAGTTGCGAAAATGGGGCTCATATGCAACAACTAGTGCGAGTAAGACAGAGTGCTCAGTTCATCGCGATCTTTAACTGCGCATCAGCTGTCGTATTATTATGTTTTGACAGCTGTCATTGAATGCTTATGCTCATAGGAAACGTTTTTTATTACTTTATAAAATAAATGTGATTTAATAATAATAAAGTGTAATCATGAGTGACGAAAACTCAAAATTAGTTTGTTTTGTCTGTGAGAAAAGTGGTGAAGATTTAATAAATTTTTTCGTGGAAATGTCAGACTATTTTAAAATTAAGAAAAATACACAACCTCAAATACAAAGAGATTATTACCTAATTAATTTAGAGACGATGATTATTACCGGGCATGTTACAACGCTTTTACAGGTCTGACGGAAAAGTATTTTAGCTCTGAATGTTTGAGTGCTGAAAAGAAAAGAGAAAAAAAACATGTAAGTGGTGTAGTCACTGGCAACTCAGTTCCAATCTCGTCGTCGATACCAGAGTCAAGTTCAGAAGCACCACATTCACAATTTTCATCAATAGAGTCTTCAACAGCATCTCTACAAATATTACAGACCCAGGTAATAGATGCACAACCTTCAACATCTCAAGATAACACTTACTTACAGCCTGTACCTACAGAATCTTACATGGCAACTCAGTTAACTCCGATTTCTGAATTATTGGGTCAACAATCTTCAACTTTTCAAGGTTATTTTGGTTTTTTACAATGACCAATACCATTTTAAATGGTTTGAAGGGGATCAACTACCGAATGATGTCAGTAAGTATCTAGAAACGTTACCAGGTATGTAATAATTATTTTCTATCACTTTATATAAATTTGTTACTATTTAAAATTGAATTAACTAGTTTTTATTTTACTATTGTAGAAACAAACAGAGAAGATGACAGTGATAGCGATCAATTCTGGAACTGGAATTGCAGTGATGACGAATCTGAAGATATTGGCAACAATGATGAAAATTATTGAATACTTAGTTTAAAAAAAATTCTGTGAATTTTTCATCCTCTAAAAAATTTATAATTTATTTATGATATTTTTATAAAAATTTTACTGATTATAGATTAGAAAAATTATTATTTAGACTGTAATAATTTTATTTAATTAAATTTCTTGATTTAATTATAAAAAAAATCATTAAACGATTCGGAATAAGCGATAGTATATGTTTAGCAAAAGATTGCAATGATCTGAGCGCTCTGTCTTACTCGCACCAATTGTTGCATATGAGCCTCACTCTCACAACTATTAGACACTTTTAATGCGTCTGGCAGAATTATTGAACCCAAAAAACTGTCTGGCTGCTGAAAAAACTTAGTTTAATAATTCTGTGAATAACATATATAAAATTCAGCTTTCCTAATATAAGGTAAGTATAATTACAAAACATTATAGTTTAGGAGTGTCCGGCGGAGGGTTGTAACAATACTATGTGTCTGGCAATGAGTATCGCAAGTTTTAATGCTGTTACGAATTAAATACAAAAAAAATGAGCTTGATAACTTAAGAAATTGGAGATAAGATTTTGTAAACCTTTGTTACCTGCCAAACGAACCACTATCCAGGTTTCATGGGTGGGGATCGTTCTTACCTGTGTTGGGGACACACATGGAAGAACTTTCATACTTACGGACGAGAGGAAGGTCTGGCCCTCATGGGTTCTTAGACTATACTCAACGGTAGCAACTATTTAAAAAAATTTTAAAATATTTTACCTGGTCTCTGTTTCTTACACAAATTGGATGGGCATTTCAAGATCGAGACAGTGTGTAGTGTCGGTGTCTGTGTCGATACAAATGAAATCTCAAGTTATCCAATTCATTCCCTTGCTTATCTATTTTCATATGTGTAAATGTGGGCCTCCGTTAAGAAGCATTCGCTTCAACAATTGAGATCGTAGGTGTTACCTACTTGAAGGGGGTTCATCGAAATACTGCAAATTTTATACGTTGGATACTCGGATATATTTAATAATAGACATTTCTCAATGTTTTTTTTTAATTATTTAAGTAAACGAGTTGGCAGGGGGTAAGAATTAATCGGCTTAAGGCAGACACTTTTGTTAATATTTGATTACATGATAAAATCTACAGCAGAAAAGTTGAGATCACGAATTATTGTCACATGAATTTTAGTCAACAATAATATAGACAAAACGTTTACGCAGTGATAATATATTTATTGAGGAAAATAACAGGTGGCTTTGATTATTTTTTGAAATCCACATAATTTTGGTTTTGTATTATACATCCTAGTATCAAACATGTTTAGTTTATACTAATACCGGATTAATTAATAAGCCGCGTGTCGGTTTACAAACAAACGTCTTATCAGTTGTATTTCACACAAACAACAGAAATTCAAAAATACCATAAACTTATAAGAGATTTCGCCATAATTTATGCCATAAAACTTATATCCATGCTTTTTAAGATGAGTTTATCAATGTTTATCAAATTTTGGAAATATTTCCATTTTTTTAATAATACGTATTCTTTATTAAAGGAGTCAAATCAAGCGGAATATTCTTATTTGATATGCGAAATATTAATCACAAATAATTGTGAAAGGTGACCTTTTGAAGATTGAATTGAATGTACAAATAAGTAAGTACATATTATTTAAACATTATCTACATAAATATTTGTCATGTTTTATTAAAAAACAATTTTTCTATGTTTCAAGGTTTATGGAAGTTGATCAGAGATTTACATCATTTTTCTTATTTTTTGTGAGATATGGTAAAGCTCTCAAGCGATCTGAAACATCTTTATCAGTTGTTTATAATATTTCATTTATAATGCTGTTTTCGAATCAAAAGTGTTATTTCTGTAATCTAATAAATTCACGTGTATATGCACATGGCAATTAATCACTAAAATCTGTTACATTTTCGGGATTATGATCTAGATCTAGGAGGGTAAAATGTAGCTATTGCGGTGCTCCTTAACCCTGGTTTCCAGTGGTCGCCTAGTCTCCGCATTGTAGATATTGTCACATTCACAGGGTATGCTGTATATACAGTTTTTTTGGTAGTGCAGGAAAACCATTTTGATTCCTTATCCTTGTCCAATCCGTTTTTTCGACAAGCCTTTAGTGTATGGTAGTAATACGGTTGCTTTCGTGGTTTCCTCTTCCTGCCTAGGTGGTTTATCCAGTTGTTCAAATGCCTTGTTAATGATGGTTTCCGGATATCCATTCGTCAAAAGGTCTCTAAGTTTCATTTGTTCTTCATTGAGGGTCTCTTATGTGCTGCAAACATTTTTGGCTTTATGGACTAGTGTGTTGATGATGCCAGTTTTCATTGTTTTGTGGGAGGTTAGAGTTGTAGTGTAGGTATAACCCTGTATGTGTCCTAGTTATTTGGCACTTTACATCAAGGAATGATACGCACCCACTCTCTTCCCTCTCCAAGGTGAATCTGATGGACGGTTGTGATCGGTTTATATGCCTGTATTCATGTCGCTAAATAATGAAGGTGTCGTCGACGTACCTTAACCAGAGTTTTGATTGCTTCTCATACCACTTCAGTGTATTACCTTCGAACCATTCCATGTAGATGAGAACCAGTTCTTCTCCTGAAAGTAGCAGTTCTTGAGGTCACATTGTAGTAAGTCCATGATTGAATCTATTGGCAGGTCCGTCCTCTCCAGCGGGCTTTCTTCCTAAGTAAGTTTCTTTCTCACTCTGTTGAGAGATTCGTTTAATGGTACGTTCGTTCTGGCCAAAGTTCCATGGATTCGATTATTTGCTCAAAATGCTTTTAATGCTTGACGTGCGACGATGATATGCCCTCCAAGAGTTGGATGATTGGTAGGAGGAATTTTGATAATTCTGCAATTGGTGAGTTACGTGAGCTTGTAATCGGTCTGAGAACATACCTTGGGTAGTCCATGAAGATGTGTGTATGTGTCTTAGAAAGGTATCAAGAGCTCTGAACATTTGTCTCTATATTATATGTCCGATATTGGCTGATTTTTGTTATATCCCTAGCATAATTAACAGTACATGCATTAGTTTCTAGAAACCAGTTACAGCGTGTGGGCTTCTATCACTGGTACCTTCACGGCAATTGTTACTCATAGACGAATCAACTTTTTCAGCAGTTTTATTCCGTAATAATCATTTGTAGTCAGGTCAGACCCAAGGCCGGGCAGGTTTACTAATACCTATTTAACTTATGAGCCCATTTTTTTCTAGTTTGACGCATTGACATACGGTGTTACTTGCATTTCTTTCAAGAGGAACTATTTTCGTGGCTAGAAGAATCAATACTGATAATGGTGCGCGACTATTAATGTTTAATAGTTTGAAAAGGTGACCTCGTTGACTATGGAATTACAATAATTTTTTGAACCTATGTACTTCAAATAAACTAGAAGATGCAAGACGTAACTTTCAGAAAGCAGTTTCAGCAATGACCGGTAGATCTCTTCATCCTAGTTTAGTTCAGATCTTAAAAATATTGTGTATGCAACTCCCATTAAAACTGAGGAAGAGTTAAAGGGCGACTTGTCATCTCTTGTGTAACAATACGCCAAGCTGTGTGACGATTGAAATGAAAGATGTGAAAAGGGCATGATTTTTTAAGTGAAGATGGATATTTGCAATTGCCAATAATTTTATTAATGTAAAAATATATTTGTCATTATTAATGTATTATCAATAATATGTATGTACACTTCTAGGAAAACTATTTTTTTGCCTGCTGCCCCCCCCCCTGGACCGGAAAAACCCGCCATGTGCCCCTGGACCAAAAAAATTCTGATTTGTCTCTGTCTCTAGGACAATTTTTTTTCCGATTTGCCCCCCTTTAGGACAACTTTTTTTTCTAATTTTGCCCCTTCCTAAACCTTGCTCTAGGATAACTAATAATAGAATTATCAAGAGTGAAATGCAAGAGAGTGTGAGAGAGAGAGAGAGTATGGAGTCGACTAAAAAATTTGCATCAACAACGAACCACAGTTCTTACTAACAATTCCAACTAGCATTTTTGTAACGACGACACTAGTTCGGCTCTATCGCTCGACGAGGATGTATGTCGTATGAAAACTAACCTAAATGAAGTTCCATACATGTGTTAAACCACATTTATGTGAATTTTGAAAGTCCAGTGTTAGAGCAGCTTAGAGTATACACCTTCTGGAGGTAGTCTGCATGCACAAATATCCTACCAAGTTTAGAAAGAGAGGGCAATAAAGTGAGCAAGAGGCTATTTTTCTCGATTGGTAGGTGCAGCCAATGAGCTCATTGGATGCAGTTCCCAATCGAGTGAAATAACCTCTTACCCTCCCTATTGCCCTCTCTTTCTAGCCTTGGCACGATATTTTTGCATTGCAGGTTATCTCTAGGAAGTAGATGCTCTAAGTAAAGCAGTCGAATGGTGTCGAGAATCTGGACCTAGCTCTAGAACATTTTTTAAAACAGAAATAAGTGTTTTTTAATTCTACTAATATATACTAACAAAAGCAAATATAAAAAATATTGATCCGTCGGTAGTATACGTTCAGATAAACGACATGAAGAATCACATTCTGACATATTAGCCAACATTCAAGAATCTCCTAGCGTAAACTAAACCACTTAATCAAATTAATAATTTGTTATAGCACATAGTTTTAATCGTTTCAACGAAATTTCTTATTAGTCTTTAATTTACTAATAATGTAGATATATTCAATAAAATTGATTAAATATTCAACCCTAGAAATTCAAACAGCTGATTATTTCAATTAATGGCTTGTAAACAATGACATTTTATTCGTAATTTCTATAGAGCTGACTAAATGCATTGATTGTTGGAACAATTGCAAAACAAAGAATAACACCCGAAGGTAATTTCTGTCTTCTAAGAAAGCGCTAATAGAATGTAATTGTCTTAATTTAGTCTTATGATTGTTTTGAGAACGAGTCATTTTTTACAAGTTGAAAATGGACTTAACAATAACACAGTACAATAGAAAATGAATAGATAAAAATAAGTTATTTATTACTGTCTCAAAGTTGAAGTTGCAAGCAAAAATATTTTAAAACTACTATACTTCTCTGTCGTCTCTAGTTACTTAAAAGTTAACGGATCGCATGGCAGCATCGCAAGACAAAATAATCTATTTATTTTCTTTTACTGTTGTAAAAAGTTGTTTTCTAATTATCCTTAATTAAATTAATGAACTCTTAAGATCTAGATAGAAAATAGTTTCAGAATGATTGAGAGGGCTAAGAATTATTTTGATTGTTTATTGGAGCTTTAACTCCCAGAGTGGTTTCTGAAAAATACAGATAACTTAGGTAATTGAAAATCAATGTGTATTATTCGATGGCAATATGTGAAAACTGCCCGGAACAAAATATATAATTTGTTTGGATGTATATTGTATGATTTGACGTTTCGATTCCTTATCAGAAATCGTTGTCAAACAATGTATTTTTCTGGAGCAATTTGTAGAAATATTAGTTCGTTTATTTTTTTTCAATTGATTGATTAATTAAATTTGAAGGTTCCTTTTTGTTGTTGATTTCACAGAATCTCTTGGCATAATACGGCTATCTCTATAAAGGGTGACTCAATTTCTTCGTTTTATTTAAGAATACAGATAGTAATATCTTTGTCTCGTTCCAGTCCCATTTGTGTATATATGATTTGTTAGTACACTCCTTAAAAATGTAATGGTGTCAAGTCTGGTGACTGAGCTTGCCATTCTGTGGGACCTCGCCGTCCAATCCATCTATTACGATATTCTTCATCCAGGTAACATCGTACAGCACCATAGCGCATGAGCAGTATCTTGCTGTAATTTTATTTCAAAAGTTTCGGATTTATCAATTACATTTTGCAACATCTCCAGATACACTTCACTGGTTAAGTTTGTATCGAGAAAACAGGTCCAACTATGTCGTTTCCCAGAATCCCTACACAAACATTCACTTTTTCTGGAAATTGAATATGTTTTTCATGAAAGATGTGCGTATTTCATTGAGGGAAAACGTACTTTCGTCACTAACACAAATGGTTTTGGGTAGTGTTTATTTTTTTTACCAACACCCTGTGTACAGAACTTTTGCTAATTTGACAGATAGATTCTACTTCAGCTGTAGAGGGTTTAGTACCATTTGTGCAATTATGTAATTTTGTCATCACTAACTGTTGATACACCAGATCGTTTGGCGTCTTTAACACTACATGTAATTTGCCAATGTAAACTCATAAACGTCTCGTTAAAAATACACAATAATTTATTAACTAAATGTGACATAATAATTTCAGTATTTATATAGTTTATCCATCAAAATTGGCCTAAACCAAATGAAATGAATAGGGTGAGTCGGTATTTTCAATACCTTTCAAATAAGCTATAAAGTTCTATTTAAAATTAGTGGTCACTGTGGCTCTGTTACTGTTCCATCATCTCGTAGAATAGTTTACAGCCGTTTATATTTTCACCTCCGAATTTCGTTAGTGTCAGTATAACCGTCCAAAAGATACGAGTGGGGGAGTGGACCTATCACTGGCCCTTATAATTTTTTCAAAATATAAATGACACGACTAACCTTGAGGTTTCCGACACATACAACATGTTGAAATTAAAAAAAAAACTCAACTAACCATATCAAGTATAATCCGTGTCAATGAGGAAAATTGTTTTATTGTAAGATACGTTACTACAGACTTAAAAAACTGAGATCTCAGTTTGCCATAATTTTTGAACGTGTATGTTATGTAATATTGTTACGAAATTTTCCCAAAGCCGACCCTGTGTCCTTTCAGCACGACAACAAACGCTTTACGATAAAAAATACGATTCTCGAAAAGACTCGTCAGCGGAAGGAGCGATGATTATTTTCTACTGGAGAATTCCACGGGGATTATAAAAGAAGCACGCCACGATCGCAGTTGAGTGATACCGCGACGACTAGCTTATATGGGATTGTTATTGTATTTGAATCAGATGTTTGAATGTAAATAAAGTTCTAGAAAAGTGACAGTGAATACTAATTGTTAAAATTTTTAAATTGAACCCACGAAGTATATTGCAATATCATTGATATGTAATGTCTTCGATGCACATTACATATAGAGAATAATATTCAAAAAAAATGTATGAAATAGATGTTGCGGTTTTAGTTCAATGCTGGTTCAATGCAAGTATATAATTGACGAAGGACCTTTAGCGGAACAATCAATAAACACGTAAAGTAATTCACCAAATAAAAGTTAATCACTAACCTTTTACGTCGAAGCCCTGCAAAGGGTGTTTTCTTGGTGGTTCTTTCTTCTGAGGCTAGCCCCGTGAACAGGAACAGTTTCTTAGAGCTTCGTCTGGACAACACGTTACACAAAAAATAGCGTTCATTGATTGAACATACAAAAAATGCGGGTTTAACAACAAATGATGCGCTTTTGTAAACACAAAAGAAACAAAATGAAAGCGGTTTAGCGGTCGCCACGAATGGAGCTAAAAAACTCGCGAATCGGAACGCTATAACAACAAAAAGCGGCGTCTCTTCAGACGGAATCAAAGCCACCGAAAAGTTCGGAGTACATTGCACGAAACTCCCAAGCGTCTAAACAGCTCGGGATCCAAAACACGAATCCCAATACTGTCTACATTTTACACGCAAAAACACACTTACAATTAGCATTAGCGCGACGGAATGTTTTAGAAAAGGTGCAGAAGTTTAAAAATCAATGAAGTAATTCAATCAAATTGAACACAATACACTAAACAAATGCGGGAACGCACCAATCATAAATATTGATTTATTTGCTGAAAAGTCTGTAGGTTGAGTAGGTTGAGGGTGATTTTTTGTGTTGAGTCAAACTTTTATAACATCGCTATGAACTTGACCACAGGGAAGTAAAAGCTTAAATAACAAACAAGGTGCGAGAATACGGGATTCATTTTAAAACATGTACGTACACAGAGTATAGGTATACAGAGTGAAGGACCTGTGTACATGGTATAAGTATAAAGGATATATACTTACAGGGTGAAGCATGTGTTGCAACATTACAGGATACATACATGGCATAACACCATGTATGCATATTTGCAAGGAAAATAATTCATCGTATGCATTTAGATATCGGTGAGCCCGGTTTTCTGTTTCAAGAATTGTTTGAAGTTATTGATGAGTTATTATTAATACTCTTCTGATGTTGCCCGTGAGTGGAAGTGTCACGAACTAAGTGTACTAAGCTAGATATTTAATGTTGATGGTAATTCTTAGAGAGGACTCGAAGATACGGACGTATGTATATACGTTCATACCGTTATGATTTCATACTTTTTCACACCGGCAGCAATAGTAGGTATTAAGTATATAGTAGATAAACCTGAACACATTTTTTTGTGTGAAATATGGAGTGAGGGGAGAGAACAACTGAAAGAAGAGATTGAATGTGAACGAGAAAAATAATATAAAAAGAAATTTTATACAATTGGAAAAGTTTGTTCTTTTTTGAACTATTTGATCGACAAGCGACACGTGGTGAAGGTTATGATCCAGGACATGAAAATGGTCATCGAAATTGTATAATTGGTGGGAAAAGAAAAAGAAAGAGGAGAGAAAGTTGGTTGAAGTGTTGGCTTATCATCATGGTAGAATAGGTATATTTATCATAGATACTTTCGAGTAACCAGAGGACATTTGGAGCTGTTTAATTGTGTAGAAGATATGCGAAATCTCAAGAAATTTAGACAGTGTTAAAGGCTATGTGCTGTTTTAAATATTTGAACACACTTTGTTTTTTGTCTTGGAAGAATTACTTTTATTAAAATAACAAATATATGATAAATTACTAGCTCGTTGGTTGTATCGAAAAGCTGATTAAATCCAGATGGACCGAAGGCCATTACAGCGATTAAGGAGTAATAGACCCTGTTGGATCCCAGAAACAGAAAGTTGGACATATTGCAAATTTGACATAATTCGACAAGATGTCGGTCTTTACATCTCGCGTCTTCAAGAACAAATTGGTTCGGATTTCAATAGCTATTTTGCCTTGCTTCGATTCATGAGATTTTGAAATGTCTGTCCAACGCCTAATCAAATTTAGTTTGTTTCAATGGTGGTTAATATGGTAAGTCAGGGAGATAAGTAAACAGAAAGTGTCGTCTGAGAAGTTTGTATTCATAAACGAATTCCTTCAGAGATCAAACTTAGATATCTCTATTTGCAGAACTACCTCATGTGAAAATTTAAGAATTTGTTAATTTTTTTTTGCATTGAGCAAACATCAAAAGATTCTTCCTGGAAAACTTTTTACGCCCATAGGGAAATTTTCAAGCGTATCTTTTCTAACAATGTAGAATGTAAACAGCCGTGTTTCAATGATAAAGAAAAATACCTAATAAGCTTTTCCTAGAAAATTTCTGATAGTGAAAACAATGTTATCGGGATATATTTTCCTCAGTTATGGAAAAGTTTCTAAAATTAGTTTGATTTATAAATACTCGACAAAGTAAAAAGTAAATAACAAACAGATTAACTTACCTGTATCTATCGAATTTGGCATATTTTTTCCAATCTGACGGATGCGACTTGTATGATTTCATCAAATAACTGACCAGTTCAATATTAACATAATCACTTGAGAAGGCTAGATTCAGTTCCCTAATTAAATCGGACCAATTGTTAACGACCGGTAAATTACTTCCATATTTTTTACAGAGGGTGATATCTATTTCTTGCTCGTCATAATTTGTAATTAAATTTTGACTGTAGTCTAAAATTGACATAGTGTTCAAAATTTGCTTGCGCCTAAAACCCGAAGAACTGACGATGTTTATTTACACCAACGATTAGACTCCCTAGCAGTTAACTTGCGATACTTTTATCTTAGGTCAATAAAAATCGGATTGAATGTCGAAAGTTGCTTTTCACTTGTACGCGTGATTTTAACTCGAATCTTCATCAAAGACTGATAGAATAGAACCATTGTTTTGTTGCAAATATATATGTACGATAATTTGCTTCAAAGCTGACGATGAGAGTCGTTGTGAGTTATTAGGTTTTACAGAGTGACGCGCCAAAATTACATCATTTAAATTGTATTTGGGGTTTTCTTTAAATGATACTTTACTTATTCCAAGGATATTCGCTAATGACGTTCATTTTTGTTGTAAGGAGGGACTTAAAAACAAATTTTGTTTTACATTAATCTACTGCGAAGTAGCTAAATATACAATGCTTTCGAAAAGTAATGAGTGAATTCATTTATGAAAGTTTTTCGAAATATCCTTTGACACGTCTATTTTCTTTTAAACAATGGCATACGACCCTAATTTGTGAAGCAATCGTTATTCGCGAAATGACGTCATCGAAAACTTTAAACTTTAAAAGGTGTCACTCAATTTCAACTTTCGACCATGCTAATTGAAAGAACGTGTCATTCTACATACATTATGCTTGTCTGACAATAACCTTAGCGACCGAGAATGTTTTTTTATTGTCAAATAAAAACGTGAACTCGTATATTTTTGATTTTTTATATTTATTATCGATTTCATATCTTTTGATTGGTAAAAGCAGTGTGTTTGACTGTTTATTGAGTAGTGACTTTGACATTAAAAAAATTGTGAAATTACCTGAACGAAAACGTGTGAAATTCTATGCATGATCTGATTTGCAGACAGGATGCGTATCCATCAAGAATTGTAACTTTGGACATATTCCCGATTTACCTAAATTTGGTCGACCTTCAAAATCAGAAGAAGATCAACTTATTGGCAATGCAAAACAATTCTGACTCAAGACCTAACTAAGTATTCTTCTAAATGTTATTTGTGGCATATTGTTGATTATTTTTATGTTTTCTTGGGAATAACACAATCATTGAAATAAAAAGCTGTATATTGAACGAAAAAACCAAACGTTGATTCTGACTTCGTTGTTAATGGCTTTATATTTATTGAAAATGTAAATTGCAAAATGAAAGTTTGAATTATGACATTTATGTTGACATAAGAAAAAAAATGTTGTTTTTATATATAAAGGTAACACAAAAAATTCTCAATATCATGTATTATAGTTAAAAAGCTTTCAAATTAGAAGGATTTGAAAGATTTGTCTTCAGAATTTATAAGTGGTGTTCCTAGGTACAACTTTGTTATAAGATAGCACATTCGCCAAAAATGCGATCAAAGAATTCTGCTGTTCCAGTGATCCCATTAACGTCATAAGGGAAAACCTAGAAAAAACCTTATGAACTATCCCGATACTGGGTTGTTCAAAAGGAGATGACCATTAATAATTTCTTGTTCGGAATGTTGTTTTAACATTAAATCTGTTGCCCACCCTGTTTAATCTTTCTGACAGACCCTGTACGTATGGTATAGTTGTAACTGTAATGTGATTGTATTGAGTAGCAGTCTAAATAAGAGAAGTTCTGTTCTCTGTTCAAGTCTGTTTAACTCTTTGTTGAAACTTTTTGTGGAGTAATTGTTTCCAGTGAGAACATTTTTTATAATTGTTTTTTCTTTGTTGAATTTATTTTCATCAGAACAGGTCGTTGCTCTATCTTATAATGACTTAATAATACTTTTCTTTACTGTATTCGGATGATCTGAATTGAAATTTAGGTATCTGTTAGTATGAGTTGGTTTTCTATAAACTTGTGTTTCGAATGAAGATTGTGTTTTTGTTATTAATATGTCTAGGAAAGACAGTTTATTATTTTGTTCAATTTCTAGGGTGAATTTGATAGTTGGTTCTTTGTTATTTATGTCATTTAATAATTTATCTAGTTCCTGTGACTGTGTTCTCAAATTACGAAAATGTCGTCAACGTAACGCCACCAAAGTAAAGGTTTATTTTCTTTTGTTAGAAATACTTGTTGTTCAAAATTTTCCATAAATATGTTACTTAATGCTGGTGAGAGACTAGAACTCATGGCCATGCCAAAATCTTGTTGGTAAAAGTCATCGTTTAATTGAAAGTATGTAGTTTTGGTACAATATGTTAGTACTTCCATTATTGTTTCAACTGATAACTGAGTTCGTTGGCTTAATGAAGAGTCCCGTTCGAGTAGTTGTTTTACTATAGGAAGTGTTTTGGAAATAGGAACATTCTTATAACGATTTATTATATCAAAACTTGCTATTGTAAAGATATTTTTGTATTCTATATGGGACAGTTTTTCCAAGAAATGTGCACTGTTTTCTAGATGAGTAACAGAACTTCCTGTAAGAGAAAGAATAATGTTTAAAAGAAATTTTGAAAGTTCACTATATGGAGAGTTTATAGAACTGACAATTGGTCTTAAAGGAATATTAGGTTTATGAATTTTTGGTAACCCATAGAAATGTGGTGGTTTAGTATAGTGTGGGGTGAGTGCTTTACATTCTTGTTCTGTGAATTCATGTTTGTGGTTGTGCAGTAAACGGTATATTTTGTTTTCTATTGAGCTTGTTGGATCTTTTGTTAGTTTAGCGTATTGTCCTTGGTTTATTATATTTTGAATTTTGTCATCGTAAAATTAAAATTACTGTTGTATGACCTTTGTCAGAAGGTAAAATTTTTATTGAATTGTCAATTTTTAAATTTGTAATTGCACATTATTCATTATTAGAAAGGTTATTTTTAATATTTATAGGTTTTTCGAGTTCATTTTTGCTCTTATTCTATATTCTTGATCATCACTAGAATTTAGTTTATTTGCGGTTTGTTCTGTAGCATTGTTCTCACTGGAAACAATTATCCCACAAAATTTACCAACAAAGAGTTAAACAGACTTGAACAGGGAACAAACCTTCCGAATCAACCCAGAACTTCTCTTATTAACACTGCTACTCATGACAACCACACTACAGTTCACGCTCTACTTTGTTTTTTAAAATTGAATATTTATATTGTAACTCACTAGCTTCAACTAGGCTCTGATGATGACTATTAATAGTCGAAAGTGCTTAGTGTATTAAAATAAATAAATAAAATAATTTTCCACAACCCATTGGAACCACATTACAGCTACAACTATACCATAGATACAGGGTCTGTCAGAAAAATTGAAAAGGATGGGAAACAGATGTTAAAACAACATTCCAAACAAGAAATACACTGAAATCACTAATATCGAAAACAAAACCAACCAACAAAACTCAGAACTCAGAAAACTGCATATACAAGATTACTTGTGAATGCAATAAATTTTATATTGGAGAAACGTTGAGACCTTTATGCGTACGAATACATGAACACAATAATTACATAAAGAAACGACAATTTGAAAAGTCGAAAATTTGTGAACATGCTGGACCGAGGCCATAAAATACATTTTGACAATTCAATGCGCTATCTTATAACAAAGTCGTACCTAGGAACGCCGCTCATAAATTATAAATACAACTCTTTCAAATTCTTCCAATTTGAAAGCTGCTTAACCATAATAGATGATCTTTAGAACTTTTTGTGTATATAAAAATAACATTTTTTTTATATGCAACATAAATGTCATAAATCAAACTTTCATTTTGCAATTTACATTTTCAATACATATAAAGCCCTTGACAACGAAGTCAGAATCGAGTTTGAACCGGTTGGTTTTTTTCGTTCAGTATACAGCTTTTTATTCCCAAGAAAACGTAAATTAGAAGCTACATGGTTAATGTAGCTGCTAATTTCAATATGGCAGCATCCAAATGTTCATAAAATTCTGAAGAATCCTGGTAAGGTATGCCTTGTTCACGAGCTATCTGACGACGACTTTTATTGACGAATTCAACACTACGAACAAATTCAAGACCTATGCGCGAAAGATAATAATTTTGTTAAAAACGTAATTTTTTCTGACAATGCTACGTTTTTTTTTGAACGCTCATGTAAACAGACAAAACTGCCGTTATTAGGCTAGTATAGCAACATTATAACAGACGTCATTTTACTCAAGAGCAAGAAAATTCCATGTGCCAGATATAAAAGACTTTGAAGCCCAGTTATTTGGTCTGACATATAGAGATTTTTGGTCGTCTTGCTTTTCAAATGGCAGAAAAAATTCAACATCAAGAAAAACACTGAATTAGCTGGAATGGATTGGCTCTATGAGTTATCATTACATTGCCAGAGCACGTGCAATAGGATTCAACAAAGTCAACGTCGCATTTTTTTTTTGTTAGTTGAATGCAAGATGAACACCGATTTGAGGCAAGCAAGATCATTAACATAGATGAGACAGGAATCACCACTTTCCCAAAAAAGTCTAAATATCTTTCTCTGAATGTCAAGAAATAAGGGGCCAGTTAACTACCGCTGCTTAATGCATATCAGCAGCAGGTTATTATGAGCCACCACTTTTAATATTCCCAGAGGGCCAATGAAGCCTGAATTATTAGACAGCGCGCTATCTGGAACCATTGCACCCTGGTGGATCGATTCAAAGCGACATTTTTATACATTGGATAAAACACTTCATCGCAAACAAGAAAATTACTAAGGAAAATGGGCTCATGTAGGCTGTAATGGTTGGAAAGAAGAAGAACTTGATGATTTCCATTGCTTTCGTTGTTAAAGGGCACAATATGGTACAAGGGGTATACCCGGTTTTTGACAAGAATAGGGGATAAAACCGGAAAAATATTAATTTTATAAATTGCTTTATTTTTGTTAGTTATAATTCAGAGATACCAAAACATGTGATTTATAAACTAAGCCTAATGAAAATTATTAAAGAGGATTAATATTTCCAAAATTTTATCTTCTATTCAAAATTTCAATATTAACCAACGAATTTGAAAATCGCATTTCTCATTGTAAGCGTTGGCCAATTTGAACACTTGTTTTTTTTTCTTATTCTTTGGTTAAATTTATAACTTTCAGTTGATTTTTTTTTGGTTTATCTTCAGAATTTCAAGAATTAGCGGCTCAATTGCATTTTGTAAAATATCCAGATAGCCCTCACCAGTTTGTATTGAGGAAAACAACTATGTGGTTTCCCAGAATACCTGCCCAATCATTCACTTTTTCTGGAAATGTGCAGATTTGTGGCACTCCAATAAAGTACATTTTGTTTTCACATTTCCATTGAGACAAAAAGTACTTTCATCACTAAAATATATAGTTTTCTTGTTGTGTTTGTCCCGACAAATTTTATCTCATAAATTCAGAGAATTCCAGTCTTCCCTCGAGGTCGTCATCTGAAAACTGGTGCACCAACACCCTATATTATGTACTTTGACTAATTCCACAGACAGTCGCAACTTTAGCCGTAGAAGTAGAATTTACTACTATATTTAAAATTATGTCCAGTTTTTTGTCGTCACTTACTGCTGGTTGACTAGATCGTTTGGAATCTTTAACCCTAACTGTTGCTTAAAACTTCTGAACAAGCTCACTCAAGGAAGTCCTCGGTATAGTACGATCTGGGTACCTCTAATTTTATCTACATACACCATTTATTTCTTATTATTTACTTTGCCGACTTGAGTACCTACCATTTGCTCATGTAAATTCATAAATGTCTCGTTAAACAATAATAAATATATAATGGCGGCACTTCACTTGGTGTTAGCGTATTTTTGTTTTGTATCGCTATATTCGTCCAAATATTTGATGTATTCGCAAATATTCCAAACGTGCCATCCACACATATCGCAAAACACTCAAACATGTCAAATATGTTTGAATACCAGTAAATGTGACACATGACTCCCCGTAAAGATAAATAAACAAAATTAATGAAAAATGATTTTTATTTATTTTTTACCTACCTCAGTATTCGTAGATGGGTTGCATTTATAGATGGCTCACAGAAAACTATTCATGTATTTGTAAGCAAACCATGTTGGTTTGAATACGCTAGACGTGCCTGCTCCTGATGTTTCTGATTTCTTAATTTTTGTGTTATAATCCCTGAACGCAGACATCAAAGATTCCCTCTTTTCCTTTAAATCAGCGATTGTGCATGGTTGTCCAATATTGTTTTGGATATCTATCCATGCATCATTTATTTTATTTTTATTTTTGTGGCTGGTATGTTTGGGGTCACAAATGCAAGGATGCATTTGGTACAACTCGAGTAACTTCATGATGTTATTTTTCGACCACTTCAATTTGCCACAAACACTACTTTGCCATTAAAAACAACACTAGTTGATCACGATCGAAGCGCCGCGTGCAACTGTATGAACCAAGTGTGGACGACTGAAGCAAATATTTGGCTTATTTGACTCCTTTGAAGTGCATTGAAAACCGACAACTGGACGGTAAGGCGTATTTGCTCTTAGCGGTATTGGACTTATTTGTTCAAATAAAGCAAAAATAGCGAATAACCTCTCCACACATCGCCGTTTTTGGACAAATATAACAAACATACGAATACGTTACACCAAGTGAAGTGCCGCCATAAGGCATAAAGTTTTTTACAAAACCTCTACAAAGTAACAATTACTAGAAAACTAAAAAACTTTTTTGTCAACTAAACAGAGGCGGGCTGAATAATCTTCATTAATTAAATGTGAAAAATATTTTTAGTATTGTTATAAAATTTATTTTTACGCCTCTCTTGTGGAAAAATTAACGAACCTTCTGAAGTCATCATTCCGCCTAAAGCAATGTAAACATTTAAGCCATCTGAAGTAATAAGAAAGGGGGATCCTGCGTAAACCCAAACAAAATTAATACGAGTATGGCTTAGTAGGTATTGTCAATACCTTTCAAATGAGCAGTCACTTGCTATAAGGTTGTATTTAAAATTAGTAACCACAGTGGCTCTGTGACGTCATCTGTTACCACTAGTAGAAAAGTTTACAACCATTTACTTTCGCTCTCCAATTTTCATTAGTGTCTGGTATCTTTGGTCCCTATTTTGTTTTGAGAATCCATATTTCTTGATAAAGTTCAATATTGTAATGTATAGCACTTTAAAAAAAAATCCGACATCTAACACTAATGATTTTTGTTTTTAATTTGATGAGCTGTCTCTGCCTTCTGATTTAATAGGGATAACCTCCGCCTTCTTAAGGGATTCTGGGCATGTAGAATTATCCATACATTAATTTAATATATAGGCTAATGACTTAGCGACAACTCTGGAGAATCTTTTAATTCTATGAGTACGAACTTATATTATCTACACCTGGTTAGTAACCTTCATTTCTTTAATAATGCTTATTATTAAATTGGTAAGTTAAGTCGCTATGGTTGTTGGCTGATGTATTGTTTAATAAATAAATGGTATGAAATATTCTCATAAAACTAATAGATCAATTTTAGCATAATTGTTGTTGTTTAATATAACACTATACTTCTGAATGCCTGTGTTTATAAATCATAAATTATAAAAGTATGTCAAAAAACACAAAAGTACTTAACTAAAAAGAAAAAAATAATATTTTACTATAACAATTAAATACATATTCTGAAGTTGGTGCCAAGTAAAGATATAATTACCTCATTATTTTCTGTTTAAGCTGGCACCGATTCAGAATAATAACTTAATTGTTGCAGTAAAATATTATTTCTTGCTTTTGAGTTACGTTACTTTTGTGTTTTTTCAATTGGATTTTGTTTTTTTAGTTTTATTTATTTTGAAATTTTAGTGATATAATGGGATACTTGGATGCAATTTCAAAATAAATTAACTTTTTCGGGTATTGGCGGTAATAATTTTGCTTCGAGCATTTTTACGAACCTCTTTTACGATTGAATAGAATAAAATATATTCTTTTTAAATATATATATGTATCAAGAAAGTATTCAGAAAGTTTTTCATGTATCCTACTTGGGTTTCAGCAACAACAATTGCTTTCATTTAATACTCTCGTCTTCGCCAAAAATCCCAGCCGAAAAGTTTATTTTTTTCAAGGTCAATTTCCCCTGTATCTAGTCAAAAATATGTTGTTATCGGTCCATCGAGTCAGTTTCTTAATTCTTCAGCACTAGATATCTTGTTCTTTTTCTGCTTTTTCTTCATGATGATGATGATATTTAACAGACGATTAAGACATTAAGAGAAGCTAATAGAGCGAGATTAAAAAATTAAGATGAGTTTATTTTTAATAAATTTACGTTAATACTGACAATATCATTATATTAATAGAATTGTTCAAATTTATATTTTTTTCACAGGGTTTCTAAGCTAGTTGACTCCACTATTTATAAAATATAATTTTTTTAATTAATAAAAGTTTGAAAATTAATTAATAGCGTTTTATTATGCAAAATATTCAGTTGTTATGTACTTCATACAATTGCTAATGAAATTTATTAAATTTGACAAAATCGTTTTCTTAGTTCATCCAGTTCTTTTTACATTTTTTTCAACATCCTACATTTATTACTGCTATAAGTATGGAATATTTTCATATGCATTTATTTAGCATATGCAATTTATGAATTACTGCGTCAGGACTTTTGAGTAAATATACCTTAATTTTCTTGATTTACTAGCCCATTATCTTAAGTAAACTAGCGTTAAGTAAACACAGGTAAATACGATTATTTATTGCTTTATATTACAATATATATTGCAATAATAATGTTTAAGTATACTGTATAATTTTAGTTAATAAAAAAAACCAAAACAATTATTTAAATAACAAATCTCAAAATTTTCAGGAATAGTAGCATTTTCCTACTGTCGCGAATTATGAAAACAAAACAGTTGCATCATTAATCTTGCTTTCTAGAGTGTGTGATTGTTATTCCTCTTTGTGTCTTACAAATTTTTTAATTGGTGTTTTTCAACTTGCTGCTGTATGGCTTGCTGTTTTTACAAGTATTTGCAAACTAACATCCTGCTGTATTTTTGTTCTCCTCCCCTAATTAACATTTTGCATGTAACAGTTAGACAAATGGAAGTGAAACTATACATCAAAATGTGTGAGAGTTCTGGGTTTTTATCTAGTCTGCTTTACACTGTTCTGTAGTCTGGTTGTCATTTTGCCTGGCTTTAATTTCTTTAACGGAAATGCCATCTAAGTGTTCAAATTTTCTATAGTGCCTGCAATCTTCATAGCAAGATCTTCGTAACAAAGTGTCGAAAGTGTTATGTAGACGTCCGACACGATGCTGATTAGGGATATAACGAATGTCCGATTTTCGAAATTCGCCCATTTACGACCCTTCATTTTAAAAAAAGAAATTATGAACTTTACTTATTTTGGTTTAATCAAAAATTATACCCTAAATTGTGCTATTTTAATATATAAACTGAAATAAACCTCTGTGGAACCTTTGTTGTGTCACAGATGTATAAACACAAAATTTTGCATCCTAACACCAAAGCCTTATACTCAACGCTATTTCAACAGTTAAGCTGTCATATTGGAGTGAACCAAAAAAGGTTGATTTGTATATAATATTTTTATTTATGAGACACGTTATAAGAAGTTTGTATGTATTTATTTTCAATTAAACAGAAAAAATTATAATTAAGTTTATGAGCCCAATAATAACCAAAAACATTTATTGTCATCTTATAACTTGTTTTATTTATGGACCCATTTAAATTAAAGTTCGCTTGTTTAGGAGACAGTTGATGGTATCAGTGTGCTGACTACATATTTTTAAAATCAGTTTTAAAAACAAAGTGACGGAGTCTAAATTTGTATAACTTTGAAAGTAAGATTCTGTAAGCTTGTATATTTCTGAGTAAAATGCGATTCAGGGCATGAGAATCGGTCAAAAACTAACTGACCTGTGACAAGGTAAAGGTATGTTTTATACATCCTGATAGCTAATTTCTCTTATTTTGCAAAATTAATTAGGTGTAATTTCAAATTTCGCTACGTTGGGTATCGCAGCTAATTAGAATTGATAGCTGCGAAAATGGTACTAGCCAAGTTATGCTACAATTTTCTTCCTGCAATATAATAAAAAGGTATAATTTACAATTTTGTAAAGAAATTTCACCTAACACAATTGCCAGGCGCAAAGGAGGCAAGTACCCAAGGAGTGTAAGAACTCAAGTAAGATAGTTATAAATTTATCTAACTGATGGGGCTTTATAGGCTGTGTTCAACGTAAACACATACAAAGCATTCATTTTTTCCTAACTGGAAATTAAATTAGTGCGTTTGTATCGATTTTATATTGTCTGATCGCTCAGTTGGTTTGTTTTCCGCCCCCAGCTTCTACTTGTGTGTGCCACTTTGACACAACGCATGGCCCGCACTCTTAGAAAAAAAAATATTCTGCATATTTCTAATTTGGCAGCCCTGACATTATGCCTGGAGCTCGTCTGAGCGTTCGACAAGTTGTCAAATTTAAACTGAAGTTGAAGCTAGGAGACTATTAGGATTCCAAAACCTTTTGAAAAAAGTGTAAAGGTAGGAGAGATACCCAAAAGAAACGGTTTACTGACACACACAAAAAGATAAGTCCAGTTTGCTAAAATACCTACAATTGTGACTCCATTTATCCAAGTTCACTTGTTTGATTTTTTTTGTTTTCGTTATATTTGTTGATGTCTTCAAGCAAATTGTTTTATAAGTTCGCATGGGTTTTGCAATAAATAAATATTTCAACTCTTTCTAATTAATTTGAAAATAATAAATTTTGTTAATGCAAAAATTTCAGAACTTTCTCCCTATACGTTTCTGAGAAAAAAAATGTAGTAATTTTGTATTATATTTGAGAAGCAATATTTTAATATATTTTAATATTAATTTTTTGATATGACATTTAATAGAGATACGCCATTTTAATGCCTTACATGTGGAGCAATATAATTTGTTTAAATCTGGTTCCATTTATTGAATAATGTATAAAGAAGGTCAATAAATGAAATGAAATGCCAAAAACTGACTTCATAAGTTTAGTGTCTCTAAATGGATATAGTGTATTGCCGAATTTAAATTACTCGCGAACACCCAATGTAACAGTAAACCATACTCATGGTACCTAGTCATCAAAATTTAATTCTTATTCCTGTTCGTATTGTTCGATTAGAAAATGAGAAAGTCTCACAGAATTATGTGGCTTTTGTTTTAAACTAGATTTTTGCACATATAATTCATGTAATTTTATAGTATAATTGCGAGTCCCAAAAAGGTGATACACTTGTTTATGTGATTGCAGTCTTTGTTGAAATACAAATGAGGAATAGCTAACATTGTTTTGGTCTTAATAATACTTTTGTATGCTGTACATGGCATGATGAACATCGTTTGAATTCATGATAGGCATTGGAAGTTTGTTTATGGACAATATAAGTAAAACAAACAATACATTTAGTATTTTATAATAATATAAATCTTACGGTGTCTAGGCAATAATTGCCTTCATTGTCTAATGCAAACAAATGCGTTATGGCATAAAAGAATACTGTAAAATAATTTGTTGTAAGGCAAAGCAGCTAGATATACCTGGGTCACTTAATTTAAAAACGTAAGAAATAGGGTAGTTTTTGCTATTAACAAGTAAAGCTAAAATCTTTTTTGGACATATTTATACTAAAAAACTGAAAAAGTAACACAAAATTGAGTATCTGAAAAAAATACATTTTTCACTTTTCAAAAACTGTCTCTGGTCTTATTAAAACACCCTAGAACAGAAATATTCTTTCTGAAACCGTAATCACCAACTTATTTGCCTTCAAATAGATTTCAAGCTAAAAAATCAGTTAAATTAGAATATTTTTTAATAAAATAATAATAAATTATACCAGACCTTTTGCACCATATTTATTAGAAAGGAAATCATAATTTAGAATTACTATAGGAACACCCATAAGTTATTTTCTGAATGATAATTGTGGCATATCTGGTTTTTATTTTTTCTGAGTTGTATGGGTATAACACCACATAAACTTGAAAGTCTGTATGTTTTAAAATTTCAAACGTTTCTAGTATGAACACAAAATGAACAAGACATTAAAAAATTTCGTAACCACAATTTGACATTAATGTTTGATAATAAAATTGATGTAACTAAGGGAATTTACTGCAAATTTGATATATACAGGGTAGCACAAAAATGTTTAAAGATCATATGAAATAACAAAGCTTCTTTTAAATTGGAAGAATTTGAAAGAGTTATCTTTAGAATTTCATGTGGCATTCCTAGGTACGACTTTGTTATAAGATAGTGAATTCGCCAAAAATGAGACGAAATAAATTCTGATGTTCCAGAGATCTCATTAAAGTCATAAGGGAAAACCTAGGAAAAACCTTATGAACCATCCCGATATAGGGGTGGTCAAATTACAATTATGAATTTCATCCTTGATTATTGGCTACCAGGAACAGCTGAATTCTATATCAGAGCAGTTGATTTTTGCTCTATCATATGATGACTTATATTAATAGAGAAAAAATATTTATCAAAAATGTATTATGTGCTAATAATTATCCTCAAAAGTTCATCAATAAAGAGTTAGATAAAATTGAACACAAAACAATAACTAACATTCAACACCAAGCTTCTCCAAACAATACTAATAGCTTTGATAACCACATTACTGCAACAACCATACCATACAAACAGGGTGTTTCAGAAAGACTGACGAGAGTGGGAAACAGATTTAATATTAAAACAACTTTCAAAACAATAAATAAACTGAAATCAATTTTATCAAAAACTAAACCAAATAACGTAACACAAAATTCGAAAAACTTCATTTATAAGATTCCTTGCGAATGTAACAAATTTTATATTGGAGAACCCTGTAGGCCCATATATGTTCGAATAAATGAACACAAAAATTATATATAAAAAACAACAATTCGAAAAGTAAAAAATTTGTGAACATGCCTGGAACCTTGCTCATAACATACAATTTCAAAATTCAATGATATTACACAAAGAAAAACACAACACAAAACGAATATAATAAATATAATATTCTTTTGAACATAGGGTTGTTCAAAAGGACATTACCATTTTAGACCAACCCTATATCGGGATGGATGGTAACGCCACATGAAATTCTAAATATAACTCTTCAAATTCTTCCAATTTGAAAGAAGCTTTGTTATTTCACATGATCTTTTAAAATTTTTTGTGCTACCCTGTATATATCAAATTTGCAGTAAATTCCCTTAGTTACATTAGTTTTAATGTCAAACATTAATGTCAAATTGTGATTACGATATTTGTCCATGCGAATCCTTTTAATTTTTTATTGTTCATTTTGTGTTAATACCATTGAAAACGGGGTCTGATTTAGACCTTGAAATGTTTGGACTTTTGAAATATACAGACTTTCAAGTTTATGTGGTGTTTATGTTACGTCATAAAAATTTCATTGTCAAAATTGGGTGAGCCCCTCTTTCGTGCTGCGACGTCACATATTTGCAGTTATAAATTTAGAAATTCTTATATTATACCCAGTATTGCATTAAATCAACAATACATATAATAATATATAGTAGTGGAAAAAATTAAAGGATCAAAAAATAATTCCAATTTTTTTTGACATTTTTCAATTAGCTGTATTTCCCTTAAAAATGGTCGCACTGGAGTTTTAAAAAAGGATTTTAAATCTTGAAGTTTCTAGTTTTGAGATCTTATGAGAAAAAAAAATTCAAGCAATGTGTACCGCTCAATCCTAACGAATACCATAACAAAAAAAATTCAATTTTTTTCTTTTCAATCAACCACTACATGGATAGAATAATTTGTTCATTCAGCTTTAAATTTCTGTTTTGCAAAGTTCAATACGACCACTTCTCGCTGAGATATCGAACTTTGAGTGGAAAAGGATCTTTTTGTCTTTAACCATCAATACCTCAGCAACCCCCGATCGCACAAGAAAAGGAAAGGTGTTGTAATCTTGAATAAATTTAGCACAGAAATCAGCTACGATTTTTTGAATTTTTTTTTATCCTTTACATTAATTTGAAAAATCTAGGTAAAAAGCACTTTTGATGGCTTTTGGGATCACCAGCCGCTAAATTGGAAATATCGAGAAAACCAGTAGTGTTAAGTGTGCCTTTTACAGTTCAATATGCCAACAAAAACCCCACAATGTTTTTTTAAATCCATCGAGCCGTTTTTTTGTTTTTTTTTCGATCGAATTTTTGAAAAACTTGAAAAGTTGATTTTGATTTTAAATGATCATAACTTTAACAAAAAGCAAAAAACTATATTTTTTCTGTTTCTTATACAATATCATTGATAAGTTTGTTTAAGATTATGGGAAAAGAGAAGAGAAATAGAAATTTTTTTTTTTGGAAAATTTCAAAAAATTTTTTTTTAACAAATTTGTAATCTTTTTTAATGACCCAAAGCATACCACGTAAAGATTGCCCGATGGGATTTACGCTTCTTTTGTGTGTGTTTGTGTGTTTGAGTGTTTGTGTGTTTGAGTGTTTGTGTGTGTATGTGTATGTGCCCGTTCGTCAGGTATGTTAATAATGGGTATTTATTGCCACCCCTGTTCTCAATAACGGCTGCTAAGCGTTCAGTCATATTGATGCAGCGGGCAATCTGAGGTTGCGGGATGGTGTTCCAAATTTGCAGAAGTGCACGCTCTAATGCGGCCAAGTTCTGCACATTTAGATACTCACTGCGCAAACGACGACCCATTAAGTCCCAAACATGCTCGATGGGATTGAGGTCTGGACTCATTGGTGGATGCCGCAGCAAAGTGATGTCATGTCGTTCCAAAAAGCGTCTGGTGATGTTGGCTGTGTGTGAGCGTGCGTTATCTTGCATTAGAATAAACTCCCTCTGATGTTGCCGTCTACTCAGTACAATTGGTCTCAAAATTTGGTCAATGTAGCGCTGAGCTGTTAAGTTTACGGGCATAATTACCAGAGGTGTTCTCCAATCTCGCGAAACGCCGCCCCAGACCATGACTGACCCACCACCGTAGGCGACAGTCAGATGAACAAAGTCCTGGCGAAAACGTTATCCACGACGACGCCAAACAAGGGGACGTCGGTCGCTCCCATGTAAGTTGAACCGGGATTCGTCAGTGAATAAAACATTTCTCCATGGTCTCAATGTCCAAGCCCGATGTGCGTTAGCATACGCTAAACGTTCTCGGCGATGTCTCGCTGTCATCATGGGTACACGATTAGGATGTCGTGCATTTAACCCATTTTTGCGAAGACGGTTGATGACTGTACGGGAAGAAATGTTTCGTACTTGGTGTCGCTATCTTTGTTGCTGATTTGCAAAATTTCTCGCCACGATGTTCGCAGTGATGAAAGCCTCACGTCGAACTTGTCGGCCAACTGCCTGATCATCTCGATGGCAACATCAAGTTGACTGCAACCTTCTTCGAGCAGAGTAATCAAACGAGCAACCTCTGGCTCTGATAAATGCCGTCTAACCATGATCGGAAAAATTTTCTTATGATATTCGATAGGATTGAGCGGTACACGTTTGCTTGAAAAATTTTTTCATCATAAGGTCTCAAAACCAGACACTTCAAGCTTTAAAAAACTTTTTTTAAAAGTCCGGTACGACCATTTTCAAGCGAAAAACAGACACTTGAAAAACGTCAAACAATTTGGAATTATTTTTTAATCCTTTAATTTTTTCCACTAGTGTAGATATTGTACAAAATTTGATTACTACGTTAATCTAAATATTCTGTGAGTTCAGCATTTTTTTTATACTAAATATAAATGTCTTTATTCGCAGTAAAATAAATATAATACGTTCGACTTATCAAAATATTTACATTAACAACAATGATTCATATCCGAACAGATGACGGCTACGATAATATCTACTAAACAACTTGCCTTCAATAATAGTAGTTCATAGTTGTTGTCGAAGTTTTCTCTTTCTGCTACTGGTACGCTACAATCAATAGTATTTTCGGGAAATACCCATTCTTGTCCGCATTGTTTATTTGAACCGTTTTTATGTATTCGCAAGATTGATTTTTATTATTTTATTATGAAGGTCTCCTATTTTGGCAGCGTAAATAAAATGTTATAACAATATGAATGTCCAGGCTTCTCAATACACTCAAAAGTCTATTGTTACGAAATTTACCTAAGCCGGTCCTGACTTCAACCCGATAAGTCATCAATTGCTGAGCTTAAAAACAAGAACTGGAATTTTCTAATGCTGACAAAAAAGTTAATCTCGAAATCGCTGGGCAGCTGAAAAGTTGACACTCGATTGTGCGAGAGAATCATCGCAGGAGTTAGTTAGACAGCGAAGAGCTTATGTTGTGTTATTATTGTGATATTTGAATCAGTTGTGTATATTTGATGTAAATAAAAGTTCTAGAAAGTGGTAGTGAATATTAGTTTTTAAATTTTAACAACACTATAAATAAATTAGAAATTTCTTGATCCAGGCAGGTTCACCTATTCTGTATATACACCCATTAACTCTGTTCAGCGTACCACTCATTTATTTCTAGCCACTTGTCGAAAATATCTACAAAGTTGAATGGAGGAAAAACGCTCGGTACCGTAATGTTGGTCTCCGGTAGGCCTAGTAATTTAGAAAAATAATTGTGTAACTGCATACCACTTTGCCACAAACAACATGTTCAAAATGTTATTGTCCTGGACTAGAAGAGGTTTAAGCAAGAAAAAGAAACAATAGTTCATTCCGGTGGACGCGGGTCGGGCGGGTTAAATCAGGTAAGAAGATGCGCTATGTTCAACTGAATAAGTTTTCATTAGGTTTGTTCATACGGACCAGTTACTGATCATTTCAACGGTTTGTAAAATTCTAAACCAATCAGCGATCTCGACAGTTATAAATTTTCAAACCATTGGAATCGTTGGCAATTGGTTACTATGAGCAACCCTATTACCATTTCCCACCCGCAATGTCCGTACTACTTATAAAAAGACTCCTAAACTATTATTTTAATTTCAGCAGCAACATATGCCGTCACAATAACAAATTTCAAATGACCGTGAAGCGCCATCATGGATGTATTCTCGTAAGGGTGGAGGGGATGATTGCCCGGGGCAACCAAAGGGCTGGTCCTAGGGTTTTACAGATAATTTCAAATTTCAGTTGTTCCTAATGTTTGTGTCTCATATGTCCGACGTCCGCAAAAGACCCACATTGGGTTCGTACCCTACTTTAAAATCTGTTTTTTATTAGTGGATACATTCATTCTGTTTCTTCAACTACCGAAACAATTTGCGAGGATGAAAGATATTATCGACCAATTTGTAATAATATGTAATAAAATAAAAATCTGCAAATGCCGAAAGAAGGAAAGAATGTCCAATAGTTCAGTCATTGGAGGTTTTTAAGTGATATAACACCTAACAACCGTTAAAATTTGTATGTCGAAATGCCCGTAAATTTGCTCTTTTCACTTTAGATTGAATGGTAATAATTCTTAACATTGGTGGTCCTCTTCGCGGACCACGGACGTTTACGGACACGTGAGACACTACCATAACGATTACCTCTCTACTGAGTTATAACATTACGTTCGGAAACTGTCACATCCTTTATGTCCAAAAATGTAAAGTACAGTAGGAATGACGCTTATCAAATCAAATAAACGGCTTACTCAAGTCGCATAATTTAAACGGCGTTGTCGTAAGAAATATCTCAAACACGGCTTAGTTAAATTGAATATTGTAAGGTGGCATTCCACAAGGCTTACTGTCCACGTAGCGTCATTTGTAGGTTGCATGCATGCTGCAAATGACAACCGTCGTATCTTGCTTCTCACTTTCAGTCCACTTAATGTTATACAAGCTTCATACAAGCTACAAATATGCTTAATTTTTTTTTAAGTTTCAAGCCATTTTATGGAAAAATTGCAAATAATGATGAAAATGTGATTTTAGCATACAATTTCTTGGAATACGAGGAAATAGAGATCTTGGCTGTAGTTTGTTTGTTGGTGTAAGAGCGTTTCAGGGGATTATTCTATTATTTACATAATACGTTCACGAATTTGGTCTCTGTTGTTGGACCTTTAATGTCAAAACACTATACTGTTGTGGGAGAATATTGTAAACCAGAAGAAAGGTTCGGTAATTTCCGTTCAGCCAAATTTGCCTGATTGAGTAAAAATTATATCATAGTAACAATTTAAATTTTTTAATAGTATTATAAAAAATAACTATTGATATAATGTAGAAATACAAAAAGTATATCAAAGTTAATACCTTTATTATAAAATACAAATTACAAGCGTTCGTAGTCCTGCAGTTCAATTAAATCGACAGTGTATGTTTGGACTGAAAATTAACACACTACGCTTGAAGTAACGCCACTCATGCATATATTGCAGGCCACTACGAAAATGCGACTGTCGCTTCCTGGACACAGTCTAGATGAATATGATGAAAGTTCTAGATCTAAATCAGAGATGGTAGCATCTTGTCTATAACAGTGGACTTGCTGATATTAAACACGAAAGTAACTTATTACAGGAAGAGAAGATACATTTACTGCAATTTATGTAGAAAAGAAGATTCTGTGAAAATATGGTGTTAACTGGTATTAGTGTGAAACCATAAAATTCAGTTCAACCTTGAAGCATCCAAATATTGTTCAGTGTTTGCCGATGTAATCATCTGATTGTACAGAATAAATGTCAAAATGTTGATCGATATTATTTTGTCCATACTTGCAATTGTAAGTTCATTTATTTTTCTTTGTTTTTATCAGTAACTGTTGAAATACGGCATTTGGATTGCTAAATGTTGTCAACAAACAGAACAATTTTTAAATAAGTGCGACGTTTTAATCAAAAGTTATTCATGGTTAATTGAGACTGATTTCCTGTTTATTAGTTTATAAGAAGATCTGCACAGAAAATCTTTAAACAATACTGGTTTTAATGTTTTGGGGGAAAAATATACTAAAAGCAGTTAACGACAATCTGTATTTCCTCTAGATATGTTTATTTAAGAAAACAATATACGGCAATTGTTTTGGATGGCAAAAACGGTAAATATTGTCCCATATAGGTTTAATAAAAACGCTGCCGATTGACGATTATCGAGACTTACAAGGTTTTCACAAATACCAGTGTTTGAAGTCAAAGGACGTTGCTGAGGAAAGTTGCCAATATAGTCCCACTACTGCCACTATTAAAACACACCGTACTACGTTTAATACTAGGGGTTGTAATTCTTGAAAAAGATCGATTTTTGAGTCGATTCGAATCAGTCTAAGGGATCGATTCACGAAAAAAATCAATTGTTTTGCATCCTTTTAAGTTGAGAAATGAATATTTAATTGTGAAATCTATGCTGGTCCAAACTATAGACTTATACAATACAATAGACTGAGTGGATGATGCCAGAGTGCGTCGAATGAGAGTGGTGTGAAGCCCGGAAGCCACGGCAAATTTCCGCTCATTTTCCACCAATATAATCAATTTTGAACCGATATTGGTTGTAGGTCGAACACACACGTATTATTTTGTGTTCTCACTAATGTTCAAGATTACTGTGTAAAAAGTAAATACTTCGTAAAGAAATTTTGCATAACAGTTCTATGTACTAATAGCCAGTAGTGGTTAAAAAAGTTCTGTGAAAAAAGTGCAGTTCCGTTGAATAATAACAAAATTTGAATTTACTGTGAGTACCATTTTACAATAATTCATTCATAAAACAAACTACTAACAAAAACTGGACCATGCCTACCCCACCAGTTTGTTCGAACTGCCTGAAACCCGTAGCAACAGCTGATCGCAAACTCCAGTGTGATGGTTGTAAGCGACAGATACATGTAGCCTGTACCGATATTTCTACTGAAGACCGAGTTACTCGGCAGAAAGTTCGCGGATTGTGTATCCTCTGTAATTCTTGCAGTTCAAATGTCTTTAATATTTCCGAAATAAAAGATCTTCTTTTGAATTTTAAAACGGAAATTCACAAGAAAATCAATGACTTTGAGGACAAATTAACCGAATTAAATAATAAACTGAGCCAGATTGATGTATTTAAGTCTACTGAATTCACCGATAATATCGCTAATGAAGCTGTAGATCGCATAACACGTGCTAAAAATATTCTAATCAGGGGCGTACCCGAACCTTCTTCTGGGGATGCTCAACTTAGAAAACAAGACGATGCAAATAAAATTAAGCTGGTCTTGGAAACTGTTGGCTGTCAAGAAAATCAAATCACTTTCTATAGAGTTGGCAAACCGAACCAACGTTTTCCTCGATTGATAAAAGTAGTAATGGCTTCAGAATATCACGTCAAAGACATTCTTGGGAATAAATCTAAACTATTAGAAAACAAAATCACCGAAAAATTTTCGATAGTAGATGATAAGACGCCCACTCAGCAACTACGATTAAAAGAACTCCGAAGTGAACTAGAAACTCGCAAAAATAATGGCGAACATGACCTTACAATAAAATATATTAACTGCATTCCCAAAATCACGAAATTTCGTCCATAATTTTTCCACCGACAAATTTATTGACTGGCTATTTCTATATACAAATTTAGACTCACTTTCTGCTAAATTCGATGAATTCGTATGCACAGTGCAACTTCTTCAACCACACATTATGTTTATTGCTGAATCCTGGCTTAAACCCTCAATTTCAGATTCATTAGTTAACATTAATGAGTATACAATATATCGCAAAGATAGAGAAAATCGTGTCGGGGGAGGTGTATGTATCTACTTATCTGATGTTATTACTACAACTTTTACTATTGATATTAAACTACTGGACCTACCTGGAATAGATGCTATTCATTTATCTGTTAGTAAAAATCCATTTTCGCTTAATTTAGTATGCATTTATCGTCCCCCTGATACACTATTACTACATGATAACATCTTCCTCGAAAAACTTGAAGAATTATTGTCTCTTGATAATCTTATCATTGCTGGAGACTTTAACTTTCCTGAAATTACCTGGCCTATAACCTCGTTATCTGACGCCGTAAACTCCCACAATTTATTTAAAAACTTTGTAGCTAATTCGAATCTCACGCAGCTTATTACAGAACCTACCAGATTTAGAATTAACAACCAACCTTCTACTTTAGACCTCATGCTTATTAACGACGAACAACTAATTTCCTCTCTAGAAGTAAATTCTCCTATTGGAAAGTCAGATCACGCGGTTATAACGGCCCACATTCAATTTAACCAAATACTACCCCGCAAAAATAATGTTATAACATACGCTGCTACCGACTTTTCTGAAGTAAATGCTCAACTGTCTCTAATCGAGTGGAATTTACTTTTTGCGGAGCTAAATGACTCCTCATTAATGTGGAACGCATTACACGACACAATTCTTAATATAATTTCTGCGAACACCACTTTTCGTGATAGTTACAAAAACAGTCTTAAACCTTGGATTAACCACGTATCAATACAACAAATTAAACATAAACGACGGCTCTGGCGAAAATACAAACACACAGGACTTCTTACTGATTTCCAAAACCACCGCAGATTTTCGAATGCGTTACAGATATCTCTTAAAACTCTAAGGCAAAATTTTGAAGAAAATATTCTTGCTAGTGGGAACAGTAAAAAAGTATTTAAGTACATACGGGCCTCCTTGACATCAAAAGTCTCTATTCCCCTTCTTCAAAAACCTGATCAGACTCTATGCTCTTCTGACAAAGAGTCTTCTGAAACACTCTCTTTAGCATTTTCACAAGTTTTTAGTAGAGAACCCGTTGATGATAATCTGCCACCAATTAATTGTCACCGTCTCAATGCATCTCTAGAACAAGTATTATTCACAGTAGATCTTGTCAAACAACATTTATTAAAACTTCGCACTAATGCTTCACCTGGTTTAGATGGTTTAACTCCAAAACTGTTAAAAAGTTGCGCAGACACGCTTGCAACACCTTTGGCGTTAATTATGCAGACCTCTTTTTCCCAAAGTTCTATACCACCTAATTGGAAATTAGCTTCTATCACTCCAATTTTTAAAAAAGGTAACAAACTCGACTCTAACAACTACCGTCCGATTAGCCTACTGCCTATAGTTAGTAAGGTTATGGAAGCCATTATTTCAGATGAGATGAAAAAAATTTTTTCTACAAGAACAAATTATTCCAATACAACAACATGGATTTGTCTCTGGCCGCTCCACTTTAACTAATCTCTTACATTGTGTTAATGACTGGACATCATCACTCAACAATCTACAGCCTGTTGACGTTGTTTATTTAGATTTCTCCAAAGCGTTTGATCGTGTTCCTAAACGTAGACTTTTATATAAATTAGAACATCTCGGCGTTCGCGGTACTTTACTTCGTTGGATTGATGATTTCCTGACGGATAGACATTACAAAGTTAGAGTTGGCGAAGCTTTCTCACAGAGCAGGTTAGTAGAAAGTGGAGTACCACAGGGATCTGTCTTAGGTCCTTTGCTATTTACGGCCTACACCAGTGATACTCCTTACTACGTTAGAAGCAAAATATCTTTCTACGCCGATGACACAAAAATATATGCCAATCCAAACACAAATCAACTAACGCTCCAGGAAGATTTAGATTCTATCTTAAATTGGTGTTCCCAATGGTTGCTTCCTTTAAATGCTGAAAAATGTGTAGTGCTTCGAATCGGTAAAAACAATCCGCTGGTACCGTATTTTATTAAGGGCCAACCATTAAGTTCTGTGTTTTCTCACAATGACCTCGGAATGATTGTTAACAGTAGCCTAACGTGGTCCGATCATATTACGTCAATCTGTAAGCGTGCAAACTCGAAACTGTATCTCATTCGGAGATGTTTTTCAAGAGTCTCCTTTCAGTCATTTTGTAAACTTTACACTATTTATGTGAGACCAATTCTTGAGTACGCTGGACCAACGTGGTATTCTGACTTAGTTCGTGACAGGACCCTGCTGGAAAATGTTCAGAGAAAGGCCACTCGAATTCCCTGGGGACCGAGAAGACCTTCCTATGAAGAAAGACTTATTATGGCCAACCTAACATCCTTTGAACTTCGGCGACATCGTGGAGACCTGATTATCACATTTAAAATATTGAAGTACAATTTCGGAAATCTCGACCTAATATTCACCGTAAATCAGGACGAACGCCTCAGAAGTCACCAGTTCAAGCTCAAAAAAGAAAACTTTTCTATCAGATCGAAACAAAATTTCTTACCGAACAGAGTTTTTGACAGCTGGAATAATCTAAATGCTAATGTTGTCTCTGCATCTTCTATAAACATTTTCAAAAATAGACTAGATCGTTTTTTATTAGAGTAAATATTATTGTTTATTTTATTTTTTTTCTTGTAATTGAATTAATTTCTTTTATTTTTATGTACCTATATACTAGTAGGTCAATTATTGTAATTTCTCTGTTTTTGGGCACAACAGCGACTTGTCCCTCTGCCCTTACTTGTATCTAATAATAATAATAATAATAATAATAAATCCCGTGTGGTGGCCGGGTTAGAATAGCACCACGGTATCCACCGCCTGTCGTATGAGGCGACTAAAGGGGCAGCTGTCCGCTGACCTACTACCTAGCTTTCCTTCCTTCTCCACAACCCGCACGGGATGGTCTGGTTTAAATCATTTCATCTGGGAAGTGACAACCCCACGGGTCCGAGTTACCTGGGTCACCAGGGTCAATTGGTGACAACACCCATGAAAATGGAGCTAAGAAATAGATGCCTCGGAAAAGAGCCGCTGCCTGGGGATCGCCAGGGCATGTCTGGAGCCGGCGCTGGACATGACAGCATGCGGGACGTCGGTGGCAGGGTGCTGAGGAGGCGGGCCCCTGCCGTCCAAAGAGCTACAGCCCAAGAACCAGAAGAACCACAAGAACACTCACCAACACAGTCACAACAACAACGTGACCATCACCAACGGAGTCAAACGAGAACGAGAACTCCACCCACAGAAAGTGTTGCGCAGGATCAACAGCCAGCGCTCACTCAAGCGGGACTGAAAAGACAGCGCATGAAATGGACTGGCGCCATGAATGAATTTATAATGCGCACGTTTTACAGAATCACGAACCTTGGCCAGGACAAGACTGGATATCGCCAAATACTCTATCAAGAGTTCTGTCGTGAGTACCCAGAGCTTCAAGTTACTGAACAGAGAGTCGCAGATCAATATCGTGTCATCTTGAGAAATCGCCTTATTTCGCCTGAACAACTGGACACAATAAAGAGCGAAGTGGAGCGCGAACTATTTGGTCGAAATACAATCGATCCGGAGCCTGAAACACCTTTGGCACAAAGAGCGGACGAGACTCAAGAACTACAGCAAGAACAGCCAACCAGCGCTGACCTGCTTGAGAAGATCCAAGCAGAAATGGAAGGAGCTCTTAGAGAGTATAATGGAACAGATCCACTGACTAGACCAGCTCTTCCCAAACTAAGATCATCTAAGAAACTGGGTATCGTCTTGCAGGCTATGAACAAATTTATCTTGCCAACCTATGTTTTAGGTGCTAATACGTTAGAGTCGCTACACACAATCATCTACTGTGCTGCAACTGCCATCTGCAGAATAATTGGGGTCGCAGTAAGACCAAAGCAAGATCCTCCCCAATTTAGACAAACCCCTCGAATACCACCTTGGCAAAGAAGACTTGAAGGGAAAATCAATTCTCTTCGGAAAGACGTTGGAAGACTGACCGAGTACCAACGAGGAGTCAGGAACAACAGAATAGAATGGCTTGTCAAGACTATCATGGACAATAACCGAATACACTCCCAGTGGGATGGGGAAAACATCACATCTCAGCAGTGTCTGGACAGTCTACGACAAAAGCTCTCTGTCTACACAAGTCGATTGAGAAGGTACACAACCAGTAACCAACGGAAACTAGACAACACACTCTTCCGACAATCAGAAAAAGGGTTTTATAGAAAACTTAACAACAACAATAATAATGAAGCCCCTAGTTACCCCAGTAAAACAGACATCGAGGAATTCTGGAAAACACAGCTTTCCACAACAATCTCCTATAACTCCGGAGCCAGCTGGATTAATGAGGAGGAGGCTGCATCTCAGAACTGTGAGGCCATGCAACACCAACCATTTACAACGGAAGATACATCCAACATAATGAAGAACCTCCATAACTGGAAAGCACCAGGACCAGATGGTGTACAAAATTACTGGATAAAGAAACTGTACGCAACCCACGAAACCCTAACAGGCCTTATAAATGACGTAATTGCCAACCCACACAAGATGCCTAGTTTCCTTACGCATGGTGCTACATACCTCTTACCAAAGGAAGACCTATGTGCACAGGACCCAGCAAAGTACCGACCAATCACTTGCCTTCCAACCTTATACAAACTCATAACATCATGCATTAATCATCGCATTTTCAAACATTGTGAACTGAACAACATAATTACTCAACAACAAAAGGGATGCGCGAAAAATTCGATGGGTTGCAAAGAACAACTGATAATTGATTCCGTTGTCTGCAATCAAGCCCACGCCAAACGACGTAATCTCTACATGGCATATGTGGACTACAAAAAGGCCTTTGATTCAGTTCCACATGATTGGCTCATTAAGGTGCTGAAACTCTATAAAGTGAATAATTGTATTATTAACTTTTTGGAACATGCCATGGCCACCTGGCAAACCAAAATCTCACTGAATGAAGCCAACTGTTCGATACAAACTGACCCTATTCCAATCAGAAGGGGTATATTCCAGGGAGACTCTTTTAGCCCGCTGTGGTTCTGCCTTGCCATGAACCCTCTCTCAAACAAACTGAACTCAACTAATTTGGGTTCAGTCTCAAACACAACAACGTACAAGCATTAAAGATAAACCATTTGTTATACATGGACGACTTAAAGTTGATGGCAGCTACAAAACAACAGCTGCATGATATGCTTAAAATAGTAGAAGGGTTCTCTAGTGACATCCATATGAAATTTGGCCTAGACAAATGCCGAATTATTAATATAGTTAAAGGCAAAATACAGCAGGGTCACTTCGAAATGGGAGATGGCACCTCAATTGAATCTATGGGGAAAGGTCATACTTATAAATACCTTGGAATAAAGCAGGCTCAACGTATTGATCACATAACTATGAAAAAGGACCTAACAGCAGAGTTTTATAGAAGGGTAAGACGACTGTTGAAAACCAAACTAAACAGTAAAAATCTGTTTCAGGCTATTAACACCTATGCGTGTTCAGTGCTCAGTTACTCTTTCGGTATAGTTAATTGGTGCAAGACTGACATTGAACAATTACAACGAAAAGTTCGAGTTTTACTAACAAAAGCTCAAAATCACCATCCAAAGAGCTCTGTCGAACGAACAACTTTGCCACGGTATGAAGGAGGAAGAGGATTGACAGATCTAAGTAAACTATTAGATCAACAAATTTCTATTTTGCGTAGTCATTTCCAGAAACTCGCAGAATTTTCTGATCTACATAGAGTCATGTGCCAGGTTGATGACTCAACACCACTGCGTCTGACACAACAACATGTCCAATTACACCACCAGACCACAGATCAGAAACGGCTGAAATGGAAAGAGAAGCCCCTTCATGGAAGACATATAAATGACATCAACCAAGATTATGTCGACAGTGCAGCGTCGAACTACTGGTTGATCTCTGGTCATATGTTCCCTGAAACGGAAGGCTTTATATTGGCAATCCAAGATCAAGTAGTTCCAACTAAAAACTACCTAAAGTACATCGTTAAAGATCCTTCTATTAACAACGATAGATGCAGGTACGGTTGCCAAACATCTGAATCTATCCAGCATATCACAGGAGGTTGTCAAGCGTTCGCTGCAACTGAATACAAAGAACGACACGATGCTGTGGCAAAAATACTTCACCAGGAACTAGCACTGAAACATGAATTATCACAGTCGGTAAGATTACCATACTATAAATATAAACCAGAATCTGTTTTAGAAAATAACAACTATAAGCTGTACTGGGACCGCACGATACTGACCGATCGGTCTGTTGCTCACAATAGACCAGATATAGTTTTGGTAGATAAAGTCTCTCGGAAAACAACTTTAATTGACATAGCAATTCCTAACAACAATAATACACATATCAAGCAGGCTGAGAAAATAACCAAATATAGAGATTTGGAATTTCAAATAAAGACTCAGTGGAACATGAACAACACACGAACTGTACCAATTGTTATGTCAACGACAGGACTAGTCCCAAAACATCTCTTAAACAATTTAAAATACCTCGGTCTGGACGAACACCTTTACAAACAAATGCAAAAAGCCGTCCTGTTAGGAACAGCCCGGACGGTCAGAAAATTTATGGGGAACTGCAGCCACGAAGCCAACCACGGGCCTGATAACCTGGCAAGGGCTCCCACAGAGCTAAATCCTTTTGATATGTAGTATATCTGGGGTTTAGTGAATTTTCCCCTAAAGGCACACGTGCCTTAGAGGGAGTGTGATGCCATACATTGTATGGTCAAGTCGGGATAATAATAATAATAATAACTTAAAAATCGATAACAGGATGCCTTGTGCAACCTTTCAGACCGGTGCAGATTATTTTAAGTTGCCAGATTGCTGAAAAGAAAAATCCTGAAAAATTAATGATATTCCTTTACGCTTTCGGCTAAATGATTCAAGAGATCAGCCATTGATACTAAAATTCATTACATTCAAAGTAAAAAAAGGTATAATCAGTTTTATTTAAAAATTTCTGAAACCTAAACGGTAGCTCGTCACCGCTCACGACGATGATCGGTTGTGTATCGGTAATTCGTTCTGTTGGAACGAACCTCATGTTTTACTGCCTCACTGACGGAGTTCACAGTTCACTTTCTTTCCGTGGGAAATATCCTTTATGTAATATTCGATGGAGCTAGTGAGAGATAGCACGAACAACACTTACCATCTCGTCGAGACTAAAAATTACTTGTAGAGCCACTCTATGATAATATGCATGCCTCGGTTCAAACGGTTTTTTATCTTCGCTTGCAATGTTGCCCACCCTCTCAGATAAGTAATGTTTAAATTCATCATTTAAACCATGACTTTCCTGTATAGTATTTGACATGTAAGTTGTGGAAATTTCCTATTTCCTTATCACTTGTTAGCCCTTCATCCTCAAATGTAGAATTATTTTATTAAGACTGTTCTTGTGTGTAAGATTAACGAATTTATCTATAGCACTGGCTGCTTTGTACAAAAAATGTATCTTTTTAACCGACTTCCAAAAAGGAGGATGTTATCAATTCGTCGGCACGTTTTTTTCTATGTATGCTCAGTGATTATTCAAAACCGACTTGGACAATTTTGATAATTTAAACGGCATTGTATTAAAGAATACTACATAAAGGTACCATAATTTTCTATAACATGAGATTTACGGTTTTCCAGAAAATCAGAAAAAGCAGTAATTAAGGGACTATACTTGAGTGAATTTCAATGAATCTACACAGTTTTCTCTAAAACGGCGCAAACAATTTTAATATTCTAAATTGTATTCTACAATGAGATGTTCAAGCTTGATTTTATATAATTTTCTATAAGGTAAACCACATCGTTTCTCTGAAAATCGTAAAAATATATCCAAAAAAAGGTAAATATCAATGCAAATGTCAAATTTTCATCATTAATATCTATCCTTAATAATTTGGAAAAGATTGTTGAGGAGGTCTTGAATTATTTTACCTGTTCATTGGGTTTTCTCTCCTCCAAATTTTGTCCTGCAACAGATAAGTGTTTGTTTGAAAATTGTATATGAAGGACAAAGTGTAGTAAGGCAATTTCGTAAAAATGTTAATCTGTGAGGAAGAATCTCTGTACAGACAACCAGTAATCCGGGCAATTTTACGAAAATGTTTTTCATATACAATTTCTAAATACTTATCTGTTGCAGGAAAAAAAATTGAGGAGAGAAAATCTAATGAACAGGCAAAATAATTTAGCCTAAATGTCAAGATATGCCATGAAACTATATCGTACAGCGTGTTTGTAACGGTTTTCATTTTGTAGTTCTTGTAGTCGAATGAAATGGCACAAAGTATCCATTAGTGTATCGAAAAGAAAAATTGTTAGGTGAGCGATCTTTTCTGTTCGGTATAGGCTGGTAGGTGTATTTGTGTGTAAGTACATCGAAATTCAAGCAGCAATCTTTCAAATAAATATATTGGGTGGTACATATAAGCAGTTCCACATATATAGGATGATGTGGATAATGGAGAGTAAAATTCAAATTAGCGAGAGAGGGAGAGATAAGAATAGGTATGCTAAAATAATCAATACCAGTACCTTAAATCAATTAAAAAAGAACATATGTTAGAAAATAGTTATTGATTGCACATGGTTTCTAAACGGTTTTTATTTTGAGCCAGTTGAAGTCGGTTCTTTTTTAAATATAAATCTAGTATCAATAAATTTTGTAGCTGGGAACAGCTGAACTTGATCTAGAGTTCCAAAGCTCTTTTGTAATTCTTCAATAATAATATTTTTTGTTTTACCACCGAGTTCCGTTTGAGTTATATATGTTTCTCTAATACAAAATCCGTTAAGTATGATCTTGCTGCTTGTCAAATATTCTGTTCTTTTAAGGTGTCCAGCAGTTAGTATGATCGGTGATTTTGGATGTTGAAGTAATATTGGCGCTATAACTTCAGACAGCTGAACAAACCTTACTCGTTAGTAATAGAATTCAATATATATATTGAATTAATGTCAAAGATTTCTTTTTTTTTCTTCAGCTCGTCATAAAAAGTCTGTTCCGTTTATGGTTTTTTTGAAATATTTGGTTATGCATTGCTGCACGGTTTAATTTGACATTAAAAATAGATAAATTCTCTCGAAATTTATCACTGTAATAAAATCCGACCAATAAACGTTTACCAAATAAAAGGTATTTATTTTCTTGAAGATTGTGAATATAATAAAGGCTCGAAATTTCGAGTTTTAACGGCAGCACAGAAGGAAGAGGACAATAGTGGATTAGCTGACGGCGAATGATTCTTAGAAAAACAGTGAGTTACTAATTATGGATTTTGAAGTGGAAATAAAGAAGATTATATTTAGTGCAAAAAGTGTCAGAAAATTTCTGACAGTAGTGTCGGAACTGGAGTCAAGTAGATTTAAAAATTTCAATTTCTTTATGGCAATTGCGTGGAAATTTTCAAACGAGTTACTGATAAGCTGGTGAAGAAAAATTCCGGAAAAACATGACAAAGGGGAGAAGAAATCCAATAAAGGTGATTTTTTTTGTGTAAAATGTAAAATTGAATTAAAAAGTCTTGCAACCACAATAGATGAAAGGCAAGCATTTACTAAATTATTATGTCAGCACAAAAATAAAACATGAATTTAAAATATTAGAAGAAAATTGGCAGGTCGATGAATTAAAAAGACAAAATGATACAATAATTTAAAATGAACAATTTGAACAACTAATGCAATTAGTAATACAATGTAGAAAGCAGTTAATCAGAATATATAAATTTATCGAATAAGACATGAAGACAATAAATGATATAATTGAGATTCTAAAAAGTTCAATCGATAGTGTCGAAAATAAGGTTAAATACCACATCAATTTAATTCAAAATACAGTACAGAGTGATTATCAAAAGGTACAAATGGAAATTAAGAATATTCAGTGCGTAAGTACCCAATGTTTTTTTATAATACCACCCAATTTTGATGGTGTTTTATTTTGGCCCATATGTAAACGACAATTTGAAGCAGTGACCGAAATTAACGGCTGGTATAGCTGAAAGTGTTTACATTTTTAATCATTTCTTTAAGAGTTAGAACTTCTACAGTGCAGTTCAGTAGATGAACAGGGTAACTTCGAAAAGATGATTTCTGTATTAGATAGGAGGAGTGACAATGTATTCATGAGTTAACTACATGAAGATGTTAAAAATCAATACGCTACACAAAGTTTCATCAGCGGTATTAGAGATCTCGAAGTTCAGCAAAACCTGAGACTTAGTGGGTTAAAGAATAGCACTGTAGCTCTGCGGCGAGCTTCGGAAGTAGAGGCTATCAAGAACATGATCAAACCAAGCAGTTTCCGACTGTCAGAAAAAATCAGAGCCATTCTTTCAGTATTGTCCAAAACTAATAAAATAATTGAGATAAAGCATAAACGAAGAACCAGTGGCGTATGCTATCCCTGTAAGCGTACAAAGTATTTCCAACGTGAATAGAGAGCGAGATTACCAGGTAGATCACCGGTCAGAGTTGGCCAACACAAGTATACCAGCACTAGGAACAGTCAGTATAAGGGGTCAACAGCTGAATAATCCAGCCTCAGCTACCAAGACAGTAACAATCAGACAGGTTCGTGTGCAAGTGAATTAAGATTGGACAACAAAGCAATGTGTACAGGATCAAATGACTGACGCAGACATTGAACACATATTAAAGGTAAAGAAAAAGGTACCGGAGTTCATCTGGGTATGGATAAAAGTCTGCATAAAATTCACCAACAAAATTACTGGGTAAATTACACATCGATGAAGTCCGAGCTTGGTGCCGGGAATATGACACCTGGCAGCCAGTAAGGGTTCGAAGACTCGTACCAAGGGCAGTATGCAACACTACTATGACGGCGTAACATTTGAGAGAATTGGCATAGATTTCGCTGGTTTATTTCCCGACCCTTAGAGGGGTAACAAGTATACGAACTACTCAAAAAAATGTTACTGATATAAGTTAACAGATAAACATCTTAAATCTCTTCTAATAATTGGTTCACTTAAAATTGGTCTACAACCATAAACTATTGTCAGCGAAACACAATTACATAGATCTCATCAGTATTATTTACAACCGCGGCAAACTCACCAGTTTATGTTAGTGAGAATCATATAAATGATTTGTTTTTTATCATGCTTACTTACACTTGTCATTAACTAACATTAACAAGTAAATAAAACCAATTATCCAGTCATTTCGTCGGAAATGCAAATGAAGGGAGAAAGCTTAATTTTTGTTATGACGTGGGGGGTGCCTAGAAAAGCTTAACTTAAAATTGTTGCCCAGGATTTCGTATGTGGGTTTCCGCCATCTTGAAAAAAGGGGTAAAATTGGTTTTCTGACAAGAACTCGGTTATCCGCCGAAATACGAAAATTTTGATAGAGTACTTTTTTGAAGTTTTTTTCATGCTCTACTATTTTTCGCGTATCGTTATCGAGATATCGATCGAAAAATTCAAATATTTAAGACATGAAATTTGTTTTTTTGCTATTATCCTTTTTTTGGTGATAAATATCGAAAAAATCGTCGAGATGAAACTTGTAGAGGGTATTCAGACCTAAAATTTTTTTGGCAAAAATTATGTTCTCTCATTTCTTACAAATTTAAAGGAAATTGTGATGTTTTAGGAATTAGTGGCTCCGTTATTTGCCTGCATTATAGTGGGCAAACATGCAATAACGTCGCCAGAGTTGACATTTTGTTTATCGACGACGATGATACAGATGATGATGATGCTTCGAACATATCAGCATCAATTCCAACATTTCCACAACTCGAAGAGTGAACGGAGGACGAAACCTCCAGCCTGGATCATCGAAGTGACAAAAAAGTCCACCGTTCGTTTTCATGAGTGCACAAAAAATTGTTCATTAAAAGAATTCCATATGAATTTTTGTATTCCATAAGCTTATTTTGTATCAAAAACAGTTATTGAAAAAATTGATATCTGTTTTAACCTGTGCGTTTGTTTTTTTTATCACAAAAATTTACTGTAAATCCTTTTTATTTGGTTGAAAATTTATTGTAAAACATGTTATAATGTTATAACGTGTACATACAGCCGAAGTACTATAGATATGTAAGAAATATGTAATCCGCTTACCATTTTTAACCGACTTCAAAAAAGAAGGTTCGCAATTCGGTTTTATTTTTTTAGACTTGTTACCTCAGTACTCCGGCAACTATGAACCAATTTGATTCATTCTTTTTTCATTTGATAGAATATACTTACAGATTGGTCCCATATTTTTTTTCTATTTTTTTCAATGACATGGAATGGTCCATTTTGCAAAAAATCCGAAAAATGTAGGAGACTTCTTAATGTATCATATGGTGAATACGCTGTTATTAAAATATTTTAGTTATAGTTATTAGAAATCTAGGATGAAATTAATTTAAAATAGGTTGCATTTCATCATCAATGACATGGAATGGTCCAGTTCGCAAAAAATCTGAAAAAAATCTGTTACCGACTTTTTAATATATCATGATATATGGTGAATGCGCTGGATTAAAATATTTTTGTTATCCTTATTCGAAGTCTGAGATGAAATTAATTGAAAATATATTGAAATTTCATCAAAATATTTCCAGATGAATGTTGTCAATTTGTCCACATATATATAGGGTGCACTTAAGTTAGAATAGTATTGGAAATTCTCTTATTAATAATATTTAAAACGAAAGATATATGTTCTATAAGACTGCGTTTGAAGTTGGTGCCAAGCCTGAAAAATATTTGTGTAAGATGGTGTTTATCTTCCTATGTAAAATATATGCATTTCTTAGGCTTGCCATCAACTTCAAACACAGTCTTATACAACATATAATATCTTTCGTTTAAAATATCCAATCGAATTATTTTTTATTTTTTAGTGTGATTATTGTTCCTATGCATCGAAGTGGTGATTTTTTTAAATGCTACTTATTTTATTGCATAAACAAATTATTTGTTTAGTAAATCCCATGTATTGATCCATAATTTGCTGATTTATTTATTTATATTATATAACATTAATTCCTTGAACAACCTTCCATTTTTCTCGAAAATTAGGTACGCCTTGATAAACGTTTTGTAGCATTTAATTTATAGTTTTAAGACCCGACTAATGTTAGATACAACCGTGCGACTTGCTCGACGCTGGGCGCGGACACACCGACTTTACGGAGATCGTAAATCGACTCTGGCAATGTTATTGCATGTTTGCCCATTACAATGCAGGCAAATAACGAAGCAACTAATTCCTACTTTTCTGCACCAACAAAAAACCTAAAATACAAAACAAGATTGTCGGTCTGAATATGCTGAATATGTTTATTACCAGAAAAAAGATAATGGCAAAAACAAATTTCATGTCCAAAATGATTGAATTATTCGATCGATATCCCGATAACGTTGCATGATACGCGAAAAATGTAGAGTATGAAAAAAGCTACAAATAGTATTCTATCAAATTTCATCTTATAGCCGAGTTACTGTCAAAAAAAAATTACATTTATTTCTAAATGTCGGAAAACCCACTTAGGAAATAAATCTTAGAAGCTTTTCTATGCATCCCCCTCCTCATCATATCAAAAATTTAGCTTTCTCGGTTCATTTGAATGTCCAAATGTATATAATGACTGGAGTACAAATAATTGTCATTATGTGTTTCGTATCCAACGCATCACAGCAGTACCAACATTAGCAAGTCACTGGATATCGCAGGGCTTACTGAAGACCGTTCAAGCGTATTAATGTTTTCACCCTTAAAATCAATGTTTGAGCAATACAGATTATTATCGAAAATCCCTAAGCAGGACCGATTAATGAAAATACAGAATATCATTATTGACGAAATAGTCAACGAAAGCACTTGTTTACTTTGATAGTTTCGGTTTTGTGTTTTAAAGATATGAGTGCATTCGAAAGTTCCTCTTTACTATTTATAACACATTTACAATTCCTTGTGATCTAGTAGTACATATTAGGTTCCGGTATTAAAGATAGCATTCTGACGTTAGTTAACAACAAATAGAATTTATTGCATTATATCGCAGGGGCCGATTAACATATCCGTGTTTTTAGTAAAGTTTCCTTACAACACAACCTTAAAATAGTTGTTATCAAATTTATAGTGCATTTTTTTGACCTAAGGTTAGCATCAAGTTGTTATTATATTATTATTATATAAACCCCAATTAAAATTAATAACCAATAGAATTTGTTATATATACAAAAGATTAGTATTAGCTTGTGTAGGTACATATATTATATCATAGAAAAATGAATAAATTAAAAATACAGTAATAATCAGAATCATGAAATTTTAACTAGACTCGGTTTTTTGACATGACAATTATATTACCAAATTGATAAAAACTAATAGGAATTTCAACATTTATATAGTTGTATATTAATTAGTATTATCAAGTTTTTTATTACGATAACGTAATTAAAAATAAAGTGTGGATGCAAATCTATAAAAAACTACTAATAATATATGTTTCTAGGTGAAAAATATATTTAATATGCCCTCGACACATCACATTTGCGAGAAAACTTTTAAAGTCATGAAGTAAACATTCCAATCAGTAAATTGAAACTTTGTGGCAAGTTTCAGAATTCTAACGTGTTTTAAACAATAACTATGTCCGATTGAAAAATAGGCTTTTTTTTCATGGAAAACTACCTTACAGAGACCCCAAATCGTAAGTTTGTGGGTATCGTCAGTTCACTGTGATCCCTGAAAAACGTCGTTCCACATAGTAACACCCGACTACGGTATTTTAAATAATAATATATTAAATTTTGCTCAATTAAAAAAAACAGATATTAAACAAAATGCGAAATATTTCGCCAAATTGTGTTTTCGATATGTAATTAAAACTAGTTAAACACTTCAGGTTATCCTTTAAAAAAATCTTTATTGATAATCTCAGAAACACCCCGTACTGAATTTGAACAAAATGACTCCTAATGTCAAATAAGATGTCTAGGGTTCTCTTTACTTGACTTAAGATAGTTTCAAATTCCTGAAAATCCGGAAGCGATCTTCAACTTTTTTTCCTCAAAACTTAGGTAGGTAAACGAATTAGACATTGTTAAACGATTCCGTTGTCACCAGTTTTTTAAAATATTGTGCCATAGTGATTATTCTGAATAAAAAAAAAAATAATAATAGGACGATAGTAAAAATAATTTATTTCCAAACTGAGAATATATTTACCTATAATTGTGATTACCACAAGTACAGTTATAATGTTGATAACCACTGTGCGGGGAAGGAGTTCTAGATTTTCTACGACGTGCTTTCCCATCCAACTTATACCACTCACCTGTCTTTGGGTCCATTTGCCAATGAGTCTTATCTTTTTTCATGTTTCTTCTCATACACGGTGGCGATTTTGAACGGCCCCTTGGTGATTTTGACTTTCTCCGAGATCTACGACATGGTTCTTCTGCTGGAGGTTTTCTGCAAGGAACACAGTTGCTCTTTTTTTTCTTGTCAGTGAGGAAATATATTTTTTGAATAATAGGTTCTTCACTTTCACTTGTTTCGTCATAGTTAATAATAGGTTTTTCTAACGGCCTGTTACATCGACTTCGGTGTTCAAATTCTCGCATTGCTCTGTGAACTCGGTTCCTGCTTCTGTTTTGTAAAGTTTCTTCTAGTTCTTGTACCAAATCAAAGTAATCTTCGCTGTTTTGATAGGGCAAATCATTTCTGTATGGACTGGTATCTGAATAACAATCATTTCCACCATATTCATCTTCTTCGTAAGCTTCCTCTTGTTGTTCTTCTTCTTCAGATGTACTATTATCGTATTGTTGTGGTCGATAATGGCAAGCCCTGGGAGGGGGTGAAGAGCGGGGTTTTGATTTTTTCGAGTAGCACCTATAATATTTTATAACGTATTAAATATAGTAATTTATCACGAATTTAATTATATTAATCATATCTGGTTGAAAAACATACACGATTTTGGGTCTATCGATTGTCAAAAAAAAAAAATTTTTTCAGCCAAGTCGTCTCAGAAGATTTTGCAACTAGATTGTGATATATCAATAAATAATGTGTTGTGACATATGGAAATGAAATGTATTGAAATGTATTTTTCAAATTTTTTTAGCAAATAAGATTTTTTACTTAATGTTTTTTTTAGTTTTATTTTTAGTATTTCAGTGTTTCAATTTTTTGTTTACATATATTTTTTTAATTAGATAATCTAGCATTACTCACAAGACAGCAAGATAATAAATACAGCAGTGTAGGACGTAAAAAATATATTTTATGATCCATTGAATGTTGAAACATGCATGATTTAATTCTTTTCATTCTTAACTAGTATTAACAATGTAGTGTGAGTTTTTTACATCAGTGCGAGTAACATCGCTGTTTTCTAAACTTTCTCTTCAATTTTTGTACCAACAACACCTCGTACTAATTTAGTTAAGAAGACAAATAAATTGTATTTTGATTGTTCTCTTGGTGATCAAGATCAATATTTTGTAGCTAATATTTGGGAAAAACAACCATCGAGCCATGCTATAAAAATATTGCAGGGTATGCAGGCAATATACACACAATAAACAAAGTGTCCCAACACAACAACAAAAAATGATTCAGGCAAAAGATTTATGATTTTTCCCTGGCTATTTAATGGTGATATGTCATTAACCATTTTCTGAATTTGACCTCTGATGGTCATTGAAGGTCTAACCAAGGTCACATATGGTTTGGCGCGCTGTCTTGAAAACAAAGGTTGCGAAAAAAAGACCATAAGTAATGTTGTAGGATTTTCTGGAATCGCGTCCTGCATCTGAGGTCCGCCATCTTGGACTAAGGTTCCTCAAAAACAGATTTCAGATTTGTAGTCACCGCCCAAAAAAAACCCTGCTCCAAATTTGACGTTGGTTAATTTGTTGGAATCGCATCCACCATCTTGGGTCTTTTTACGTACAAAAGTATGACACCTCGAAGAGAGTATTCAATATATCTGACAGGTGAAGTAACCTGAAAATCTGATCGTGACATTCTAACCTAGGAGTTACTAGAGAACAACAATTACACGGAAGGGCTCCAGATTCGGACTTCTGTGTGCTAGTTTCCCCGAAAATTCTAGATGTCGGTCTTTACATCTCGCGTCTACAAATTTACAATTATGTATTAAATACATAAATAAGTGTTCGAGAGGACATTCTATTGTGGGAAGCGCAACTGCGTACAAAAGAAGAATGACACCTTGAAAAGAGTAAATATAGCATTAGTTGAGCATGTTCAATGCATCTTGTTCCTATGTTCTGGATTTACCGGAAGTCTACATTGAACCAATTTGCATACTCTAAGGAAAACGTTGGAGTTGATTAAGAAAAGACTTGATTTTTTATTAATTGTAAGCAATTATTTTGAGAATAACTGTATTATAATTACCTACACTCTCCCTCACAAGCACAGTCTTCATGCTGAGGCCTCTCGGTCAATATACGACAAGTTCTTGGTGCAGATCTAACAGGTCTTCTTGCTTCCATGTAAGGTTCGTATCTGCATTCGCATGGTAATGGCACAGGTTCTCGTTGACTTCTCCTGCAGCTAGGTGGGGGAGAAGTGCTTCTTGGGGACCTAATTGATTTCTTACAACGATATCGCGAAATATTTTTAGGACAATAAGTTTCTCGTTTGGGTGCAACGCGAGCGCATTTACGGCAGTAACAAGTTGAAGAGGAAGTGTCTAGTGGAGTAGTACCAAATGTGGAATCATAAGGTGTTTCATATGAATCCCTTTGAAGTGTATTAGAAGTGTCTGTTGTATCTGTAGTACACAAGCAAGAGTTTTGTAAAAGATTATTGTCAGATGTTTGAAGAATTTTATCGCTGGTTAATATAATTTTTTGGCGTTCTGTTGGTACCCTGTACGTGCAGTCTCTTTCTGCTTCCATACAAGGGTCATCTCTTCCTCTGCATTTCATTCGTCTGGATGCAGCTGGTGAAGACGCCTGAGTAGGGCTGAATCCTGAGAAACTTGGATCCATATTATCCTGTATTTGATCTGTTTGTTTTAGTATTGAAGGGTTAGCAGTTTGTTGGGAAATTTCTTGGCTGTCTCTGGATGTGTTTTCTAATGTATTTTGCCCGTTACGTGATACAGATTCGCCGTTGCTATTTTGTAGAGGATTATTGGTTTCTCGTTGCTTTGAATTGGTTAAATTTGTTTCCTGTTTAGCTGATAAGTCAAGACTTGTTCTACGATTGTTTGAATTATTATCAAGAGTTTTATTTTGCTGTTGTAAGTTGTTGGTAACTTTTTGTTCTTTATGCGATAAATCAAGACTTGTTCTCCGAGTATTTCCGGTGCTATCCTCAGAATCCCTTCTGGGCCTTTGTTGATTCCCGTTGTTGTTAGGCCCTTTGTGAGGTAAAGGTGTTTTGGATTCTTCCGGTTGACTATTCTTTTTACCAAAAATAACGCCTATGTTGTCTGGGTTTTCTTCAATAATAGGAAGCGTTGTTTTTTTCGCCCTTCTACAAGGCGTTCCAAGAAGACTCAAGCAAGTACCCTCGCTCAACGTACTACTTGAAGAAACTTCCTGAGTTTCCGTTTGTGACTCTAAATAATCGTTTCCTTTTGATTCTGTTCGAGCTAACTCTTCAAATTCGTGATAACTATTGGTCTCTGTAAGATTATTTATTTTTGCACCAGCTAATGATTTCTGTATATCGGAATTTTCAGGCTTCTGTAGTTCTTCAGGCATTTGAAAACCAAAATCTCTGGTTGGATACAAGTCCTGGATGTCTAGTTGATATTTTGCAAGTATGTCACTTGCATATGGTTCATTCAACAATGGCTGGTTCTCTTCTAAGAAAAAAAAAACGAAATAGTTAAATTGAAAAGTTAAATAAGCTATAAAAACTTCTTGCCTGACTGACAGAAATTGAGATACTCAGCATATTTTTTTGTGGCAGTATTTTTAAAAGTAGTTTCCGTTGATAAGTGACCACCACCTCGAAACCGCTTTTTCTTCTTTTTAGTAGAGAAACTAGTTGTTGGATAGTAGTCTTCGCATTGACATTCAGGAACAGTAATATCTTCTGGTAATATTTTATATTGTTTCAATTCTATTGATTCTGTGGTATACAGCGGTAATTCACCGGGATTTTTCTTTCGCTAAAATTATAAAATTACGCTGGATTACATTTGGATCTTTCAATCACTATGACAAATGTCAAAATTTCACTAAGTAAAAAAGTATTTTGAACTATGAGTTCTTTAACGCAATACAGATGGTTATATTTAATTTGCTAACAATACACAGAAATTTGGATCCTTTTTGTGAATTGTGAATTTGGTGAATAGTAATTTTAAACATATATGTAAACAATTTTACGAAAGAGTTACTATAAGGGATTTGTTACAACTCACTAACAGTGGATGTGCCTAAGAGGGAATTTTTCGGGAATACTCGAGTACGTCAAGTTAACATATAGGAGCTACTTTGAATTATAAGTTATCTTCGCCTATATGAGCCTATCATATCGATCAGAATAGTTAAAAACTGGTAGGTGGAAATACTAGGGCGCCTCAGATTAGGACGTGACGTAAGGGATAGAAAAAAGATAAATTTGTTCATTTCAGCAGCTTTAATCTTGAGAAAATTTGTGAATTTATCTGTAAATTATCTAAATTTTAGAATTCAAAAGTTCAATATCCATGTTAATACTTTCTACTACAAAAAACTGAAATAAACACGCTTTAATACCAATACGAACAAAAAGTAAAAAATAATTATATAAATACACCATGGGGTGCTTTATATCAATTGTTACAAATACATATTTCATTGCTACCTACTTGTTATTGTCAAAGTAGAGTTATAAAAATTAAGTAAACAGTAGCTCACAAATAATTTTTTTGATTACCACATGAACAACAATAAATACTACGGGCCTACCTAGCTTTTGGTCTAGCGAGGGGCAAATTTGAAAAAAAATCTCCTAGAAGGGGGCAAATGGGAACAAAAATTGTCCTAGAAAGAGAGACAATTCAGAAAATTTTTTGGTCCAGAAGGGGGGTAATACAGCAAATTTATGGGAAGGTTTAATGTCTCACGGCAGGTTTTTCAGGTCCCTGCCCCTCCCTCGGTACACTCATGTACATACTATTTAATATTCATAATATTACGGATATGTTTTCTATTGATACTAGTATTGTAAATAGTACTGTACTACAACTAGAATCGTAACAAAAAAAGTCTTTAATGAGCTTAGGATAAGTGCAGATTACTTGATATCTTTGTAGGAATTACTAGGTATAACATAAGAAAAACAATGAGGATGCGTGGGTTGGAACAAATTCATTTAAAATTCAGGTGTTGGTTTTTCGGAAAAACGTTCGGACCCGTCGGTTTTTTTTGTACTGTGGTTTTTGTGATGATAAACACATTTATACACGGTGGGCCAGACATAAATTGCAACCATCAACTTCATTTTTTCAAATGGAAGCATTTGTTTTTTATTTTATTTTTGAATTCAGCATTGAATTCTAGGTATTTTTCATGTACCATGGCCTATACCGAAAATTAAAAGTTATTAAAAAATTACATTTCTTTCAAAATTGAAGAAAAAAAAATCAACATATCAAATTAAAGGTTCAAATTGTTGACCATTAACTTCCTGGCAATACCTAAGACGGTTTTCAAATTCTCGTTACACTTCATTTAGCGTTTGTGGCAGGATTCGTTGTATTTTGGTCCTAATTTTATTCTTTAATTCCTTGATATTTTCCGGCTTATTGAAGTAGATTTTCGATTTCACGTAACGCCAAAGATAAAAATTTAATGGGCTTAGATCTGGAGATCTAGCTGGCCATTCTATATTATCTCTCCTTCCGATCCATCTATTTGGGAAAATATTGTCAAGATAATCTTGCACTGTTCGCGATGAGTGCGGGGGCGCTCCATACTGTTGAAACCATACCGAATCTGCCAGTATATTGGGGTTTTCATCATTCGGGTAAAGTTCTGTTAAACAGGATATTATGTCTAATATCCGAGTGTTCCCTCAATAAAAAAACGTCCCACAATTGAAGTACCCACAATTCCGACCCATACGTTAACTTTGTTGGAAAACTGTGTATGACTTTCCATAATCCAATGTGGGTTTTCTGAATGCCCAATATCGAAAATTTTGCCTGTTTACTGAACTATTTAAACAAAATGTTGCCTCGTCGGAAAAAACTATCTTACTTGAAAAGTGCGGGCATTGCATCTATCCATCAATATTTCGCAAAATTCTACTCTTCGGTTTAAATCATCTTCAGTAAGTTCCTGAACTAAATGAACTTTGTATGGGTGCCATTTATTTTTATGCAAGCATTTTAGAACAGAAGATTTACTTATTGACTGTTCTGTAGCTATTTGTCTAGAGAATTTGTGAGTATTTTCTTGCAAATCGAGCAAAACATTTAATTGTGTATCTTCTCGAAGATGTCTGGTTTTGTAATTGTCTCTTACGTGGCCATTCTAGAAACTTTTTTTCTATTTTACTAACTACCGATCGTGTAATAGGCCGCTTCGGGTACTTCATATTAAACAATTCGCAAACTTCAGCTTATGTTCGAGTTCTGTCGCCATATCCTACCATCAGCAAAATTTCTATTCGCTGCTTTTCGGTTAAACGGGATACTTTGAAACTTTGCAACTGCACTTGACAACTACTTATTTGAAGTAAAATTATAGTACCGTTTCTATGGAAATAAAGAAGTGTTAAAAACTCCAGCATTAAAAAAAGGGTTTCCATTCATGCGACTAAAATACCGCCAACAATCATAAAAATCAGACCTAAATAAATAGGTTCAAACCTTATTTTTACCGTTGTTTTCTTAGAAAGATATGTAATTTTTTTAATAACTGTTAATTTTCTATATAAGACATTGTACCTGAATAATACTTACAATTCAATGCAGAATTCAAAAATGTAATAAAAAACAAATGTTATTTTCTGAAATTTGGTATTCAGGAGTTTTTCGAGGAGCTAGTATTAGTTAAAATATTTTCAGTTGTCTACGACTTCCGACTCTACCGGAAGTGGACCCCAACTTTGTTATTTAAAATGGCACACCCTGTTTTTTATAGCATTTTTACAATCTAGGATGATTTTCAATATTTCTTTATTGGAAACATCATATATCTGCAGGGCCCCAATGGAAAGTTATTTCAATTTTTTGGGATATTTTGACAGATGCAACCCTTGACAAAAAAAATTTCTGCAAGCAAAGAGGGCCAGGTCAAAAATGCCAGAATTTGCCAGAATAAAACTGTTCAAAAGAACTTATACGGAGTGCTCAGAAATTGGCGCCGAATTCAGCTCGAAAATCGTGTAACTAATTGTTTTCAAATGACGAAGCTTTTTTCTCTCAACAGCACTGGTTTCTACTATAAAAATAGGGAGAGTTTATGCTTACAACCCCATATCTAAATGGTTATTAGAGATATCTGAATTATCAGTAGTTTTTTTTTTTTGAAAAGATCGACAAGAAACGCTAATGCTGAAGTGTCAACAAACAATATTTGCTAATATTTGACGTTAAAGCATAATTATATCGGATTTAGAAACGAAAATTACTTCAAAGCGTATCCAGTAGATTCCTTATTAGATGCAGAAAGAAATCTGGAAATACCTGTGATAAGCATTCAGAGAATTCTAAAAAAATAAGTAAAATCCGTATTCGTGCTCATTAGTTCAGAATTCTACGCTAAGAAATAGGAGAAGTTTATGCTTACAACTCCATACTTAAAATAAAAGGTTTTTGTATACACTTGGAAAAACTAAAATTTCCATGTGGTTAAAAAATGAACAAATGAACATTCCTTTAATTTGATAATTATTTATGGGGAATTTAATATAGTTATTGTAAGAGTATCTGAAACCTCATGACACCATGACGCAGATCATTCCCAGTTGTAAAACATGCATGCATTGTTTTAAAAAGCAAAATTTATGTGTCGTAGATAATGGTTGCGGATTATTCACAATTGTAAAACACACAAACAGGAATAAACAAGAAATAGAACAAACTATAGTAATGGTTCGAACTGGTTCTCTCCAACTTCCAAACATTTATGAATTCTTCTTAAAAATCCTGCATGTGTGACAGAATTTCTTGAGGGGAAACAAATCGAAACGCATTCCTCTGGCAATCTACTTTTGTTGTTAGCGACGTAACATAGACAATATCTTTATTCGACCCCAAACAAAGAAGTCTAATGGAGTGATATCGGGCGAACAAGTGGGCCATAGTCCGCTATCCAATCACCTTCATAATGATGATAAAAAGTTATTCACAGGTGCACTATTATGAGATGCAACTACATCGAGTTGATACCACAGCTGATTCCTGGTCAAATCTAATGGATGTAAATAATTTTCTAAAATTTTAAGATATCTCAGACGTTTTTTTTTATATCAGCCTTCGATATCCAATAAGCTTACAACTTAAATTTTCATCACCCAAATGCAATACAAGCACACCGTCATGATTTGTTGGAGCATGAAATATTGAAACTCCAGTAACCTTGAAACTGTCTTTCTCTAAATACGTGTGGATTCGTATCACTCCTGTAAAGTAAATTATAGCGGTTGAACATTTATCATAAATTTCCAAATCATTTTGTGTAAAAAAGTTCGTCTTCCTGAATTTTGATTAATTTTCACAAAAATTGTTCGTCTTTGATCGTCACCTGCTCTTAAATTCTGAACTAATGAGAATGAATACTCATCTCAGGTATTCCCATAACTCTTTCTGCTACTGCTAAGGAATTTCTGAGCATTTTTTTTTTCAACGGATTTCAAAGATTTAGGAAGCTTCATGTTTTATTTAGTCAAATTCTGGCAATTTTTGACCTGGCTCGGTTTTCTGAATGATAATTGTGGTATCTCTGGCTCTGTTTGTTTCCAAAAAAATATTTTTGTTGTGAAGGGCTGCATCTGTTAAAATTAATAAAAAAGGAAACAACTTTCAACTGGAGCCCTGCAGATATAAAATAAAGTTATATTGAAATTCATTGTAGATTCTAAAAATGCTATAAAAACAGGTTGTTCCATTTTATAGTTGGGGTCCACTTCTGGTAGAAGGTAGAACTAAATCCAGCTCCTCGAAAACAACTCTTATACTAATTTTCAGATTGATTGTACCAGTTATTTCCCATATAACATATCGACTCAGCTCATCGTGGTATTCCCTATACCATAAATATAAAATTGACCATATCTTGAAAACCATCAGTCATAGGTCTTTGCAATAATGTTCATTTCGTTGAGATCTACAAATTATGAAAATTTCAGGTAAATCCACATGGGATCATTTTCCATAAGAAGGGTGCGGGGTCCTTTCTATGATGGGTTTTAGAAATATGTAGTTTTCTCTTTTTCAACAGATTCTTAATAAATTTATTCAAAAGAAGAGATTCAATGAAAACATAATGTCAATATATGTTTATTTACTGAAGCATTATAAGAGAATGCTCTTCAACAGCGTTGTTTTTTAAGATTTTCTTGCGTGAGTAACTATTTAGTATTAATAACTTATTCATATAGATTGAAATTTTCAGAAAAAACACAAAATCAAAGTGTAAATATCTAAAACTTATCCTACCAGCATAGAATTGAGAAATTTTACAAGTAACAACAATTTGCAATATCATAAAAAACTCAACAATTTTCCGTTGTTTTTTATTCCATGCGTAACATTTTCACACTCAAGTTTCGTAAACATAAACAAAAACTTCACAGTTGTTTCCACAATTATAGTTGTGGCCTCTTTACTTAATGTTTATGCACTTATTGGGAATAACACCACAACTGAAATAAAACTCTTTTAGCTACTACGTCAAAATATTACACTCAAAACAAATAAATATCACCTTACTTTTTTGCAATACGGAACCTGGCCTTTCGCAATAAATTCTTTATTACAGTGTACGAACGAAAGCATCAATCGAATGTTGCCATGATTTCTGTTTTATTAAGTGTGTTGAAATTCTAAATTATTATTTTTTCAAATATCACTTCATTTGATAGAAATGTTGGAGGATTTTGTTTATTGTAGGTACTTAAGTTCTTACTTTGGTTGACAACTTTGAACCATTTTTTTCTGGTAAACCATAAACTGTTTAACATATGTTATATAACACTTTTTTATTTATACTGATCAGTTCTATCACCTATCAAAATATTTGCACTGCATTATGTTATACCCTTTTTAATTAATATATTTCCCTATAGAAATAGATTGATTGCATTGAAAGTTGTTTTATTGTTTTGGAAATATGTTTTAAAATGTTTTTCGTTGCATTTTTTATATTTTTCAGTATTTAAACCAACATTAAAACAGTTTTTAGAATTGGTTATTGGCGTTTCTCAACAATTTTATATACTTTCATTTTGTTTATGTGTTATTTTTTTTCAAACAATCTCATTATTATGTACATATTTTGTAGAAAGAAATTTGTAAAGATTTGGGTTAAATCGTAAAAATTATAAATATAAAATATTCAAAAATATTTTATTTTTATCCAGAAAAGATGTAAATTATTCTGAAATCAGGTGTTAGTTAGGAATCGCATTAAACTGAAGAGGATTTAAGTTATTATATTAAAATATAACTGAAGTACTTACCTTTAACATTATTTTTTCCACAACGGCCTTAACCCTGTTTGGCTTTGGAAAAATATTTATGTTTTTCATCGGTATGTTCTTTACAGCTTTGTAATATTGCCTTATTTTATTTCTTTGTTTTAATTCCATTTCTCTTCTCTCAGGAAACGTGTTAGAATCTATTTCAACATAGTTAATTATTGGACCTCTATTATTTGGCTCATTTCTTTTCCTAATTTTCGGTCGAAACATATAGCGATCAGAATTAAAATCTGATTGTGAAGAAATATAAGATGAAGATGTCAAATTATTACTTGATAGCGTTGACCTAGGTGATTCGCAAATTTCATCATATTGCACATGAGAAAATCTCTCAGAACTTCTTTTGCATGTACAAACGTCCGTGATTGTTGGTACGGTTTGAAGTTGTTGAGTAATTTTATTTGATATATTTCTATAAGGAGTATTTTCATTAATATTCTTGATATTAACACCAGTTGTACTTTGTGGTGCAAGACTCATTAATGAAGAATCACTCAGTACAGGTTTACTTTCATTTTCCTCGTCTTCGGATTCAGAACAAAGGCATATTGCCGGTTCCATAGGAAGCAACTTTGATTTTGGTGCATCTAATATTTCTTCTGTAGTAGGTAATTGGGATTTTTGTATTGGTTCCTTAATTTTCAGTCTAGCCTCAATCAGAGATGAGTCTACTTCTTCCATATCGTCTAGCTTAACACTTACATTATCTTCTAATTTTACTTGCTCTCCGGATTGAGTATCTTTCAGGTGTCCCTCAATTAATGGAGTTTCTTCTTTAAAATCTTCTCCACTTTCAGTATCAGTATTTTCTAAAATTTTAAAATCTTTCTTCGATTTCTTCTTTTTTAATTTATTTTTAAATTGTATAGGTATTTTCTCTTTTGAGGTTTCTGGAATGCCTACGAAATCGACATGCTTTCCGGGTTTTTCCAAGCCAGTTTTAGATATTGAAGTGCCTTTAGTTTTTTTGTTAGTTTCCTCTTCAGGTTCTTCTCTGTAACTTTCCATACTAGCATAATCAGGAATTTCTTGCTTCTCAATATCTTTAAAAGGGATTGGAAGTTGTGCGGCGTTGTTGTATTTCGTTTTATCATGTTGGTAGGAATATGAATAATCAGATGATGAGTCTGTAGTATAATAATCCGAGTCTTCAGTAGTTTTACTGTGCTTTGCCTTGTCTTTATCGGAATCTTCTGAAAGCAATTTAATCTCTTCTTTTTTATCGAAATCCTCATCTGAGGTATCTAACAGCACCGAATCTATAAAATTATCACCGTTTTTGTTATTAAAACACAACCATTTTCTTGGTTGTTTGTGGTCCTTAATTTTCGAGCGATCCTTAATTACTTTTTTAGGTTTTATTTTTTTGGTTTTGGTCTTTGTTTTTTTAACATTTATATCTTCTTCTGACGAGTCTCTGAAATGTTTATTATGAATTAGTAGAATGTATATATATATATATATATAATAGTTTTGCTTGAGCAACGTTGTTTTCCAGATAGGGATAAAGATCATTGAAGATAAGGTAGAAGCCTCTCTGGAATGGCCCTACCGTAAGCTAAATAAGTATTTGTAAGCTGACTTTTATTCTTGGACAAACGCCAATACACTGTTCTTGGTATTGTTCTGTTCCAAATCTGAAAATCTGATATATCTGAAATATGGCTTCAGGATATGAAAACTCCGAGGACATTTAGCTGGACGAAAAATTATAACAGTATGTTTTCCACGTTGAACTTCGCAGAAATTTTGTCTAGAAAAGTGTGGTCATTGTATAAAAGTTGGACTACTACGGGGTATTTCCTTTGGTCAAGTTAGAGCTACAAAGAACGCAAATTGGACCGCCAAGCAATACCTATGAGGCAGATCAATTGGCATAGTAAAATATAGAACCCATTTTGAATAGAAGTTAATTAAATTAATGAAAGCAATGGAATTTCAAAGCAAATTCGATAAATCACTGATTGAAAAAAAATTGTAATTGGTTGTTAGAAAGGAGAATTATTTGTAATCCTGAATGTAGGTAAGAAAAGTACGGTCGTATATCGAACTGTTTCGACCGAGGTACTGTACAACTGTACGTCATCAAGGGTCTTCTGCCTATTAAAAACGAAGTAGATAAAAGAGGAGGATTTATGAAAGGGTCGAAAGAAGGGAAGGGAGAAAAAAGGTAAGAAATGAGGAGCTAGAGAGATCCTTGAGTTAGTGAGAAATTGAAAGGGAGCCTAATCGGTCTACCCCAGTGGACAAATAGGATTGATACGGACAAAGGTAGTTTGACTCCCAGGTGGTCAATTACTACCTGATACACATGCTTTAAGGAAGTGGGTACTTTAGATAGTCCTTGTACAGGCTTCTACGGGCTAAGGACGATATGTGTGTGTTCTGAGAGCAGATTTTTTTATGCGAAAGGTGGCGGAACTATAGGGTGAGTGTTGAGGTAGAGTTGGATTGTGTAATAGGCTCGGATAGTATCACAGAATGATAGGAAGTGATACTGAAAAGCGGACTAAGTGACTAAGATGACCAAGGAGAAGGAATGTGAGGCAACGTGTGAGGAATTATCGATCAGTTAAGCTGGGCACCACACGGGGTGATATATTCTGAAGCACATATCCAGGTAGCCTTAGGTATTTTATCACTTACAGCATCTCGTAATTAGAAAAGTGGATGCTATTTCATACGGAGGATTTGAACTCGGCGGTGAGTTTCTGTTTCTTCAAGGGGTTTGCTACCCATCATTTAATTTAAGCCACTGTTTGCTAACGGGTTTGCATCATTTAATTAATTTTATGTTCAACAAAAATAAAGTTTTCGTCATGTCGACAAAATCTAATAGAAAATTAAGCTTAAATTTAAGCTCTCTATATAAATGAATTGCCCCAATATACATATATTCAGGTTAAGTTCGCAGAAACGGTGAGTTTCTTTTTCTTCAAAGTTTGTTAATTTCATACTCACTTTTCTTCGTCTATATCTGACATATCTCCATATTCAATTGGCGAAAGACAAACTGTGCACAGATTATTTAAATCAGCGAAACACTGTTTGCAATAAACACCAGGGCAACCTGGTGTATGACATCTTATTGGCTTCTTGGTATCTGATTCACGGAATACTGTACCACAAACTAAACAAACTGTTTGTGGTTTATCAAAGCACAATGCAAAAATTCTAAAACAATAAAAACAAAATACTTCTATTCAGAATTAAGGAAAATTGTTACCGAAAGTTAGCTGCTAAATATTCTTTACAAGTCACTTTTTCAATTCCCTTTGTACCAAAAAGCATTCGTTTAAGTTGCCGTCGTGCAAATTTTAAGAAAGAATTTCGAGATCTCATAATATGGTTGTATAACCAAATGGATCTCTGCCTCGCTCTTAGTGGATGATAATAAGACATAACAGTATTCCGTAGTCGCAAGCCATAAGGCTCCAGAAATGTTAGTATCCAACATAGAATTAATAGCGTTACTGAAAAGATATAATTAAACTATTTCATTTTCATAGAGTGCTAACTTATAAATGTTCAATAATCTAAGTCCTGAAGATCATCTAGCATACCTAGCTGAACATAGCGGTCATAATCGGGAGGAATAGGTGTGGGAAGACATGGTACTGTATCAATTTCCAATTGAAATCCCATTGGCTGGAACGCCTTTACTATACTTCTTAATAGCTTTGCTAAAAATCCTTGACCGCTAATATGAGCCGTTGGTAAATTCGGTGCTAAAATATAAAATGTATCAATATTTTTAAAACTGTACATATTAAAACAAAAAAAAAACATTTTTTATAAAGAGCTCTTTTAGCTGGTATGTTACATGCTGCCTTAGATTTTTTATATTTTTTAATTTTGGCGCTGTTTAACACGAAATATATCTATCCTATTAGGTCATACGTATCCTTTCAGGAAATGTTGTCAGGTCGAACACATAATGATAGACAGGGCTGCTATACTGCTTGGAAAGAAAATCGTAAAATAGAATGACTAGAATGTGGAAGGCAAAGTAAATTTAAAATGTAAATCTCGTTTGCACAATTTATTTCTATAGTATTTTAATTTTCTCGGTATCACAGTACGACTCCCGATTTCAGTTGTATGTAAGTACGAAATAGATTACTAATTATTTGAGATTTTAATCAGTTGAAGGAAGCACAATTGAAGATTCTCGACTAGAAACAATATTTTGTCTTGCGTTCATTGGATTGTAAAATATCGAAAAGATGGTATCTTTTCGATATTATGCTTCTAAATTTAGTTATAATCAGTCAAGTATATTTTTGACAAGGATATAATATCCGGATTGTTAGATTTGATTAGATATTCTGATTATATTTTATTTGATTTAAAACTGTGAATCACTGAAAAGAATTAAAAAATCCTTCGAACGACACTGGAGAGGAGTTAAGACGAAAGATAATATAAACGAGATGCCCCGAAACTATGATAGTCATTTAAAGTTGGAGAGTTATTTCTGTCCATTTACAATAGACCGTCGGATTAAATTTTTTTACTGCTTGTGACAGTATAAAAAGTGTGAGTATGAAGAATTAATGTTTTAATTAGCGAAAAGATTATTCTGCTATTTAATTAATTAAAACTAATGATCGCCTAATGGTCGAAATTCAATTGTACATATTTCATTAAATTTTTTATGTATTGGTTGCCTTAATTTCCTGCAATAGTTACCAAATTCAAAATTTATTATTAGTAATAGTTGAGAAGAAATCAATTAAAAGCTTCTTGCTCTTCTTCTACTTTTTTAGGCAGTTCAGCTTGTTCCTTTATTGTTTCTTTATATTTATTATCACTAGATATTTTACGGAGTTGGCCCACACCTCTTCTACCTGCTTGTAGCTTGAAAATTACTCTGCTCTTTAAGAACCGAAAACCCCCTTCACCAACTTGAATAGGAAGCTTATGATTTGCATGTCAAAAATGGAGTAGCACATGTTATTTAATGTAAAAAGTTATGTAAGACTCATACATGTTTCTCTATTTATTTTCAACCTTTTTGTGAATAACAGTTTTATTTGAACCCTTTTAATGGCATATACCTTCCTAATGGTGCGTTTTAATGCACATGTTAATAGGGGCTTTTTGGATTAATTTAATGAGTTTATAAACAACAGATGTTTGGAACCCTATCTTTGTGGCAGATTAAGGTGATTCCCAGGTAGTAGCCTTCCATCCTCTCTTTTGTGCTAATGCATCTATCTCTATCTTATTTTTAATCGTTTTTTTACTAAGAACCAGTATTTTCGTCTTCTGAGCTGATATTACCATATTGATTTTTTTGCTACAGTGTTAAATCTGTGGACCAATCCTTTAAGTCATATACGTCAATAGCGTAGCAGAGGATTTTTATTTCTTCGTTTCCCATCTTATATAATTTACCTTTCCTCACTATCTTTATTGTCTCATCAATAATGAGATGAAGAGTAGGGGATAAGGTTTGGCTTGAAGAGTTTTTGTCAGAAAAGTTACCACAAGGATACCTAGCTTGTGGGGCGGCCAAGCGTTCATAGCGAAGTCGCTTTATGATCCTTCGATGTCGACTCTTCCTATCATTGCCTTATACATGTGCCGGTTTCTATGTCCTCTATGAGTTGTCCTTCTGTTCAAGCCAGTATGGTACTATTCATTTACATATCTTTAATTGTCTTAATAATCTCTAGCGGCACTTGTGTATGATGAAGAAGATGAACCACGTTCTTTAGCCTTACTTTGTCTAAGGCTAGGTCAAAACTTCGGTGGATTATATTCGAATTCTAATGCATTCTCTGTTATTTGTCTCGTTACGAACACCGCATATGTGCAGCGGAAACGCGCTTGTTCGCCTTCAAATGATATTTTTCGATTTAATAATTTCATTAGGACTTTTGTCCTATTCAGGTTGGTGAAGGGGGTTTTCGGTCCTTAAAGAGCAGAGTAATTATCAAGCTACAAGCAGGTAGAAGAGGTGTGGTCCAACTCCGTAAAATATCTAGTGATAATAAATATAAAGAAACAATAAAGGAACAAGCTGAACTGCCTAAAAAAGTGCTTTTAATTGATTTCTTCACAACTATTACTAATAATAAATTTTGAATTTGGAAACTATTATTAAGGTTTAATGAAATTGTACAGTTGAATTTACTAGGCGATCATTAGTTTTAATTAATTAAATAGCAGAATAATCTTTTCGCTAATTAATACATTAATCCTTCATACTCAACTTTTTATCTGTCACAAGCAGTAAAAAATTGAATCCGACGGTCTATTGTAAATGGACAGAAATAACTCTCCAACTTTTGACTATCATAGTTTCGGGGCATCTCGTTTATATTATCTTTCGTCTTAACTCCTCTCCAGTGTCGTTCGAAGGATTTTTTAATTCTTTTCAGTGATTCACCGTTTTAAATCGAATAAAATATAATCAGAATATCTAATCAAATCTGACAATTATTATATCCTTGTCAAAATATACTTGACGTTTAGAAGCATAATAGTATTACGGATAATCATTCTTGATGTGTCGAAATTAATGTGGAAGTATCTTTGTATAGTATACGGTTAGTTTACATTTTATTTTTGAGTATCATACACCTCCCTTTAAAATTAAAATAAATATTACTTTTTAAATTGTATTATTCTAACGTTATATTTTGATTTGAGCTGCTTCTCATCTTGAAGCAATTACATGAAAAATCAATTGCAACGACATTCTACCCAATATTTCTTAATATACAAACGGAAAAACTTAAATTATCGAGACCTTGTAAATATTTATGCAAATCCTCGAAATCAGTCAGTTTTAGATTAAAAATGGACATTTTCCAACGACAAAATTGCATCCTACAATGAAGTTAAAACCAACAATTTTTAAATAGCTTGACGTACATTGTGTGACATGCCATTCTCTACTCCATAATGTTATTGTTCGCAAATTTATTTTTAGAATATTTCCAAATGGGTGGGGATTGTGGAAGCGAGTAGCTGATTTTACATTACTAAATTTCTTATTATGGCGATATAACAACTAAACAAAAACCCCTTGGTACAACTGACATAACAAGAATAATAATTGAGATTAGAGTGCTCATGTCTGACATATTGAATGATGTTCGAAAACCTCATTTATTATTAGCAATCAAAGAATTTATTAAATTAATTTTTTAATAAACTCTTTGATTGCTGCATTTCGCTATAACTTCACAGAATAATATTACTGTTGTTTTATTGATAATGTAAAAAAAATGAACGAATGAATAAATGAGGTTTTCGAACATCATTCAATATGTCAGACATGAGAGCTCTAATCACAATTATTATTCTTGTTATGTCAGTTGTACCAAGGGGTTTTGTTTTGTATATAATACATTTCATATATCCCCATAATAAGAAATTTAGTAATGTAAAATCAGATACTCGCTTCCACAATCTCCATTTGGAAATATTCTGAATCAGTTCAATGGTAATATTACAAAATTACTGAAAATGAACGGATATAGAACTTTGTGAACGTATCCCAAATGAAATATCCTATAGAGGATAACAATAGCAATCTACAATTAGCTTGTGAATCGAATTTATTGTTATAAAAATTTGGTGATCTGGATTACATAAGGCTTGAACTGTGTATTTGGAGTAACCAGTTATTAGTTTCATTATTGATTCTGATTGTATTCAAACATTTCTTGCTCTAAAGCAAGGGATTGTAGTTACCTAGACCATGCGTTTTAACTTGATTTCTAGCGTAGTTGAACTGGATATACCAAAAATTACTTCTGTAAACCGGGTTTTAATTTATTGTAGAAGAGATAAACTGTTCAAACTGTAATGCTGATTCCTGTTTTTTACATAAAGAATATTTGTAGGGGGTACATGCAAAAAACATGGAATGTCACAATTTTTATTTTTTCTACTTTTTATTGGAAGCAAATCTTTATATATGGTAGTTTAGCTCCCAATCACAAATTTTTCTTTAAAAGTAAACAGAAAGCGCCAAAAAGGCGTTTTTGTGTATGGCAGAAACCTCTACACTCCATAGCCGAAACGAAACCAGAAATGTCCATATCATAAAAGTAAAGAACAAGGATTGTCCAAATAGACAGTTGTGATTTGGAGGTTACAATTTCGATAAAGTTTGCACTGTTGTAATTTTATGTTGATTAATCTGAAAACTCAAATGGAATTGCCATTTCATTGGTACGAGTTGCTTAAGAATTCAATAATGAAACCTTTTAAATTCATTGAGATTGCCCAATGAGAAGCTGTGACAGGATGGACCAACTTACCTACTGAAAAATTCATGAAGAACATACTCATGATGCATAGAGAAAATTATAATGGATCTTGGGAGAAAACTAAGAATTTTATTAATGGGGTTAACCGTGTTACTAGCAATGAGTTTCAACTTTGAACATAAGTGAACTTAAATGTAAGGACTTGCTGTGTCTATTACCATTTTGTAATAGAGAAGCACAGGTATTTTACAAATCATTAAAATATGATTCCAAATTAAAGATGCTGATGACTGAATTGTACATTCGTCGTTCTTTGTTGTTCTAGGACTGTTTTATTTTTTGTTTCTGTTAAATTTTAATATTTTAAATAACTAAAAAGTCCATTATAACTACAAATTATATTAACTAATAAACCATTAGTTTTAAGCAAAAGTTACTGCATACGCCGATCTCAACAAAAATTATATACTTCTAAACTTTTAATTATGACTTTCTCAAAATCTATTCATTAGGACATTGCCCGCTCTTTGCCTGTACCCTTCATTTTTAATTAACATGTTCATTTACACAGATGTTGGGCTATAGTTTGTTAAGTGATGAAGCCTTGGATGGCTATGCCAAAACATAAAACTGTTTGTAGAAAGTTGTACATCGTTTTGGCAGATAATTGCAAAATTAGCTGAAAGATATTGTATGGCATATTACCCAAAATGACATGAAATGAACTGCTGCAAATTAAGCAATTTCAAACAAAGTGTGACTGGTTTAATCTAAGTAAAAGTATCTACAGTTTAAGTTATTATTGAAGTTATTTACTTTTTGATTAAGAGTGTAGAACTGATTATTAAAAAGTACAAATTGAATATAGATCTTAACGAAAACAATTTTAATTTAATTAATAATTTACAAACTTACTATTTGTGTAACTTTAAATATTTTTACAAGCTTAAATTGTATTATATAATAAAATGACATATTTTTGTGGGTTATATGGGATCACTTTTATTACAGTCTTTTGTCAACTGTGGTCAGACAACAGTACAACTATAATTATTGTTATAAAATTCATTTAATGCCGTCAAATAAATACGAAACCTAAATTAATGGTTCCTCTAAAACATTGGGACTACGAAACAAAACAATCTCGCTGATTATAAAAAGAGATATCAACAATGGCGACTGAATTTTATATATAACGGCGTCTACTTTAGGCGGAACAGTTTGGTTTTTAGGCAGCGTGTCATACCAGCTGATAGTATTAGTCATTGTGTTTTTAAATGTTTATTTGTATAAAAATAAAGATGTTAAAAGTGAAAGTGAATATTTATGAATTTTTAATATCCACAGAATCTATTGCAATATTTTTCATTTGAAAATCAGACATGTAATACAAAATTGATTTGGAAATTTCTAGTAGCAATTTAGACAACTATATTGTATTAAATTAGGAGATATTGCACAAGTTTTTATTTGATAAGGGCTGGTTACATTTTATCTACTTTGTCTAGAGATGATAGTTGAAGTAGTTAATAAAACTAAATATTCAGAAAAACCTATTTACGAAAATTCAAGTGATCAGGATTGCGATCATGAAGAATTGAAATTATGCATCCGTTGCCATTACAATTACAAGTGTAGGTTTGAATTTAAAAAAGTGATATCATATTATATAAATGATCAAAATTATAGACGTATTTTTTTTCTCTAAAAGCATCCCCACAATTACTATATGATTGTAAAAAAATATTACTACACCTGTATCACAAATATAATAATAATTTTTAAAATTTGTTGAGTTCTCAAATTTGTATTCATTAAAAAAAACATGTTAAGAAATCAAACTGACCATGGACTTTACCAGGCTCTCGTGCCGGACTCAACAGGGCTTAGTAAAAAAGGAAAATGAATTAATAACAGTACGCAGTTTACCAATAAGTCGAGTCAGGACCTGGCGTATATTTCATTGCTAATTTATTGCTACTTTATTACTCTAAAACAAAATTTAATTCACCAACCCTCTGCGAGAGCGTGTCCTATGTGGCATAAACTAAGCCATGTTGGACTATATCTCAGAAACTAAAAATGATTTCAGTCTTTTTTTCCATATTTATAATTGCTCATTTATTGACCCAAATAAAATTAAGATTCAAGCCACGTCAGACACAGTTTCTCCGAAAGTATTCGAGTAAATAATGGTTTCAAAGTGCATACTGACAAAGAACTTTATGAGCCAAACTAAGATGGCGAATAAGACAAAATTCACCAGGTTATAAGAAAGAAGATAAAAAGCAACGTTAATTGCTCAACATGCCATCAAGATGTCATACCAAAGGACCTTAAAAACACCAGAGTAAATTTAAAACAAACGAAATCAAGACAGATCAATTTATTAGTAGTTGTTAGGTAGTAGTTAGTTCAGAGTAGTTAGTGAATAATAAGAGCTGGTTTTCAATATTTCCAAAACAAATAATAGTTGAGCCAAATGGTAAATTTCTTCGAGAAAAATCACTGATGCCTTGAATTAGCCATTACAAAGCTAAAGAACGAACAAGACTCCAAGTAACAAACCCTTGAGAACGCCAGAAGTTATTACGAATGCTTTAACCCCATAGTCATTTCACTAAATACCTGGCAAAATATTAGAAACGTTAAAGTCTAATGATAAGTTTTACTGCATAATGGAAATCCTAAACGGTTTTCAAATATCTATAAGCTGTTCAAAAGTAATTTCAAACGGCACTGGACACGCAATGAAAGAGTTGATTAATGGAAACACCTAATTTACACCTGTCAATAGAGATTTTTACTATAAAATTCAACAGCAATATGCCATCACGTAAATAATAGTTTACAAGTCGTAACTGACATAATTTTAACAGCAAAGTCGTTGAAGTAAATTATTGGAGGCTTACAAACCCCGAAAATACGGGCTATTTTAGTTTTTTGCTTATAATGTGAAAAGTAATGATCTGTTCATAATACCCGCAATAGAAAAATTGTGGAGTATCAGAAAATGAGTGTTTATAAATTTGGATCGCAGCATTTTTTATAAATAAAAGCTGAAAAAACTTGTAGCTATATTTTGCAGAACGATCGTATTAACGACGATAGTTCGGTAGGGGTTCGGTAGGGATATGCAAAATATATTTTGAAAGCTCATAAAATGCACTTCACTCGTATATCTTGGATTTTTGGTATAGTGTTTTAAAATATAATAATACTGCTTGAGAAATATGACTTAAACGATGACCCCTTACTTCACCTCCGATGAAAAAAGTAATTTAATTAACAGTTTACTCATAAAACTGTTTGCAGGTAATCATTAACTTAACAAATGGAAAAATTAACCAATATGGGACAGGTAATAGTTATGTAAATAAAAAAGTAATAAACTGTTGAGAAAAAACATATAATAATAATATTTACCATAATTTTCATCACGTGTCCCCCCCACAAGAAAATTCTAGATCCATCCACATGCTTTGACAGCTATTGTCAGTGTACCGCTGGCATATTCGTACATTTAATGCAATGTTTACTATTATTTTAAACCAATTTCTCCGCATTACAGGGCAAATCCAAGATAGACAAATTGAAGTGAAATTAAATGAACTTACAAAATATCTTTAGTTTGTCCCGGTCGGGCTAGTCTCATTAATACGGTGGGATGTGCAAAATATCTCTCTAAATTATTTAAATTCCTATTCTTCAAAAACTACTTATTCAGTAGTACCCATCTTGAGCCCATATAAACTGAACATCACACACTGTCATTTTACCGATGATTGATATTCCAGTAATAGTTACTAGAATGTTAAAAGTGTTTGAAACAGTTTTGACCAGTTTTTCTGAGTTTACTCTGTAAAAAATCATTTAATCAGGATGTATAAACGCTCATTAAGGAGGATGACTGATTCTCTACATCTTTTCTTTAGATGGCATTACGAATCCTTCAATACTTTTCATTATAGCAAAAAGAAACGAAATTCCCATTTTTGCGGATTTTTGTTATTTAAATAGTTTACTTCTACCAGTTTGCTGTTAAAATCTTAGCATTGATTATCTATAAACTGTTACTGACGTGATGGTATAAGCGAACTGCTGTTGAATTTTAAGTCCAAACGTAAGTTAAATTTTGCTTTATAAACTGGTGTAATTATATTGGTCTTTGTTATATCAATACTTCTAAAGTTATGGGAAGGCCTCTGGAGACGAATGGGGATTTTTTTCAAAATCAATTTGATTTTAATCAAATATCAAAGGTGTGGTTGAAAAGTAACAACAATGAGTTGAACATTTTACAAAATGAGTAGGTGAAACCTAAAAACCGAGGATTAACATTGCTGACCAAACCTTCAGGGTTTATATAAATTTATTTATAGATTATTTCTACTGCTACAAAATATCAAACTCATTACCTTGCACCTTTGATTGAAATCGTCCATAATATTGAATTAAATTCATCATCCAATAAAGTGAGTAGTCTGTTGCCATTATTATTAAAATTTTCATAGTTGCAGTGGCTAAGGTTGAAATAGATTTTGAAAGAGCTTTTTTCTCACTTTTAACTAATCTTGCAGATTTCATCTGAAACACACAGTTTATTTTAAAAAAATTCTAAAAATGTACAGTTGACAATTTGCATTTATTTATATTATTATAAAACAATTGCTGAATCTGAATTTAATAGTTTTGGTAGGAATAAAATAACCATACAGTTACAAATGCCCAAGGAAATTTTTACATATACTGTTGTTTATATTTTGACATAAAAAATATAAATACATTCGGCGATTGTTTATAAAAAATGGTATAATAAATATACAAACAAGTTTTAAGAAAAAATCTCCTTGTTGGGAATCTATTATCAATAATTGGAGTTAGGCCTCATATGCACGAGAGTTTAAAAAGGGTCGCGTTAAAACCCAATGTTGGCGCTATTTGTGTTCATAAAAGGCTTAATCACTGTGGATCGTACTCGCTGCGGAGTAGACGTATAGAAAATTATGAATTCAAAATCAAAATTATTGGCATTTGCCATTTGTGTCGAGAGCAGCTGGAAAAAGAAAATAAAATCATATTTGGTACATTCCGTTAATTATCAACGATGTGTAAAAGTGTTTCGATTTATGGAGATTTGAGGCTTTATCCTGATAAGTTTTCTTATCTATTTTCGAATGTCTGTAAGCACATTCTGTGAATTATTGGCAATCGTGAGCCCTCGAATAGCTCTTCAAGACACCAACATGAAATTTGTGATATTGCAACTCCAGCTGTGAAAAGATTGACCATGTAACTGAGGTAAATTTGGGACTTCATTGAAAATAATTTGGTCAAGTGCGAGTTGGACTCGCATACCGTACCGACTTCAAGATTCTAATATTCAGACAAGCAGGGAATGAGTGTATTTTCTTATATTTACCATATCTTTTAAAGGAAGCGTATTATACTTATAAAAAATATTCACTTTCATTTTCCCCACATAGATATTTTACTAATAAACTTTCAAGGAAACCTTTTATAATCTACTGTCTGAATTTTGAGGCTCGGTAGATTGGAAGATAAAGGGGAAAATAGGTCAAGTTTTAAATAATAAATTATTAAATCTGTTAGACAAATTATGTAAAAATACAAATAAAATATCTTTTTCAAAATTTTAGAGAGTGGGAATTAAGTTGATATTTAATATTTTGGTAATATCTTTTAAACAAATGATTTAAAAACATGATATTGCAATATAGTCCGTGGGTTCAATTTAAAATTATAAAACTAATATTCACTTTCACTTTTCTAGAACTTTATTTACATTAAAACAGCTGATTTAAATATCACAATAACAATTCGATATACGCTCGTCGTCACTGTTTAACTGCACTCTCCATCGTAGCTGCTTCCTTTATAAGCTAGAATAGAAAATTCTCGTAAAATCAATCATCACTCCTTCCGCTGCCAAGTCTTTTCGAGAACCGTTTTTTTTGTCTCAAAGCGTTTGTTGTCGTACTGAAATGAAACAGGGTCGGCTTTGGGTAAATTTCGTAACACTGCCCCCCCCCCCTTTAATTCTGATCGTCCCGATCAGAAACATCCTCTCCATGGTAGGGAGCGAGTCGATCTAAATGAACCACCTTCAATTTAGCCTTGGGGTTTCGACGGATCCGGTAGACGACGTCATTCAGTCTCTTGACCACCTCGTATGGACCATCCCAGGCGGGTGTAAGCTTTGGGGATTTACCCTTGCTCCGTTGGGGGTTGTACAGCCAGACTTTGTCCCTCTCCTAGAACCCGACTGAATTGGCCTTGAGGTCGTATCGCGTCTTCATCCGGTCACTGGTGGCCAACATCTGCGTTTGGGCCAATTCGTGTATTGCCAGCATGTTATGTCGGAGCTGGTCGGCATAATCGTCGATGTCTTGGGGAGGTTGTTCGAGGGAGCCAAATGTCAAATCGCAGGGTAACCGCAGCTCCTTTCCGAAGAGGACCCTGGCTGGGGTCAGGCCTGTACTAATATGTACAGCAGAGCGATATGCCAACAGGAATAGGGGAATATGCTCATCCCAATCACGCTGGTTATTGCTGACGACCTTGGATAGGTGTTGTTCCAAGGTCCTGTTGAATCTTTCCACCATTCCGTCTGACTGTGGGTGTAATGGTGTTGTTCTCGTTTTCCTGATCCCCAACATCGTGCAGACCTTCTGGAATACATTCGATTTGAAGTTACGCCCCTGGTCTGAATGTAATTCCATCGGGACGCCAAACCTGCTGAATAGTTGTTTTACTAGCACCGTCGCTACCGTGGTTGCCTCCTGGTTGGGTATCGCATAGGCCCTAGGCCATTTGCTGAAGTAATCCCTTGCGACCAGAATGTATTTGTTCCCCCTCTCAGACTCGGGAAACGGACCGGCGACATCGATGGCAATTCTTTCAAATGGGACGCCCACATTATACTGCTGCATTCTGCCCTTGGTCCGGGTCTTAGGGCCCTTACTGGATGCACAGATGGCACATTTGCGGCACCAAGCTCCGACGTCTTTGGAGTAATTCACCCAGTAGTACCGCTGGCGAACTTTGTCAAGAGTTTTATTCATGCCCAGGTGGCCTCCGGTAATTCCATCATGTACTTCGGACAGGATGGCTGGTACCTTTTTCTTCGGAACTACCAGTTGGGACTTGGTTTCTCGTCCATCAGCGCTTTCCCAAACTCGCTTGAGCATTTCATTGTCTACTCTTAGAGAGTCCCATTGAGCCCATAACGATTTCAGCACGCCGGAGGATCTAGCTACCTCGTCCCATCGTGGCCTGAGTGCCCCTCTCGTTTTGAGTGACAAGATTGGTTCGATATCTGGATCAGCCATTTGGTCCTGGATGCACTGTTCCGTTGTCCAGTCTTCATTGGCCTGCACTCGGATCTGCCTGATGGAGATACCCTCTCGCTGTTCCGTCTTCAGACAATGTCCGCATTCCGCTCTACAGGGTCGTCTGGATAGGGCATCGGCATTATTGTGCAAACGGCCGGCACGGTGTTCCACCTTGAAGTCGTATTGCTGTAATTTCTCCATCCATCTGGCCAGTTGTCCTTCCGGTGTCTTCATGTTCAGCAGCCATTTGAGTGCGGCATGATCTGTTCGGATTAAGAAATGACGACCATAGAGGTATTTGTGGAAATGGTCTACAGCCCTTATTATTGCAAGAAGTTCTTTTCTGGTGACGCAATAATTTCTTTCTGGTTTCGAGAATCCACGGCTGTAATACTCGATTACTCTCTCTTCACCATCTTGCACCTGGGATAGGACGGCCCCCAAACCTGTGTTGCTGGCGTCGGTGTCTAAGATGAACTTGCCGGACTGTGTAGGAAAGGCTAGGATTGGGCTGGAACATAGCGCTGCCTTCAGTCGCTTGAATGATGTTTCGCAATCCTGATTCCAATGGAAGGCCTCTTTCTCAGTGGTCTGCCGATGTAGATGGGCGGCGATGGTGGCAAATCCCTCAACAAAACGCCGGTAGTATGAACAGAAGATGCCCAAAAAGCTTCGGAGTTCATGTTTGTCTCTTGGAACTGGCCAATCACGGATGGCTTCTATCTTGTCTTCGTTGGTGCGGATTCCTGACTCGGACACCATGTGACCCAAGACTCTACTTCTTTTTGGAACAAGGAACACTTCTTCGGATTGAGTCTCAGGTTGGCATTATTAATTCTGGAGAATATTTCGTCCAGGTTCTTCAGATGGTCGTCGAATGTCTAACCCATGACTAGAATGTCGTCGAGGTATACGTCCTCCATGATAACCCGCTCAGTACATACTCCATTGGCCTCTCAAATGTAGCGGGTGCATTACATAACCCAAAGGGCATGACCGTGAACTGAAACAGCCCTTTACTGGTGGAGAACGCTGTCTTCTCTCTGTCGTTTGCGTGTAGACCAACCTGCCAATATCCACTTTTTAGGTCTAGTGTGGAGAACCAACGGGAGCCTGCTAGTGTGTTCAAAGTGTCGGGGTAGTGGATAGCTGTCTTTCTTCGTGACGTCATTCAGCTTCCTGTAATCCACACAAAATCGGGTGGTTCCATCCTTCTTCCAGCACGACGGGAAGCAGACCATGGGCTGATGGATGGCTAATAACTCCATTTTGTAACATGGACTCGATGTTTTCCTCGACTGCCTGTTGTTGCCCCAATGGTAGTCGTCTAGGTGGTATTCTGATGGGTTGAGCCTTTCCGGTATCTATTCGATGCTGGATGATGTTGGTGCGACCGGTGGTTCCATCTTGACTGTTAAAAATTTGATATTTAATATTTTGGTAATATCTTTTAAACAAATGATTTAAAAATATGATATTGCAATATAGTCCGTGGGTTCAATTTAAAATTATAAAACTAATATTCACTTTCACTTTTCTAGAACTTTATTTACATTAAAACAGCTGATTTAAATATCACAATAACAATTCGATATACGCTCGTCGTCACTGTTTAACTGCACTCTCCATCGTAGCTGCTTCCTTTATAAGCTAGAATAGAAAATTCTCGTAAAATCAATCATCACTCCTTCCGCTGCCGAGTCTTTTCGAGAACCGTTTTTTTTATCTCAAAGTGTTTGTTGTCGTACTGAAATGAAACAGGGTCGGCTTTGGGTAAATTTCGTAACAATATATTTGTAATTCACATAATGAGCCTTTTATTTGATATATTACATGATGCGTTTGAAAATTAAATTTTTATTTTCTATTTAATTCTGTTATTTGTGCCCAAAATTACTATATGGGGGTTTTCTACAAATTGTTCTTATAAATGTCAAGTGAGTACTCAGTACTCCTTATTATTCTGAAAATTTTAGGTAGTATGGTTTCGGAAATAAAACGGGAAATGAGAATTTTTTATATCTTTTTGTTAATATCTTGTAAACAATTAATTTAAAAAATATGAAAAAAATATATATGTATTCTTCAGAATGAGCCCTTTCATTTAATGTATTGCATGATGCCTTAAAAGAATATTTTTTTATTTTCCGTTTAATTCTATAATTTGGCCCCCAATACTAATATTAGGAATTTCTTCCTATTTTTCCTGCAAACAAGAAATTTTAGGTCTTATTAGGAAATAAAAGGGGGAATGGGTAATGTTTTTAAATATTTTTCTTAATATATTTTAAAATATTAATTTTAAAAATATAAAAAAAGTATTTTTGTATTCGTCATATTGATTTGATATATTACATGATGCGTTAGAAATAATTTTAATTTTTTGTTTCCCGTTTAATGCTGCAATTTTCCCCCTAAAATTAATATTAGGGGTTTCTCCTAATTTTTCCAGTAAATTTCAGGTCCTATATCTCTATTTTCTCAAAATTTTCCGGCTTATAGTTTCGGATATAAGGTAGGGGGAATGGGTAAAAAAATTTATATTTTTGTTAATATTTTTCTAATAATCTATTTTAAAAATATGAAAAAAAATATATTTGTTTTCGCCATAATGAGCCCTTTCATTTGATATACTACATGATGTGTTAGAAACCATTTTAATTTTATGTTTTTCATTTAATTCTGTAATTTGCCCCCCAAAATTAATATTAGAGGTTTCTCCTTATTTTTTTCAGTAAAATTCAGGTGAGGCTCTACATCTCAATTTTCATCAAAATTTTACGGCTTACAGTTTCGGAGATAAAGTAGGGGGAATAGGTAAAAAAAATTATATTTATGTTAATATCTTTAATATAATTTATTTTAAAAATATGAAAAAATATATTTCTTTTCGCCATACTGTGCCCATTCATTTGATGTATTACATGATGTGTTAGAAATAATTTTAATTTTATATTTTCCATTTAATTCTGTAATTTGCCCCCCAAAATTAATAGTAGAGGTTTCTCCTTATTTTTTCGGTAACATTGAGGTGACGCCCTATATCTGTCACTAATTTTTTTCAAAATTTTATTTCTTATAGTTTCGGAGACAAGTGGGGGAGGGTCGATTTTTTTAGTTTTTCCCCCCAGAAGTATCCCTAGAATCAAAATTTCTTCATTTACGATATGTACTCCTCATCGGGTCACCAAACTATAGAATGATACCAAATTTCAACTTTTTCCGTCCAGTAGTTAAGGAGAAAATTGCTGTGATGTGAAAGTGGAAGAAATCCGGAGTGATATTATAGGGGTATCCGGATCTTGTATATACGGAACCCTAAATACTATGTTTTTATTAATTAGTTTAAAACAATGGTGTTAATTATGTAATAACTGCAAGGCACTTTGCTTTAATGTTTAATAATTACAATAATTTTCCATGGGTAAGTATTCTTTTGGTGCAGCGCCGGCGCTTTTTTAACTCCCGTCAGAATAGAAACACGGAGTTTCGTATGCTCAATTCGATTTAACGCCAACGCTCGACGTTGACAATCGAACAGTGCTCGATAAAAAGCGCCGCGCTTTAGAACCGCTTACGTGTGAACAAATGCATGGGTATTAGGGATGTAACGAACGCCCGATTTTCGATATTCGCGAATACGAATGCGAATGCGAATTTTCTCTTCTAATATTCGGGAATACAAATGTGAATATCAGATCAAAATTTACTTATTGTGATTTAATCAAAAATAATAAACTAAACTGTGCTAATTAATTATTATATAAAGTCATTCTTCTATGTTTAATAAATACCTTTGAAACCTTTGTTGTCTCACAGATGTATAAACACAAAATTTTGTTTGTTTGTTGTATCCTAACACGAAACTCTTACGCTCAACGCTGTTTCGACAGTTAAGCTGTCAACATATTAGAGTGAACCAACAAAGTTTTTTTTTGGTTTATGAGAGAAGTTATAAGAAGTTTGTATGTATTTATTTTTAATTAAACAGAAAAATTATATAATTATGTTTATGAGCCAAATACGAACTAAAATTATACAAGGTTGCCAAAAAAACGGAATTTGATTGTGATGTTATATGGACTCATTTAAATTAAAGTTGGCTTATTTAGGAGACAATTGATGGTCAGACTACATATTTTTTAAATCAGTTTCAAAAGTGACGAACGAGTGTAACCTTTGTATAGCTTTAAAAGTAAGATTCTGCCAGATTATTTGTTTCTGAGTAAAATGAGATTGTGTGCATGAGAATCGGTCAAAAAATAATTGACTTATGACAAGGTAAAGGTATGTTTTAACATCCTGATAGCTAATTTCTCTTATTTTGCAAAATTAACTATGCGTAATGACAAATTTCGCCTCGTTGATATAATGAAAAAAGCATAACCTACAGTTCTGTTAAGAAATTTCACCTAACACAAATGCCAGGCGCAAAGGAGGGAGGTGCCCAAGGAGTGTAAGAATGCAAGTACGACAGTTATGGTACTTTTATTTCTATTTATCTAACTTATAGGCTGTGTTCCTTGTAAACACATACAAAGCATTCATTGTGTCCTTACAGGAAATTCAATTAGTGCTTTTGTAGCGATTTTATATTGTCGGAGATCGCTCAGTGGTTTGTTTTCGTTCCCAGTTTCAGCTTGTGCCTGTCACTTTGACGCAACGCACGGCCCGAACCGCGCAAAGCTCGTTTACTTGGGACACACCCTTAGGAAAATATTCTGTTTACTTCGAATTTAGCAGTTAGCCCTGATAAAAGGCCTAGAGCTAGTCTGAGCGTTCCACAAATTGTCAAATTTAAACTTTGTCCTGAAGTTAAAGCTAGGAGACTATTAAGCTGCCGAAACCTTTTAAAAATATTTAAAAGTAGAAGAGATATCGATAGGTTGTATATCTTCCTAGCAACCAGAAAAAGAGTTGAAACACCATTAACCATTTTTTAGACAAAGGGACAAGTTAAGTAACTATGTAATGGTGTGTGTGGATTTAGCAGTAGCATCAATTGTCTTTTAAACAAGCCTTGTGTATTTAAAATCAGTCCACAGATAAAAATTTTATAAAATGAAAATAAAATTTCGTTTTTCTTGGACAACCGTATATAATACTGTTGAAAATATATTGCTTCTAGTCGAGAACCTTCATCAGTCCCGCTCCCCTCAACTGATTGAACCTCCAATAGTTGGTATCATAATTTCCTTGACAGGTTTTCGTGAATCTACAAATTCTTTGTCCTAGAAATCACAAGGAAACGGCGTTATATGCAGTATGACTCCTGATTTACGTTCTCTGGCAGCTAATTTTCCCTCTAACTTCTAGATCATGTTATGAAACTGACGTAACTTGCTTAATTTTACTTAGCAATTAAATTGTTGTTTCAATACATGTACATGTGAGGATTCCAGAAGAAATGTAATTATATAGTTGACACACAACTAGTGTATTTTTTATAAGTTATAAATAAATTTATGTCATCATACAACTGTTATTTCACATTGAAAAAAAATCGCATGAATAACCGCGAATACGAATGCGAATATTAAAAAACAGGCGAATATTCGCTGATGCGAATGCAAATGCGAATATTCGTTACATCCCTAATGGTTATACATTTGTCTCATTTAAAAGCTTTTTTAACGCCCGTTGAAAAAGCGCTGGTGCGAATGAGACCTTATTGATGAAAAAAAGTACTATGCTTTATTGGATAATTTAAGGTTTCCTTACCTTTATATAAATTTGTTCTTCTCTGTGATTTAAAGGTAATACTGTTTCCTTGTCTAGTTTTACCCTTCGCATGTCTATTTCATAAAAATGTTTAGTTATGTATTTATTGTCAAACCTTTCACTTGTTAAAAATTTGTAGCGATAATACGTTACTCTAAAAAATAATATATGTTTACTATAATTCTAATTATTTACAAAATTATATGTACTTCACTATAACAAAAATGAAGAATAGAGAAGCAGCCGAAGTCAAGAATTTGAAAATTTGTTGAACAGTAGTAGTTCTTTGTTTTATCTCCATCACAATTGCTTCGGATATCTCGGTTATAGATTTGGAGGAATTGCTTTGAAATTTAAAGGAATGAGAAAACCGTATTCGCACGTAAAACATTACTTTTATTTGTCTAACGAAGGTCTTCACTTCTAAAAACAATAAAATAATATAGACACGATAATTAAAAAAATGCCCACTTTTTCGAATATCCCTATTTATATTGTTTATATATTACATAATTAGCAATATAATCCCCATATTATATAATAACTTTTCAACATTTTTTTTGCAGGGGACACAAAAAAATCTTCAACTGGAAACCTAAATAGTCTATGAACGATAAGAAAGCACAATAATGGAGAGGAGACAGTAGAACAGACGAAAACATTCGACTAACAGAAAAAAAATCAGAACAGAATGCAAAATACACTCAACTACAAGAACAAATAGGATTCGGCTCTGACTTCAGCACAACTGATCACATACCTACTCTACTATGTTATAAGTCCAACTACACTGGCCTTGGCCTCCATAGACTTTGAGAAAGCTATATCGACTCCATAGTACCTATGGCAGTAGTCTTGAGCAGGTAAGGTGGAGGTCAGACATGGGGAAGCCATCTTACCAAAGCTATTCACAGCGACATTAGAGAATATCTTTTGAAATTTAGATAGGAACAACAACTTAATATAGACGACCAATATTTCAATCACGATGTTGTCTTAATTGCTAAAAATTCAGAGGAATTGCAATGACAAATAGCGCAGCTTTTATTAAAATGCACTAAATAAGGGAAAATAAAACATGGAATTCGAAAAATCCATAATGATGTGTAAACTCAAAGCAACAAATACTTTGAATAAGGCTGCTCTATAGAGGGGTGATCAGCACACAGTTGTTCTGATTATATATAGTAGGTACAACATTATGAATTTTATGGACTCCTTGTTTTAGTTTTGTATTTAAGTGCATTCATTTTAATAAAAGTGGGTTTTAAATATATTTTTTAAATTTTTATTTAATAATATAATAGCTTGTTTTATTTTTTATAGTTATTTTTATTTTATTTATGTTTTTCGATTCTGTCCCTCTTGGGGTGTCTGCAATTTTGAATTTATAGTGACGTAATTTTATTTTTCGTGTTTATCTTAGCAAAACCTTTCAGTTGATTCCCATATTATGGGGAGATAAAAAAATATTTGCCTGCCATCTTAGAAAGTTCGCCATATTCAATTTAGAATGATGTCTTATAAATCAAACGTTTGTGCAAAGAAAAGCTTGCAATAAACATCAAGATGTGCAACCAAATAGTAAACCTTAAACAATTAATGCAACCCTGCAAGTATTGAAAGAATATTTTCGCAAGGGGTTCAGTGGGACTCCAAAATTGAGATAAAAACAAACTTAATACTAGTAAAAGTTTGTCATTTCTGTCTCGTGATACCCAATATTATTTAAATGTAGAATTCTACTAGTACTGAAACCTGGATTCCGAAAAGAAAAATGAACCGAAAACTTATAGTGACACAAAAGTCTGTGGAGAAGTTATAACATTGAGAGGCTGAAAGTGTGAATGAGAAAAATACTAAGATAATTGATGTCAATTCCTTAATGATATTGATATTCGTAAAAAGACTAGGGAAACACTCTAATATAAGACAGGAGTATCGGAGTATGATATCAAGAACACAACAGACGTAACGTGGTCTCAGAAAGCTACACATGGAAAAAGATGTGAAAAGATGTGATATATAAGTGAGGCTACACTATAAGATATTCATATAAAATAGATGAATGTGATCCTGATGTATAAAACTATTAAAATATTTAGTTATAATAAAATTGTTACGAAAAACAAAATAGTATTTTAATCGTCTGATAGGCACCTCTTGCTTCCTGTATATATTTTGTAAGATTGAACTAGTTTAATCTCAATAAATTTACAGAAATAAGTAAAACTGTGGCACTTACTTCTAATGACAACTCCTATGATAGAATTGCTAATGAAATCCACTATCATACAAATCAAATCAAAAGGTTTCACTACATAACATACAGTTTTGATAATATATGTTATAGAACATAGCCAATTAAACATGGGTCCCAATTTGGCGTTGCAATCTATAATCGCATTGTCAAAGACTCTTATGCATCTCTCGAATGGTGTTCCAAGTTCTTTGTTGCAAATATTGAATATTCTTGCTAGAAACTGGAAGGCAGCTTTTATAATTCTGACTAGAAGAATTTTCAAGAACAATTATATTGTTAAGTTTTTCTAAGGTATACATGAATTAAGTGTTAGTTCTTATCCTTCATACTGGAGAATTGGTATATCATATCAATAACAAAATTTTCCGTTAAACTGTAATAAGTGACAAATACATTACCTATTGCCATTATAATCCGTTTGATTTTTATTAAAATTTCTTTAATTTTTTTAATAACTTCTTTCACAGTTTTCACAACTTTCTTTATTGCATCTTTTATAGCAATAAAGGGTTTCTTAATCACTTCAATTATTTGTCTTACAGCTTGTTTTAGTTGCTCCTGTAATTAAACAATATCATAACAAAAAATGTTTAAGATCTACTTGTAATTAATTGCTTTGTAATAATATTCAGTATTAATATAATTCATAATAGATTCGGCCAACACACCCCTACAAATACTTTGCAAAACATCTTATAAGCAGAACATAAGATTACTTATTATTATTATTATTACCATGCAACTTTATTTTAAATGAATCTGATATATTTTTTGTGTTACTCCCAAAAAGTTCACATCCAAATTGCCATCAAATTTTATGGTTGCAATCGACAACCCTTATATATACGTTTGGCTGTCTTTCATCTATTTGGAAATATCAGAGCATCTTCGGGACAGTTCCATAGAAACATCGAGAAATTTACTCGAAATTTCTAGAGCGACATAAGCACAACCATAAATAAATAGGTGTTTTGACAGAAAAGAGTGGCTTAGACGAGAAAAGTTAGAACGGTAAATCTGGGTTCAGAAATGCACTACTATTGTGTTGAGAATTGTTGATTTGTTATCGTCGCGAACAAAAGTTTTCACTTCACAAGAACATTTAATGAAACTTACACTGGAACAATTTCAATTATTAGATGAGAAAATGCTAATCCAACAGAAAAAATGGCATGTTAATAAATAATGCAAATGTACTAGTTGACCACAAAAAAGGGAAGAGTCAACCACGAAATTCACAAAGTTAATCATGAATAGAACAAAATGCTAAGTTTCGTTGAAGACAAAGTACACAGAGAAATTAAAAGGTTTACTAAGGAAATAAAAAAAACGAAATTGCATGGAAGAATCTTAAAACTACTATAACACAATTTCTTAAAGGCGCTCTCGGTACTAAAATTAATCCACAGTGTTTCAGACTTTTGTTTATCCAGATTTGCCTGACGATTTTTGGAAGTTTACCTGACACAAAAACTAGCATGTAAAAATTCTGAAGTACTCTTTGCTATACTCCTTATCATATATAAACAAATTATTTTTTTTCAAACTAATGTACTGAACATTTTCATGTTTTTCTGAAGAGAATATATTATGACTGCGCGTACGAGACAAATTCAAATATAACATGTTATAGTTATTTTTCCACATAGTTTTCCACCTTAGTAATGCATTTTCTCAACGACCAGATAGTTTTTCATGTCATTTTCGAAAATTGACAAATTGAATATAAAGTGCTGAACCGATCGACCCTTACAAAACACTGTCCCCAAGTGCTTATCTGAAAGACCCAAACATCTGGAAATCGCATGGTGAGTGGTGGATGCCCTTTTCTTTAGTTAATCTTTCGTTTAAATTTTTTGTTTCTTCTTCGTTTTCTAATAACGTCGCTATTACCTAGTGCACGTGAGATAATAATTGAGGCAATATCATTTGAGGACATTTTTATAGTACAATTCCCAAGCTACTAAGGTATGAACAGTTTGTTGTGCAATTTGTTTAACAAACTTTCGTTGCACAAGCGACGGTTGAACCTTAATGTTGCTCACTTACAGGACAAACTGTCATTCTATCTTGTTTAATTCGTGGCCAGTCAGGCGGTTGGCTTGGCCTAAGTATAGTACATAAAAGATTGCTTGATCAGTATTTACAAATTTCGAATAAAATCAGACAGCTTGTGAAGTATGACCGTGTCTGTGTCCCACCAAGACGCTTTGTCTGTTACAGTTGAAGAGTTTTTCTGGTTTGGTGCATCCGATTAAAATGATATTCGTAACAACTTAACTACACCAGGGTACGGTGCAAATATTAGCATATTAGCAGCGTTTTCTTACTCCGGCCCAGAGACACTTTGTGACGTCTGCTTTCGGGAAAATATACATCTATCGAGCAATTCTTAATATGCTATCGTTGGGCTTGGCCTTGAGCCATCTAGAGTGGATCCTGCTATCCTTCCCTCTTCTCTGCCAACCTCCAACACACTTTCTAAGCCCTCAGAAGTTAAAAGGCCGTTTGTATTTAATGATCCTTCTAGCAGAAAATTTTCTCTACTGTTAGTCATCGTAAAAAAATATTATTTTCAATACACATATTAATTAACTTGACATCAACAATATGTATAATTAAATGAATAGTTTGTGCTGTTTAACCTCTTTTTTTGTTTTATATTTCAAATAAAAAAATACTATTAACTAATTCAATAATTTTACGACTACAATTGAGATTATCTAAATAGTGCCGATACCTGACCACATGCCAATGATTCACTCATTATCCCCATATTATTGAGAGTATTTTTCGCTGGCCCTGAAACTGCGAGGATGAAGGCGTATGCTATTAGAGCTTGCCGTCCTTTTTTCGAGAAAAACTGTGGCAGCGTAAGCAACACAATACATCTGAAATTGAATGAATATTTAAATGAGTTCTGAATTTTATTAATTAACATCTCGGGAATATGAACGAATACTTGAATTTTAACGAATTGCATTACATTTATTTTGACAGACAGTTGTGGGTAAGAAATAATTGTGGTAATCGATTTGCAAATTTCACTAAAAGTCTGAATGTTGTTTAATGGAGAAAATATTTCATAGCCGAGAAAAGGAAAGTCAATAATTAACAACCAGTTTAAAGAAAAAGCAATTTAAAATAAAAAAAATTACAGAATTAGGAAAAATTAAAAAACTGATAAACAAACAAACAAAAAATATATCTGCTATATGCTTAATATCTTAATAATGAGATTATACGATGGTCAAGTCATATACCTCTTCCGAGTTTGAAATGAGTCTAGTATTTGTACAGGGTGATTCAGAAAATGATACAAAATTATTTATATTAGGTGACCAATACACAGAAACATATACAGGGTGGTTGCAATATAGGGTGAATTAGAATTACACTTATAGAAAGTGGTCGAAATAATAAAGCGAATAGAAAAGTTAAATATGTGGAAAATATACAAAGATTAGAGAGAGGGACAAAGAACGAGAGAGAGAGAGAGGTAGAGATAGAATACGCTAAAAAATCAATAGAATTATACCTTAAATCAAAGCAAAAAAGGATATATGTCAGAAAATAGTGATTCATTGCACACGGTTTCTAAACGGTTTATATTTTAAGCCAGTTGAAAGCGATCAATTTTCAATGGCTCACTTGTTTTCAGCCAAATTTGACGAAATGGGATATTTTATTTAGGAATAACAAAGAAATATGAATCGAAAAGGGATAAAAAGAGGAATCAGATCGTAAAAAATATATGGTAGGTGTCAGTTCAAACAATGAAGTAGAAATCTATTGAAATTTGAATTTTTTTCTGGAACGTCTCGTATAAATTACCAGGCTTAATTTAAGTCTAAATTAACTTATAACTATAGCGGATTTACGGACTTTTTTCCTATAAATTAAATTATCTCAGAAAATGTTCTTCGTAACCGTAGGGCAATGAAACTTAACTTAAATGTTTGAGTTTTATACGAATTCATCCTAAAAAATACACCCTTCCATTTAAAATAACCAAGTTAGAGTCAACTTTCGGTATAACCGGTAGTGATCAACAGGTGAAAACATTTTAGCTAAATAGAGCATATTCCAAAACCCTTAAACCCAAATTTGGAAATCTTTAATATGCTTAGTTTGTCTAAAACTCCTACTTACCACGTCCTTTCAAAAAACCTATACAATAATTCTCTAAGCTCTTAAATCTTTGTGATTTTAAGCAATATAAAAAATAAATAATCTATAGACGCGAGATGTAATGTCATTTATGATTTTCGTGGAATGACACTTCGAAAAGAGTATAAAATAAAAGATCATCAATAACGAAGCTGTTCTTCAGAAAGATTTCCTAATAATCCTAAAACAAAAACATTATTGCGGCTTAAGTACAAAAGTTTGGCATTACTTTATTATCATGTACATTTGGTAGACCACATGGCGGTACAACGGTGCCTTTTTTGACGGATATATATTGAAAATTTTCTTTGTTATTTTTCAGTATAAATGTGTTATCTGAGACTCACCTTACTTTCGTGCTAAAAGCCAATCCAATCATCAAAATAATTCCAAACACAGCACACACAATAGTGGCTGTCGTTATCTTAAAGTTAAGCTGGAAAACGAAAAACAAGAAAAACGTATAGGTTAAAATAAAACCTCCAAAATATCCAATTAAACTCTTCAAAATGAAATTCTCAAGGCTGCCGTAATGTTGAAGCTTATAACAAAATTTATGGCAGCAAAAACAATGTAAAATGTTTTTCAAAAGTTTTCTAAAAAATAATTTAATGTTAACGCCAATATGCCGGAATCTTCTTTTAGGCTTCTCTTTGTCTGCTATAGCTAATGAATCGGTTTTTTCCTCTTCTAATTCTGTTTTTAACTTTTTTAATGACGAAGCTAAGCATATTAACTTTAAGAAAGCCATATTTCTGAAATAATAATGTTATGGTATTCTGAAATTATCTTTCCATTCTTGTCAACATTGACAACAAAAGTCAAATTATACTGTATAGGTAAGGCGTGTCCTGAGTTTTAATTTTCGATTTGCGGTGAATAGATAGTTTATCTGAATCTGAATTAATAGAGGAAATATCTGGGTAGTGTCTGTAAAATAATTTCGTCGTCCGTTAGAATGAAAATTGTACAACTACAATTATTATCCCAGCATAATTGAGTTTGGGCTTCAAAAAAAAGTTACAGTTTGTCTATTGTTAAGCTTGCATTATTCATATTTTGCAAATAACATTGTCACTAATTTTAATACAGTAGAACCTCTGTAAGTCGAACCTCGATAAGTCGAAAACCTCCAAAACTAGAAATAATGTTTTGTTCCAATTCCCTATAGGCCTAGAAACTCGAAATCTCTCTATAAATCAAAATAATTAGTGAGTCCCTACAAATTATTTCGGTACTAATTTGACGACATAATTGTAAAAACTAGGATTACGAATTCTATGATACATAATGGAATTTAATTTTTTCTAATTTCTTTGGGAATAACACCGCATAAACTTGAAAGTCTGTATATTTTTAATAGTTCAAACGTTTTAATTAATGGTATCAGTTAACACAAATGAACAAGAAAAATTACAAATTAAAGTGAATCGTAATGACAAATTTAGAAAATCACAATTTGATATTCATGTTTGACAATCAAACTGATGAAACTAAGGGAATTAACTGCAAATTTGATATATACAGGGTAGCACTAAAAATTCTAAAGACTATGTGAAATAACAAAGCTTCTTTCCACTTGGAAGAATTTGATAGGGTTTATCTTCAGAATTTCATGTGGCACTCCTTTGTTTTAAGATAGTGCATTCGCCAAAAATGAGAAGAAATTCTGATGTTCCAGACATCTCAATTAAAGTTATAAGGGAAAACCTAAAAAAAAAACTTATGTACTATCTTGATACAAGGTTGTTCAAAAGTACATTAACATTGATTATTGGCAACCAGGAAATTAAAGCAGACACTTTCGTTTTTCGTTTTATTGTGTTATTCTTTGTGTAACATGGTTAAATTGTTGTCGTTTCGAAAAGTCAAAAATATGTGTACATGCCTGGAACCTTGGTCATAACATACAAATTCAAAATTGAACCATTTTACCCAAAGAAGAACAGAATCCAAAACGAAAACTGAGTCTGCTTTAATTTTATTAAATGAAAGCGATTGTATAGAATTCTATAGAATTCAGCCGTTCCTGGTTGCCCTTAATAAAGGATAAAATTAATAATGGTAATGTCCTTTTGAACAACCCCGTATCGGGATAGTTTATAAAGTTTTTCATAGGTTTTCTCTTATGATTTTAATGCGATCTTTGGAGCATCAGAATTTCTTTGGACTCATTTTGGTCGCACCTAGGAACGCCACATGAAATCCTGAGAATAACTATTTTAAATTCTTCCAATTTGAAATAAGCTTTGTTATTTCACATGAATTTTTAGTGCAACCCTATATATAACAAATTTGCAGTAAATTCCCTTAGTTATCTCAGATTGATTCTCAAATATATCTCAAATTGTAATTTTCTAAATTTGTCATCACGAATCCTTTTAATTTTTAATTTTTCTTGTTCATTTATGTCAGTACCATTGTAAACGAGGCTGATTTAGACCTTGAAATGTTTGAACTATTTGAAATACACAGACTTTCAAGTTTATGCGGTGTTGTTTCCAAAGAACTCAGAAAAAATAAAAACCAGAAATGCCACGATTATCCTCCAGAAAACAAATGGAATTTAATGCTGACTCTAAAGGTGCTTGTTTATGGCATCAGGTGTGTCACTTATTATTGTTAGATTTCATTTGAACTTTAGTAAAGCAAGTATGTTGTTGTCGATTGTAAAATTATCAGAAGTAGTTTGGTTCTGCTGCACAACTTTGAGTACGTTAGCTATACAAAAAATCCCCCATAAGTCGAAAAGTATATAACTCGAATTTTTTGGCGCTCCCTTGAAGTTTGACTTACAGAGGTTCTAGTGTATTATACTTGCATAACTTAATTTATTTCTAAATAAAAAACAAGATCTAGAACGGCATTATTACAGCTATCACTGGCAGTAAAATAAATAAAAGGAAAAATAAATCAAATTGGGGTTCGTAACCCACCTGGTGATTTCTAAGTTAAAAAACGAGCGAAACATATTCTAAGGGTTACTGAACCTACCTAAACAATTTTGTGTTGGACTTTAAAAATATTGGAAGGCAAGACTATATATCGTTGCGAGGTAGCATCCATCGTCAGTTGCGTTACCTCAAACGACCATACTCAGGATCCCAACGATCGTTCAAAAGCCTACAATGTAACGATCTATAAAATCAGGAAAAATTTTAAAACGTATGCCAGAGAATGTAAGTAACCGAAACTGGTCAAAAACAATGAAAATATTCAAAAAAATATAGTCCTTTATGCAGCAGGTATCTTATGAGTATTATTGTGAATTTCAAGCGGCCATTGCTTTATGGTTCTCTACATGAATTGTTTTATGTTTAATCTTTTTTTGCTTCAGATGTAATGTTTATAACTGTATATATGAACTAGTAAGGGCTCTTTCTACATACTGTTATTATGTGTCGTTTCCATTTATTTCGTTGTCTTCTTATTTTTTGTTCCGATCGGATATTTTCCATTCTTTTCGAATATCTCCAATACTTACTCTCGGCTGTGAACCAAACCTCCTTAAAAACTTCAGTTGTTGTTTTGTTATTGTTGTCACCCATTATTTGTTTCCGTTATGAATTTAATATTTTTATCTTGTGTTCAATACCCTTATTTCTCTAGAGTTACTACACTCATTTTTTCCCATTATGTTAAGCTGCTGACCTATGCTTCAGTCGAAAATATTTAGTAAACATGTAAGAATCGTAGATGCCACATTGTGCCTAGTATACCCACAGTTCTGCACTTCTGGACTTTGCCATCTAAGCCTGGTGCTTTTTTGTAGCTTCAAGTGCTTGTTCAATGGGTCCAAATCAATTTCAGCCAAAAACTCCGTATGTTCTTCGTTATATATTTTGTTTTCTACTTCTGCTCGTTTTTTTTTAAACTGAACTCTTGGTAGTGAAGTATCCATTCCTCTTATTTTGAGTAATTATTATCATTTTTAGGATTTTCATTACTTTATATTATACTGGTTACCTACGGTGAAGATCTGCCTCTGTGTTGCCCTTAATTAGATTTTATGACAGTTACTCAATTTGTTCATTATGGCTTTCTCTCTGTAACAGATACGTATCTATTAGTTACAAGCTATTTCCTGAATAATCGTTGAGATGCACAATTTTTTGTTTTTGTCAAATAAATTTGACAGATAGAGTCAGCCTTTTTCGTCATTTGATACTGTATTCAGTATTCTACTTGTTCAGCAATAATTACTGGTTTCCATTAAAAATCCAGAAATAAAGACGTTTCTGCATGTTTAGTACAAAATTGGGTAATTTGATTTGTCTTCGAGAAATGTATTGACGTTAATTTTTCCACACTTCCTCTTTTACCTGCAATACGTATGGCTACAAACACAAGATTTACTGTATACAAACTTCTTCGAAATTTGGACAGCCTTAAAGGGTTTTGCATACGGAACAACATATCTCTATATATTTTAAAAGTTGGTATATATTTCCTAAGCCTTAATTAGTTTCGGAAAAACGTAATACATATGGGATTTCGGCGACTTTGTTTAAGAAAATATTTATACATTTGTGAAAAATGCTAAAACAAAAAACACATACGAAGCAAACATGAAATTGAGCACTGTTGATAAAAATCATAAAGGTCGAATAATAGCTTCATGTCAAATATTAGTAATACCGAAATAATAGTTTCGGAAAATAGAAACGTTCTATGCATTAACATTTTCTTGCTTATGCCATTTTGCATTGCGCACACATGTACTGAAAATCTTATTTCATACAAAAAGGCATTCGATAAGCACAATTTAGACTGTATGTCAAGATGTACGATTCTTTTGAAACTTTAAAGATTTCAGGAAAGACAATGGACGTTAGATATATTTTACTATTTTCAATCTTTCGGAACACTTAAAAGGACTGTTAATATTACTTGATAATGTAAAGTTACATTAATTATCCTACCACGCATTTTCTTTCTAAAAGAAAAATAAAAAGAAATTCGAAATAACCTAGTAAATATAGTTGTATTATTTTTGGATTTAAGCAAGTTTTGGAATAATCATTTACTACTTAGATATATTTAGCATGACGGCCTAACTTGACTGCAATATTATATGATGAAGATTTTCGTTATTTATGGGATGCTGTACTTATTTTATGTAAGAAAATCGAGCGAGAAAAGAAAACAAACTCTCAAATTGTCCGCTACAAAAATTTATGTTGCTCTTAACTCACTCTCAGAGATATAAATGAGAAAATTTTAGCTTGACATTGAACCTGCAGTCAATGACAGATTTCATTCTACGATTTTCTCGTTCACGCCTCTGAAAATGTTGAAAGAGTTAAGTAGGTAGCAAAAATTTATCCATGCCCCCTGGTATTAATCCTGCAAAAATGTAATTTTCTTTTACAAAAAAATATCCTTTAACCCTTTTTTTACCGTTTGCTGCACTTATTTCATTTTTTCGATCTTATAAGCACGAAATATTTCATCCATTTAATTGACAGCATTAAGAACATTATGGAAAAAATCGTATTTATCCGACAGTGATTCAACACTTTCGACCTTTGCAAATCTCATAACTAATTTATCTTAAATATTGTCGATGCTTAATCTTAAAATACATATGGAATAGGAAAGAAAATCGTCTTAAGATATTTTTTTAGAACTAAAAATAAGTCCTAACTGGGTCCGCACCTTGAGGACCTGTCAAATTTTCGCTTGGCGTAATTATCCCCTTAATTCGTGATTTTTAAAAAAAATGTTAAAAAGTTGTACAGCTAGCAAAAGACATATTACTTAATCAGAAAAATATTTAAAAAAAAACTACAATATTTTTTGGGCATATATTACAGAGTTTTCTTTCTTTTCTTGAAAACCTTTTTTCATTTGGAGAACTTCCAACATATGTAGACAGATTAACTAATTCGTTGTCATATCAGGATAAAGCAGGTACATCTAGATACACAACTTTATCTACCATTGTCCTACGGCCCTTTCATTTTATGCCCTTATCTTTAGGCAGGACTAGATCCAAATCTAGACTATATTCTGCCTTTCAGTTTCTAAAGTATGTATGCCTTTATTCACTAGAAAAACTTGCAAGGGTACACTCTTGCAACAACTAGCGACAAATAGTTTGTATCCTAAATTTCTAGATACCGTTTCATTAATCTAACTACAGCACTGCAGCTAACTCTTTCGTCAGGTGTGTTGTTTTCCACAAAATATTTCATAGTCGTAAGAAAATTCACTTTTGAACACTATGCCTTATAAACCCGTTTGTGAGGTTTTTGTTTTTATGGATTACCATAATATGCCTAAAAAGTGTTACTATCAAATTTACTGCAAATGCATAAAGTGGTCAGATAGATAAAAACGCAGTTTTGCACCCTAACACGAAACCTTTATTTAAATACTCAACTCCATTTCAACAGCTCTAGGTTGTCTTCATCAAGGAGTAAATCAAACAGAATTTTTTTACAAAAACAATTTATATCGAATACGAAAATATGTGGATGAACTCAAAAATGTTCCTAAATTTACATAAAAACTGACAAGCAGCTGATTCATCGCGACCATATTAATAAAAAACATCGAACTGTTAAATAATTACACAGAGTTTATGTTTGTATGGGCCTAAAGTGGTAATTCATGCATATTATATGTTATATCGTAAAGAGTTGCAAAAGCTGGTTCCTGCTATACTTGGCACCTGATTCAACAAGGGGTTAACTCTGGTGTATTTACCTTTTACCCTTGTTATTAAAATAGACCAATATCTACAGGTTATTTATTATTGGAAATATATAATTTTATGTTATGTAAATATACTTTTTTTAGTATCGTATACAATTTCAAATAGAAATTTTTCATGAATTTTATATCATTTTTATAATATTATTACAACATTTGAATATCTAGTTTGAACAATAATCTTTAAAATTGTGAGTTTAACAATCACGAGTTACGATAACTATAAAATGCTAAAACGTCTGTCCTTTTCGCAAACCCGATGACAAGGAAAAGCCCGGGTAATAATCGACGAAGGGAAGCCTTATATAAAGCACGAGAGACAACTTGTTGATATCATTTGGCTTCAGTTTATTTGCTTCGGTTGAGTCAATTCAGTTCTGATGTGAGTTGCCTTTGTGAAAACTTCATTAGAATTTTGGTGAGCAGTATTTATTTATTTTTTGTCTACAGATGACAGTTAGAACAACTACTAACGTCTTATATATAAATAAGTGCTGTTAATTTAATTTAAAAAATAAAATGTCTATTTATTTTGGCCCAATTTTAATTTATATACCCAAAATTTTATTTTTTTTTAACTTCCATTTTACTGTAAATTGTTATCTTACCAAAACATTAATTCAAATATACATTTTAATTATTTAGTGGGTTATTATTAACTACAATATTAGCATAATATTGTTTGCTTCATTAAAACTCTATGATGTACTTTAATCCGGTTAGTTAGTATTGAGCAGATACAGTGACTAATTTGTAAAATCCTTTAGAAACAAATTCATATACTACATGTGTGCATTATGTGTTATGTTATTCACAAAAATAAATAAAACTATATTGGCTAATTCATATGTATTGGATGTCTATATGTTTGCATGCATGATTGTTATCTGGTCCACACAATTATGTCAAATATTAGTAATAACTATAAAATTTTATCAAGTATTCTTTCTGTGTGTTTAATAAAAAACATCAAATATTTGACTTCTTTGTGGTCTTAGAATTGATTCGTGTTAACAATTTTTAGAATCATTTATACTATTTGTCTGTTCTCATTTTAATAATATATAGTTTTCTAATTATTATCATCATGCCAATTGTCACACACAGTTGCCATATGCTACAATTCTCATCTCCAAAAACCTAACAAAGCTCATTTGAATCTTTTGAGACATAAAATATTTTGACTCTTGCTTATTCAAAATAGTTTATAATAATGTTTAATTTTCTCACAAACTGTAATATTTAGCAAGATTTATTAGATGAACCTGGGTATTTCTTAATTGTCGAGTAAATAATTGTTTTCACCTGCGAATTCTTCAAGATTAAATCAATTGGTGTAAAAATTTGCCAGCAGGTAAACAACAGTACAAAACAAAAGATGGAAAATATTAATGTAAGCTTCTTCTGAAGGGGGTGGTGCCTCATCTTCTACAGAGTGAAAAAATTATATACAGGAATCGATACAGATGTAAATTCTAAGCAAAAAATATGCTGTGAACTTTTTTCAGTTAGCCATCATTAACTGTTTCTCAAAAATACAGAAAAAACTTTAAGTCATTTAAAAAAAGTAAGGGACAGGTTTTTTTATTTCAGTACGTGCAATATTAACCTAGGTATGGTTAGTTCAACTTTTTTTGAAAGCTTATGCGCTCTTGAAAATGTTTTTGCATAAATATTAGTATTCAAAAAGTTAACATTATAAATCAGCACTACAATATGTACCTGTTGTCCCAGGATTTAAATATAATCCCGTAATAAATTTCATAATTTGGGTCTAACTAATAATTTTTTTAAGTTTCAGGGGTATAAATTGTAATTTGTTTGTTGGTTAGTATATGTGGGTAGGTATATATATGGGTAAATGTGTATACATTGGGCAGACAGTGTTAGGTACACCTACGCATTACTTACAAATGTTAATGTAACATTTCCACATTGTTTAGTTAGTGGCTTTTCCAAATCCAAAGAGTAAATACATTGGATTTCTCTCTCTCTCTCTCTCTCTCTCTCTCTCTCTCTCTCTTTCTCTGATTTTTTTATTATTTACAAATTATTACTTGGTAAGTGAAGTTGTTAATTTTATACTTTAATATTTTAAATTTTCAAAGATTTATATTTGCAGAAATCATTTTTTTTACTTACAATATTTAAAAAATATACTGCATGTGAAAATACTATTAAATGTATTGTTTAACAGTGGCTAAATTTACCATCTAAAAGATTAAATGTAAATTTCGTCGCTTAGTCATTGCTTATTATTATTTCTTCCAATAAGATTTCATGGGTAAAAATGGCGTTTTAGTCAAAAAATTATATTTTGAGTTTCATTTAAAGAGAATCTACTCAAAATTAATTCTTTGTTGAAAGGAGTGGTTTTTAGGCCTTGTAACTTTGATTGTAATCTTATAATATGTATGCATAAGGACAAAAAAAATTTGAAAGGAATTTTCTAGTTAAAATTTAAATATTAGAAAAGCTTAATTTTCGTAATTTTTGTCATATGTCACATTTTAAAAGAAAATATATAAGTATTTAAAATCTGTAAATTGGGAACAAATTGTAGTGAGGCAATTTAAACAAATTTCCCGGGGTACTGGATATTTGTATAGAAATTTCTACTCAGATATTCTGAAAGAAAAAGATGTCTATAATATGGTCAACTAGTATTCTGGTATAAATTGAATATTGTGTAATACTTATCTGTGTTTGGAGACGTTTCAACTACAAATCTGGAGTCATTATCAATCAATATGTGTTTTTGATGGAGGTTTATTAGTACATTTTCGTTTTGATACAATTTTCCTTGTGTGCCAAAAAATTTTAACAGTGACAATTTGGCTGTATGGCGATCTTCAACACAATATTACCAAACAACCAAATTAACATCAACTTTTCTCTACTATATTTTGATTTCATGTTATGTCTTTGGGGCTTTCTTATTTTTATATTGTTGTATACTCCGTGGGTTTAATTAATTAATTAGTTTAGGGTTTTATTCATGCCCAGATGCCCTCCGGTAATCACATCATGTACTTCGGTCAGGATGGCTGATACCTTTTTCTTCGGAACTACCTGTTGGGACTTGGTTTTCCGGCCATCAGTGCTTTCCCAAACTCGCTTGAGCATTCCATTCTCTACTGTTAGAGTCCTATTGGGCCCATAACGATTTCAGGACACCTGAGTGTCTAGCTACCTCGTCCTATCGTGGTCTGGGTGCCCCTCCCTTTTTGAGTGACAGGATTGGTTCGATGTCTGGATCAGCCATTTGGTCCTGGATGCACTGTTCTATTGTCCAGTTTTCATTGGCCTGCACTCGGATCTGCCTGATGGAGACACCCTCTCACTGTTCCGTCTTCGGACAATGTCCGCATTCAGATCTACAGGGTCTTCTTGATAGGGCATCGGCATTATTATGCAAACGACCGGCACGATGTTCAACCTTGAAATCGTATTGCTGTAATTTTTCCATCCACCTGGCCAGTTGTCCTTCCGATGTCTTCATGTCCAGCCGCCATTTGAGGGCGGCATAATCTGTTCGGATTAGGAAATGACGACCATAGAGGTATTTGTGAAAATTGTCTACCGCCCTTGTTATTGCAAGAAGTTCTTTTCTGGTGACGCAATAAATTCTCTCCGGTTTCGAGAATCCACGGCTGTAGTACTCGATCACCCTCTTTTCACCATCTTACACCTGGTATAGGTATAGGTATAGGATGGCCCTCAAACCTGTGTTGCTGGCATCGGTGTCTCAGATGAATTTGTCTGACCGCGTAGAAAATGCTAGGATTGGGCTAGAACAGTCTGCCGCCTTCAGTCGTCTGAATGATCTTTCGCAGTCCTGATTCCAACGAAAGGTCTCTTTCTCAGTGGTCTGCCGATGTAGTGTCGCGGCAATGGTGGCAAATCCCTCCACAAATCGCCTGTAGTATGGACAGAGACCCAAGAAGCTTCGGAGTTCATGCTTCTCTCTTGGGACTGCCCAATCACGAATGGCATCTATCTTGTCCTCGTTGGAGCGGATTCCTGACTCGGAAACGACGTGGCCCAAAAACTCTACTTCTTTTTGGAATATGGAACACTTCTTCGGGTTATGTCTCAGGTTGGCGTTCTTAATTCTGGAGAATACTTTACCATGTTCTTCAGATGGTCGTCGAATGTCTGACCCATGATCAGAATGTCTTCAAGGTATACTAAGCACGTTCTCTATGTTAACCCGCTCAAAACTCCACTAGCCTCCCAAATGTAGCGGCAGTATTACATAACCCAAAGGGCATGAACGTGAATTGAAACAGCCAATATCCACTCTTTAGGTCTAGTGTGAAGAACCAACGGGAGCCTGCTAGTGTGGTCAAAGTTTCATCGATTCGGGGTAGTGGATAGCTGTCTTTCTTCGTGACATCATTCAGCTTTCTGTAATCCACTAAAAATCGGGTGGTTCCATCCTTCTTTTTAACTAGCACGACGGAAGCAGACCATGGGCTGATGTATGACTCAATAACTCTATTTTGTAACATGGACTCGATGTTTTCCTCTACTGCCTGTTGTTGCCCTAACGGTAGTCGTCTAGGCGGTATTCTGATGGTTCAGCCTTTCCGGTATCTATTCGGTGCTGAATGATGTTGGTGCGACCGGTGGTTCCATCTTGACTGTTAAAAATTTGCCAGTGTTTCGTGATAAACTGCTTGGCTTTCTTCTGTTCCTCTGGTGTAAGGTGTGTCAAGTGGTCAGCAAACTGTTGTAGGAATTCTTTACTGGGCCCTGTCTCTTTCACCGTCTGGTCTGGTACACATCCTCGCAATTGATGATGGTCTCTACTGGCTCGAAACAAGCTATCTCTTGACCATTGGCAATTCTGATATCGTTGTTGGATAAATTCAGGACTCTAATTGGTATATCTTGTCCGGTTTTAACTATAGCTTATCCATCTAAGTAGTCATGAGTTGAGTGTAGGGGCTCCACCATTCCAACGCAGCTCTCAGGATTGCTTGCTAGCTGCCCATGAATAATCTGTTCCGTTCGACCGGGAATTTTGGCTGAGGATTTTGATATAACTTTTATGGAGGTAGCTGGACTGTTGACGGGCCGTGCCGATACAAATTCCTCATTTAGGAACACAAGAACATCGTATCTCGGGTCGAACATAAATCCATGTTGGCTGATTAGGTCCATACCAAAATCGTCCTCAATATTCGCTTCCAGGATCCTATGCCGGATTCGGTTGTCCCCTATCTGCAGTACTATATCTGCTTCACCCTGTATTGACATGGACTCGCCGGTGACTGCTCTGAGCTGGATGTTGTTGGTAACTGGCCAGATTTCTGATGCTCTCAAAACCCTGGACTTGGCAATGGACACAGTGGCGCCGGTGTCGATGGTGACGGTAATTGCTCGGCCATTGATTGATGGTGCCCCTGATGACTAGGCTGCTGCTATCTCGGCAAAATTTCCGGATGGATCGGTGGAGGGTTGGTCAGCATTCGTCCACTTATGCTGACTGATTGGAGTTTCCCTAGGGTAAGGTCGGTTTGTTGGCTATCCCTGGTTGATGAACGTTCCGGTAGCCTTACTCTACAGTCACGTTGAATGTGTCCTGTCCGTCCACAGCGGTAACATGCCCCTCTGGTGCCAGTTCTTTGTGACCGTTCTAATAGTTTGTTCAGATCAGCCAGCAGCGCTTGACATGGTGACTCTAGTTCTTCCTGGTTAAAGGAAACTGTTCGGACCCTCGGCTTGGACTTGTTCATGACGGCCTCTACTTCTAACGCCCGAAGTAAAGGTTCATTACTTTTCTTGACGTCACTTAGTCTTAGATTTCGTTGTACTTCCACATCTCTGATAACAATATGTATTTTTCAATCATCCATAGTTATTGTTTCAAAAACGTTGAAATTTTGAAACTCGGTAGAAAGTTTCATATTTACGAGGTAAATAACTGGTAAGAATCTCAACTTTACGGCTTTGAAAGTTTTCTTGCAAATTTTTTATGTACTTTTTTAAGTAAATGATTATTTGTTTTAAATAAATAGATGTACTTTTCAAAACTGCCTATTTTTGTTTCAAATTTTACTTTTTCAAAATAAGTCCACTGTAAAATATGCTGAATGTAATGGGTAGGAGCCTTAAACATTTTTTTAACTTAGTGCCTGTTACCGGCTAACCCGGTCCTATCACCAAATTAAACATCAGGTTTATTATTAGCGAGATACATAACAATAATAGTTAATTACGTTATACTCATTGTTAGAATCTCTCCGAAATTGAAATCTAAAAGTCTTATGTAAATGACCCACACTATGGACGTAGCATAGACAACAACAACTGGCATTTATGTTATAGTAATTGGTAGTATCTATCTAACCATAGGTTTACTTTTCAGTAAAATGGATGGGAAGGAGTTCCAAGTTAAAGGTAAGTGAAATAAAATACATTATGTTTACTATTTTTATTTCATGTATGTGCCAGAACAACATATATTTATAATGGGCGTTGAACTGCCTATACCATGTCTTAAAGAATATTCCCTAGATAGCTGAACATAAAATTCAACTTCAACTTAGTATCGCATTTTTTAAATAAACAAATTGTTAAAAAATATATATATTATCTTAGAAAGCGTTTAAAAGTATTTATTGTGTTTAAAATCCATATCTTTGGTAGTTAAATGTTTAAGCAAACCTTTTCAGGGAAATGAAGTTGTTGTGCGTACTTTAAACAGGCGGAGGATGAAAATATAGAGAATTATTTTGTCAACTAAAGTTACTCGATTTGTATTTTCCAAAAGGATTCTGGAAAGAGAAAATACGAATAGTAAGTCGTTTATAGTTTTAATTGAAAGTTAAAATACGTTAAAAATGACCCAAACATATAGATAGGCACATTGGAAGGCACGTTTGCAAGGGTCGAAACTATTAAAAGGACGAGTAAATAACTTTTGTTCCATTGTTCTCTTATTGATTCCAGTTGAATACCTGAAAATTTTCCGTGTACAATTTGAATATGTACAGCGAACATATTCGATTAAATAAGCCGAGTATTATTCTTTTGCACACAAAATTAAATTTTCACAAGATTGGCATCACTTTGACTAAAATGAGTCTTTTGAAATAGGTCTGCATCAATATAGTGTTCTACGATATTAACAAACTTAAATTCAGGGGTGAATATCTAAGAAAGTATTACATGTATAACTTTTTTTAAGACTGGGTAGTTATATGTGGTAAATTATCTAGATTCTCTGATCGTGAAAACTAAATAATAAACAAAGGGAAAATTACTTAGCAGGCAATTTTTATGATTTTGGGCTAATTCTAAGCATATAAATTTATTTATAGTCACAGTCATATTTGCTTTAACTGTGCACAACCAACATTTTCAGGCCATCGAAGTTTCAATAGAAGCCATGAAATTAATATTTACAACTACACCTGTTGGTTAAGTTTTTTGCACAAAGATTTCTGTCACTTATTTAGTCATAATCTCATACTCCGTATTGCAATTTTTTGGTGCGTAAACAACACATCATTACTTGCTCTTGCATTTTATTCACTCTGTTGATTATGCATCTTTTACATTTTTCGTTTTTCGTTGACATTCCAGGTTACTACTTATGTTTGGTCGTTTCTCCTTTTAATCAATGTCTTCATGTTACTGAGCTTTTGTGTACTGCGCAACCTCTGTTCTGCTCAATCCCTCTGAGGGGATTTTCTATTGCGGTAGCTTTCTTTAGCTGAGATCTTAAAAACTCTCTTCGAGGTGACACATCGAAGAGAGTATTCCACAGATCATACAATAAAGATAGATGGGCAACTCAATGTTAAAAAATGTGTCGCATTTTGTCCCATGACAGGTTAGGTTTAGCATCAAAAGCATCTTAACAAATTCTTCAAGTACTAAATTTGACGTTTGTTGAATTTGACAGATCATCACCATACTAAAAGAAGGAATCTGCAGTTTCTGGTCCCAAATGTCACCAATAGGGGGTTGTACCATCGATTTATTTTTGTGTTCTTGGGAAATAACATCTCAATCGAAACAAAAATCTGTATATTCAAGGAAAAACCAAATTTTCCTTGAATATACAAATTTCTGTTTCGATTGTGGTGTTATTTCCCAAGAACACATAAAAATAATCAAGAATATAATAAATATAACATTTAGAAGACAATGTACCATCAAAATAAATGAAACTAATATTGAAATTATATTTATTTATTTACAAAAGATAAATTAACAAATACAGTTAAAAATGACACTATTTATTTATACATTAAAATAATTCATAACAAAAACTGTACAAATATTCTTACTAAATCGACTGTAGGGGTACTATTTTCACAAAAAAAAATAACAAACTGGTTGTTTCCATTTCCTATAAATGCCTTGCAACGTAAAAACTAATGCATGGTCTGTAAAGTGCATGCGTCGATCACCACTACCAAATTCTACAATTTCAACCATATGATCTTTTGAAAAATTATAAGTAAGGCCACAACTTAAGGATACTTCATCAAACATTAATATACAATATTTCTCTTTTTATGTTAATTTTTCAACAATTTTATTTAAATTTTTAAAGATATGTTCATTTTAGCCACATTTGAAGGGAACAATATTAACAAGATTACTGAGATTCTTAGGAGATGGTAAACTAAAAACTTTTGAAAGAAATCTATAGCTTTTGGCACTTTGTTTATACAGTGATAATGCAAATATTTTATCATCTAATGAAAAGCGTCTTCCCTTCGGTTTTAACTTTTGATTCCTCATTTAACTCAAAAAGAAATTTATGGTTGTACTATTAACATTTTTCAAATACCTTAAGTCACATTGCTTCTGATGCAGTAGCTGTAAACGATGTTTGGTGTTCAGTTTGCTAGCTCTTCTGGCTCTTCTCTTCCAGTTATACATGTTCTGCCTACTTGGATTTGAAGATGTTCTTACCACCACTCTTTTTTGGTATGCTGTCAAATACATCAAAATGTTATGATTTATTCAAGAACCACTAAAAAATACTTACTCTTGTGTACTTGACTCTGTGACTCTACTGCAGGTTGCATCTTAGTGCAATACAAATGATCATCCTCAAATGTCCTGGTACTGCTACATGCCTGTTCACTCACATAATATGTAGCTTGTTTTTCTTCAGCAAAGTCTATAAAACTGTTTCCTGCAGTTCTCTTATAAGCTTAAATGAAACCATAAATGAAATACAAGTCAGTATATGAGGAAAAAGTACCAAATTTATCAAAATGTTGATTTATTCAACAATCACTAAATTATATTTATTGTTAAAAATTATACTGTACCTTAAAACAATATATAAATACACCAAGAACGGAATTGTATACAAAATACCAGCACAAATTAGAAAAAAATAGAGAGCGATTGATGGCTGATGGCTTTAGCTTTCACAGACATAAATCTCATAAGCAATGGCCGACAAAAACATTTATTCAAGCCTAATCATACAATAAAGATAATGGCCGATAAAAAAGATCACATTGTGTCTGTCTCCTGTCACTTGGGCTAACTGTCAAAAATAGTACTTGAAGAATTTGTTAAGACGGCTACGATCAAACACCTAACCTAGGAATTACGGGTAACAGCAATTACATGGAACGGCTCCAGATTCGGAACCTCTATGTGCTAGTTTCCCCGAAAATCCTAGATGTCGGTCTTTACATCTCACGTCTTTAAATCTTAAAAACTGTTAGAAACTACCCTTTCCATACTTGTCTGAGATAGGATTTGATCGTATTACATAATATTATTGCTATGACATTAACATACATTATCTAGCATTTGTGACACTAACTTTATCGGAATTGTGAGTACCTGAATAGCTTACACCACACGTGTGAAACGTTTCAATGGGACCTAGGCGGTAGTTCTTTTATGACGGGTGGAGTATTTTTACAGGCTAAAGGTTGGGTACTTCTATTTAAATAGAAACACTTATGGTCGGAAAAAATCATTTCCTGTCCAGATCATTTAATGACTCACTCAAAACCCCACAACTTTGGCCTGAAATCGAAATATATCCTTGCTTCAAAATAAAACACTCTATATCATTTATTGGTCAATCTCCTCGAAAAATTGGCAAGAGTAAAAATGTTGTTTATTTTTTATTCGAAATTCATTGATATATTGGATACTCCTATTAAGAATCCGGTAAAACACGGTAATTTTCTGTCCAAGGCGGAAGTCATAATATGTGTTCTTTGGTAACACACTTGAACCCTACTACTTTTGTTTGTAACTGTTCTCAAAAGATAAGATTTCTATAAATATTACTTATTAGCAGTACTGCACGAGTGTAAAATAAGCCACTGTTCAATATCAAAATTTGATATTAAATAAACGTTCAAACGACAACGCTCATACGACATACTCTCATAATATTTGATTTTGATTAACTTAAAACACCTCACAAAACGGACATTGAAACAGCGACCTCAGTCACCCTTCAAAGAACCGGTGACTTGCAAGTCACTGTCACCGGTATACGGGTGACCTAAATACCGCTGATAAACTCATCTCTAGTTATAACTGACGAGTTTTTTTCAAATTTATGGGAAAGTGTTCATAATAGTAATTGCAAAATTTTCTAGTTTATTGTGCAGTATGTTGAAACAGTTTCCAGTCCATTTAAAATACTAAAAAATATTATTAGTTGATAACTTATATAAATAACTTGATAGATTTTCCCTAGTTTACTCTTTTTTTCCATTCGCTTGAATCAATTTACTTTTCTGAGATTGCTGCTTCTCTTCATCCAAAATTAATGCTTAGACACGCATTTCTCGGAAAACGCAAATATTAATATATATTTGAGTGTACAGAAAAATAAGACTGGTTGCTGTCAAAAAAATCTGAGACTTGACGGTGACGGTTCAAATTTGTGACGGTGACTGATATGTGTGAATAGACTTTTGGCAGAAAACCTTACCCACATAATTTAAAAATTAATGATCTGTATATAAAGCCTTACTTACTTTGTGGTTTGAGTAGTTATTTCTCTCCCCATATTTTAAATGCTAAACACAAATGTCACCATTATTTCTTGAGAAACTACAGCTTATTTTTGTACACCATCTTAAAACGACTCCAGTAGAACATATATTGTTGTAATGTAAGAAAGACATATCGACGAAAGTCATTTTAACCAGTATGTATTCTCCAATAAACTTTGAATACAACTTTTATTAAGCTATAAAATCAAATTGGATTCAATTCACGCTTTGCGAATCTTTTTACTATGTGTTTTCTAAATTCAGACCCCGTTCCTACGAATTATGTAAATAGTAATGGTAAGTTTATTCAAAGATTGGATACGAATAAACGATTTCACATTGTTCTACTTTTGATAAACTAATAAATTCTTTATATTTATGTATACCTTGTGTCTCAGAAATGGAATGGTTAGAATTGTTGGAGCGATACAATACTAATAGAATCGCTTGGGTTTTTAAAACCTGCAAACGGGATATCAAGAAAAGTAGATTGACAAGATAAGAATAAATAACCCAGGCATATACTCTCAAAAATTTTATCAAACGGCTCTGTTCAATTTATATTTATTTCTATACCGAAAAAGGGCCGGCTAAGCAACCAAATTTTCACATTTTCAATTGATTATCAGGATAATTACATCATTTATTGAAGATTTTTTACAGAAAAATACATGAACGAAAATATGCGACAAAAAATGGAGTGGGTAGCATTACATTTCTGCCTTTTAGAAGAGGACATTGAGGGTTTCAATTGCGTAAGAGTTTCGAAATAAATTCCTACATCAAAGAAAGCTCTCTCCTAGGTTATAGAGAGTTGTTTGACGCCAATTGGGTAAATTGAGCCTTACTCTTGTTTCAACTTAAAATTAAACAAAACTTGCTATTAGTTGTTAATCTTCCAGTTTACATATTTTCTTGAAAAACTAATAATTTTGTGTGACTAGGATTGTTTATGCCACTTTTAAGTTGCTGCTAGAATTCTGCTAACCTTTAAACTTGAAGAACGCATGTTTCATAAGGCTACTTGTACAATATATCTCTTGGATATGTTTACTTGGGGACTCATGTCATTTTCCAAAATTTTAAACTTTTAATTGTTCTTTTAAAATTTATTTTGGTATCTTTCTAAGAAATTATCAAAACAGCGTCCTTTAACTTTAACTCTTTTTACCATTTTCATTTAAGAATTGTAACTTAAGTGGAACTGTTGTGTAATCTCTACCCCAAACGTGTTAGGGTCTAATTCAGACCCCGTTTTCAATCCCAATAAAAAATGAACACAACAAAATAAAAAAATTAAAAAATTCGTAATGACAATTTAGTATTCACATTTTGACATTAAAACTTAGAATCTGAATGATTTTGGAGTATTTGAAACATACAGTCTTTCCAGTAATTGTAGTGTGGCTAAGTCTGAGTCCTTTTTAGCTCTCGAGATCAGTTACTGTTTCCAAGGTAATGCGAAAACAAAAATATTGTTTGCAACATACAACTACCCCACACTCTAAAATCAACAGCATGTTATCAGAACAAAGTAACAAGACGTAATAGTAACAGAAATATGACAAAAACTATAGTGTGACTATAGGTTAAATTAATCGCAAGTAACGAATAATAGTCAATTTGATATAAAATAGAAACTAAACAGACGTTCTACATGAATGAAGTTAATTAGGAAGGTGTGGAAATAATGAAACTAAGCAATTGAATGAAATCAACAATTTTATAGTCGACCTAATGGCTAGAGAGGAGAGGCAGAAGAAAATGCAAGAAAAAGATGTAACGCTATGTATCTTAAGAAACAAATGATATAGTCAATGGGAGAAGTGGACTAGGAAAATAACTGAATGAAATGGAATCAAATGTGAAATAGTAAATAATCATTAGGAGACGTTTGTGGGAAAAATCTGAGTACAATTAGTTGAAAAGAAGACGTCATTCGAATACCCACAATTATATGTTAGTGGTCCTGGAAAAACTCTGGAATCTTTAGTGTGTCACAGCTGTATAAACACAAATTTTGTTGTTTCTGCATTTGGAAGTTGTTCTAATCAAGCTGTAGAGAAGCTAGTGTGTAACAGAAGAAATACTAGTGTTTGCACCAAATATAATTAAGTAGATGATCGTCGATTAAAATTGATATATGCCATATGTATTTAATAATTATAATAGTTATAGCAGATCTTCGTGTTTTATAAAAAATCCGACACCATATTTACAAAAATGAGACAATCTGAGCCTCACAAAGACAACATTAGTTTAAATATAAAAAGTTCAATATAAAAATAACGATTACGTGTAAGCAGATTTTAATATATTTATTATTTTCAGGCAAAGAACTCATAGACTATATAGTGGAGTACTTGGAGAACATAAGAGAAAGAAGAGTGTTTCCAGACAAAAAACCGGGTTTTATACGTGATCAAATTCCTGATTCTGCGCCAATCGACGGTGAGAACTGGTCAGACATATTTAAAGATGTAGAAAGAGTTATTATGCCAGGAGTTACACATTGGCAAAGTCCTCATATGCACGCCTATTTTCCTGCTTTGAACAGCTATCCGTCAATGTTGGGAGAAATGATCACAAACGCAATCAATTGTTTGGGATTTACATGGGTAAGAATTATCAAATGAGCAATTTAAAATTAAGTAAAATGCCACAAACTGTTTTTTATGATCATCATCATTATGCTTTAATAAAATATGTTTTCCCTGGTGCTTTAAAACCTTTCAGGTATGATTAAGTGATTGAGGTTCCACAACCGTATTTCCGCACAGGTAGAATGCATTGATGAAATATTTTTTTTAAAGCGGACTGGAATTTTATACTTGAAAATTATATAAAAAAAATCGTTGGAAAGTAACTACATAAAACATAAAGTACAAAATGAAAGTCAAATGAAGTCAAAGTACCAAACGAATTTACGAAGATTTGAAAAGATATAATGAAAGGAAAATGTCAAATTTTACCTGGCTTAAGTATTACAGACACTTTAATGCAGGACCAACAACCAATTCATGGAAGACCGCAGTTCTACTTTTCCAAAGCATTGCAGAAAGTAAATTTTGACGAAATATTTTCTATATCTGAGCAAAGGTTTGTCAATCAAATTTTTAATGAAATTAGGTCACGAATCCAGATATCAGAGGAAAACTTACGAGAATTAAAGGCATAAATTAGACTTGAGGAGTTTCAGGAGTAGTTGGACACACAAAGTTTTAGTTAAGGTAGTACAGGTGTTGAAACATAAAACGCTTAGATCTCATTTGTATCAAGAAAGCTTTCACTTTATAAATTGAAGGAGTTGTAAAAATGGCTAAGCCAAAAGTGAGAACAGTTTTGTTTGAACAACGGGACCAAGAAGGCATTTCTTAGATGAAAGTTATGTTTACAATGTTTTTGTCACAGACAATATAGTATGACAAATTCTCAGATTGAAAAATTATACCATTCTGCCAGAGCAGAATGTAGGCTGTCAAACCAGCCATGAAAAAAAAATTTGAAAGTGATTGTAGAATTAGACTTTCAACACATAGTCAATCTCGTTATATTACTACACCTTCACTAGCCCCCATACAGTATGTGTAGATTTTTCAACAATGGGGGCGGTTTAGTCATCAAGAATACCATCATCGGCAAGGGAGTCACCATTACATTTGACACTGTTACCACCGTATCCAATGTTAAGTCCAAAATTTTAAGAACAAGTGAACTTTATCCAATAACCGTCACTGGAGACGGAAATCCGTCTGCAATATGGATTAATATTCAAGGTAGATTCATATTCGACAGAAGGTATGACGTTTTGAGATTCTTCAGAGAAGAATTTTTATTGGCAAAGCCATCAGGTAGGCAAGTGACTCCAGAAAAGGTCTCAAAAAATTCATAAAAGCTATGTGCTGATTGAAAGCAGTCAAACTTTACATTACTTTCTCATTGGACGAAACTTATTATATCGAACCTATCAAATAATGACATTAAGATAACTAGAGAAGATATCGCTTGTCTTAGACAACTAGAAAAATTATAAGATTCGAGCATGGTTGGGAACGCTCCACTCATATATACCTACTTACTTAAAAGGTCGAGGCAATTTCTAGCATACATAGGCAAATTCTAATGTCAGTAATGATGTTACAAGCCGATCCAACGTCGACCAACGTAGGATTATTACAAATATGCTCCACAATCATAAATTCAGGAAAATACAGCATACGTGTTACAAAATTGGGGTTCGTAAACCGAACCTTGTAGTCAATGGTAAGTTGATAACAGCTCTATGGTTAATTTCTTAAATTTCCTCCCATTAATAAGAAGCAAAAGTCACTTTACAAATCTTGTTGTTGAAACGATCACCAAATTATATGCCTTGGGCCAACCTGGTATTAAATCCTTATTAGAAGAGAGTTTTTTCTTTTGAGTAGGTTTGAAAAACCAAAATAGTTGACTTTACGGTACAGATAAAATACGAGTAGGCTACAAACTCTGTTTGCGATCGGGGCAATGGAGATACTTCGTTAATGCAAAAACTCACCGTTACACTAACTGTTGCTCTGCTTAAGTTTCAAAATATGGTGAAAATAAATATGTACCAAGACCAGCTTCAAAAGCGATAAAAGTTAAATCCATTTTTTGGAATATCATATTCTTTAATCGCCTATAAATGTCGATTGTGCAGACTGTGAATTTCTCCGAACCCATTTACGGAATCACTTTTTTAGGCATCCAGTCCAGCATGTACTGAACTAGAAATGGTTGTAATGAACTGGTTAGGAAAAATGGTAGGATTGCCTGAAGAATTCCTCCACAGAAAAGGAGGAAATGGTGGTGGAGTAATACAGGTAAAATTTTTGTTTGTCAATATTTATTTTTTAGCAGTTTGTTTTCTAGACCACAGCTAGTGAAAGTACCCTCATAAGTCTTTTAGCTGGGAGGTATGTAGCCATGAAAATGTACACTGAATTATATCCTGATTGCAATAAGCATGAGATACATGGAAAATTGGTAGCTTACTGTTCAGATCAGGCACATTCTAGCGTAGAAAAGGCTGCGCTTATTGGACTTGTTACTTTGAGATACATCGAATCAGATGAGAATTATTCCATGAGAGGGGAAAAACTTTTAGAAGCTATAAATGAAGATAGAGAAAAAGGATTTATCCCTTTCTGGGTAAGCACAGCTTGTTAATTGTTTGTCTACATTTAAGGAGTTTAGCTCGCAAATTTCAGATATATACAGTGTGTCGGTAAAGTGAAAGGGTGACATTGCTATATAAAAAAGATAAGAATTATGGCCTTTGAAAAAGAATTACGCTTTTACCACATAAAGACCAATCTCTGGCTGTTTATTTTACTAGTGTTAATTTTGAATATATTAAAAAAATGGAACAGAAGTTTTAATAATAAATTTTTATTTCGTTAGTGCCACTATCAATTATTTTTTTTAATACGCATATTAAAATTTCTGTAGTTAATAGATAGACTAAATCTTCCATACAGGAGGCTTTGTGGAAAATTGATCATTAATGAATAAAATATTTTACGCTAAATAGTATCGAAATTTACAAATGATCGCAAAACATAAGTGCCGTCCTACAAATCATGCTTGAATAAAATAAATATTCCGATAAATGTTTTAATAAGTGTCCATATTGTCTAATATAAGTCGCTTCTTTATGCTGTTTGTCGTTATTTGTTACTGACACATTCGTTTGTTTTCATATTTAAGAAATTATAACCACCTATTAATTTGTCATTATCATACCTTATTTGTCAATTAAGAAAACTGCAACATTTTTGTTTTCTTTTAACTACGTATTAACATTGTAATTAAAAGTAGTAAGATTTGTGTAAAACAAAGAACAAGAAATTAAATTATTATATTCAGATGATGAAAAAACTATGTTATCACTGTAATAGGAATTTGATTTCAAATCCTATCGAGACTGAAAATATGTATAACAATTCTACTCATAACCCCGCCTTCGTGGAATTATTATATTAGAAGTTATAAAGAAATTTGGAAAGTTCTCGAGCTTTCTGTAAGAAGAAATCAAAAACTATTCTGAAGAAACTAGAAATCTGTGAATCTGATATTTTCGGTATGTTAATTATAAAAATATAATAAACGAAGATTGTGCTTATGAAAATGTATAAAAAAGGTAACTACCTATATACACTAATAGACCGTCAACTGGTGACTGATTTTGGTCCACCATTTTCTCGTTACTGCATCGAAGGAGGGTGAAAAGTGTATTATTCATGAAAACAATAAGGCAAAATTTTCCATTTCCCAAGAAAAGGTGGAAATTTAAAATGTATGAGTTACAAAAAAATGAAAATCGTTTATAAATTGTCTTCATCGTATTGTAATTAGGTAATAATATGGTTAGAAACTTGTATAAAAATTATGAAAGCTGTAATAGTTATTCACAAAGGGTCTACTGTATTCAAATACAAAATGGGTCAGTTGTATCTTTCACAAACCTAAATATATTATGCATAATAATCTTATATAGGTAGCGTAGTCCATATTTACTACATTTTAAGAAGTATTTCGCAAGTTATTTTTGTACAAAGTAAGTTACCTTTTCTTTATTCATTAAGACAAAGCGAAATACATAAAAATTCAATGTAATAAATAAATGAATCAGTGTATATCTAAATAAAAGCTGAGCACAATAAAGCCAAAAGATACGACGGACAATATTAATTGTGCCCGTTGGGGTTTGTCGACTTCATCTCAAATGATTTTAAGAAGATTCTTCTAATTGGCCAACTGTTTGTGAAGAAGATACATGGCGGTAATCCTTTTCCAAGGGTGGGTTTATTCGATATCGCTGAAAAATATTTGTGCCAATTCTATTGAAAGTAATTTCTTCAGAGACAAAACGAAATTGGAGTGAAACTTTTACAGTAATTACTATATATAGATTTGGTATATAAAAGACATTTTCAAATTAATTCAGAAAGAATGAATTTCTCGTTTGCAATTATTATTAAAAATAGGTTACGTAAGTTGGAAGTTATTCCGTGATGAAAACTATTTCTTTCGCATGGAAATTTAGGGCTTAAGTTTAAGATTTCCTGTAAATTTATAAGAGGCTTCTCTTATATTCTGTATCAATAATCCTTTTTTTTTAATTTTAGTTTCATTAGTTTAATATGAAACTACGATTGTACGATTTTCGTGTGTTTAGTTTATAATATCTCTTAAATTAGGTATTTTAAAATAAAATAAAAAAGTAGATTTGTAGTATCGAAAAAAAGTTGATATTATGTATTTCGTTTAGGTTTTCTTGTAAGCTATGAATGAAATCCTATATCCCGGTTTTTTTTTAAATTATGATCAGGAATTTCGAAATTAAATGGATGAATATACGATTATAGTATAATTTCTTTAATATCTATTTTAGTACGATTTTAAGAATATAAAATTTTTTTGTATATATTTCTCACAAAGGATCTATCATTTGAGACGCCATATGTTGCACTTGCATTTTGTATACAATTTCTAAAAAAAATAACTAAAAGCAGAATTTTTTTTTGGTACAGTAGGTATCTTCGAAAACAGACAGAGAAATACAATAATGATCCTAGTTTGATAGGGAGATGGATATTTGTGTTTACTGATTTTATTGATAAATGTGTCTGTATTAGATTAAATAAATATTAAATTATATTAAATAGATAAAATAATGCCATTTAAACATGTATTTATTTTAAAAATATTATTAGAGACTTAAACTTGAATTAAATAGGGACTGCCAAAAGTATCAACGAAAAGAGCAATAAAAAAAAGACCCCACAAACCAGGAATCGTGCTACTGTGTGATTGCTTTGTTACAAACCAGGCGAATGCAAATTCGACAATTAACTGAACTTTTTAAAGCAATTATATGAAGAATGTTATCTAACGGCCAACGTCACTATTTACACGGAAATTTTTACCTTAACGACTGGAGCTGGACCTTAGCCTGGTTTGATAGTTTGATCCAGTAGTTCTCCAAAAAAATGTTTTAATCAAAAGTTGAAGGGATTAGAGAAAGCCAACTTACTTACAGTACTTCTGACTCTACAAAGATATAAAACTACAAATTTGTTGTTAGATAGGATCTTGACTTCATCTTGTAATTGAAAAGTTTATTATTTAGGTCAAGGGCATATTTTCCGTTTTTTTCATTTCTTGAATAAAAAATATATTGAAGGTCATGGTGAAGATCAAGATCGCATTAGCATACTGGATTACCCCGTAATACCAAGGTTGGGACCCATAAGGCACATATTAACGAAATTGTTCGAATTAGTTATCTTACTAGACTTTAGAGTTTCCCATTTATAAAACTTAAAGGTATCATAATTACATTCAACGGTTGAGTTTATCTTCAAATAAGTATCATGTGCTGGCTCTATTTAAGGAGCACCCTAACTTCATAACTGGTCAGTAGTTTTGACTAACTGATAAGTAATAATAAAACGTTTGTAAGATTCAAATTTCACAGTCAATTCATTTTGATAATTTTGTTAATTAAATTACGTAATATTTAATAATTTGATGTACTAGTTAGAGTTGACCTGGAGACTACCAATTTTATTGATTATTAGGTAATTTACGTTGTTCATAATGGTCATTATGCATTGACAAATTGAGTTACTTGCAGACTGTGGCCAATTAAAATAATGTTACATGAGATCTGTGCGATTGATATGAATGAAGTTCCATTATTTTCTAGAGGACTTAGAAGTTTTAAACAGCTTTAAACATTTTTGTATTAGTGACCAATTAGTCAAACCCTAGAAGTAATACCTAAAGATAGAATACGTGAGATATAGGCGCCTGTGCAAGTGAAATCGTAAAGCTCGATGAGCTAGAAAGGAAACCGAGTAGACGTGTCTGTCTCTGTCTAGAACTGCAAGCAATAGCTGGACGACACCTGACTGGCGTAATAAACCACCAATCAGGCGCGAGCTACATCTAACCACTAGGCTTGGTTTCTTTCTCACCACGCGTGACGTTTTCTTGGGGCTTTACATACTAAATATTAAGTAATACCTCTATGCTCAAAACACTGGCCAATTAAGACCAATTTGTGAGCAATTCTGGTTACAATTTTGGATCTTCTAAATCTCAAATGTTTAACTTTGGAATTACATATATCACCATACTTATCTGAGATTTTATGATATTGCTATTCCACTCACGTTGAAATCTCTAATAATATGTTTGAGAGGTATATTTAAGTTTCCCAGGTTTCGGTATGTTGATGGTAGCGAAACTGCTGACTAAAGTCTAAAGTCGGTTAAGTCTTGAATCTAAAATAATTGTTTTGAAATGGTTAGTTACGTTTAAATTTGTATCGTGTCTAAATCTTTATCTAGTTATCACGGTTAACAGAATTATAAATAATACGACTCCATGTGAGGTTTCTAGTGCCTCATTTCTTTGAAATTTATATATGCTGGTATTCAAAGTTTTTATAGGGTTAGGTAAACGTGTTGGAACTCCTTAATTTTTTATGATAGTTTTTTTTCTTGTCTGCTGTACACTTTGATTGCAAACAAATATCCCATGTTTTGATATATGACGTCATTTTTAGCACTATCCGGCTCAGTAAAACTGTTGCAAAAAAGTCTAAGTATCACCACAAAACAAAAAACCAGCAGATGATGTTGATGTTCTCATCTTAGAAACTGGTATCGAAGATTAAAACATGAGACGACTGCCATCATGATACGGGAGGACATAAATACACAGAAATCGTGATTTATGCAAAAAACTGAATTATACGACTTTTAACCTTAAATATTTTAAGTCGAGGACATGTGCCTTTTGAGACGACATTTAGAAAATAAAGGTTTATACAAGATTTTAGGTGATTATCTCTCATTCCAGGAATGCCGCCTAGTTTTGGCTTAAGTGACTGCCCTAATATCCTGCAATTTTGTAGGCCTCATTTCACGGTCCACAATATAATACTATAAAAACCGTATTCTTATTAGTACCTTGGGTTTATATATGTACTACTTTCTTTTTTGTCTGTTTGAAAACAATTTTTTACAGAAGATTATATAATTCAGAAAGCCTGCAATTCTCTAGCATCGATTTAGCTTCCATTGTAATAAGTTAGAAAAATCAGTCATTAGGAATTATTGTGATTTTTATTAGAGAAGAACAAAACAACTTCTCCATCGAACAGAATTGATGATAAGTTCATATGTCGAAATATTTTTGTCAATTCGAATAATAATAAATGTTCTTAAATAAATAATTTAGGTGTGCGCTACTTTGGGAACTACTGGATCTTGTGCGTTTGATAACTTAGAAGAAATAACTGAGATAACATACAATGAACTTTTATGGTGCCATGTAGATGCTGCATATGCCGGCAGTGCTTTCATATGTCCTGAGTTCAGGAAATGGTTGAAAGGCATTGACAAAGCTGATTCTCTTGCGATGAACCCATCAAAATGGTTAATGGTGCATTTCGATTGTACTGCAATGTGGTAAGTTTGATTTATTATGAGCTAACACAATAAATCAATAAATTTAAAAAAATGAAAAAACACAAAAAGCAACAAATAATATTTTGCTGCAACAATTATACTTATTTTGAAGTTTGTGTAAAGTTGGACGCAATTTTCAATCTAGTTAACTTTGTTTCATAACAATTTTCGATATTTCCAAAAATAATAAAATGACTTTAAACAACTTTTTACGGTTAACCATAATGTGATCTTCTAATAAGTGCTCTATGCTTTAGTTTCCTTCAAACACAAAATGGAGATGCAATCTGCTCCGATTTTTGTAGAGACTATAAGTATATAGCGTATAAATTTATAATTCTATGCAATGTAAACCACGATTTACGCTACAGTTCAAAACTTGGTAACGTGTGCTTCATACAGGGCATTGAACTATGTTCTGTTCACCAGTTTATTTATTTATTTATTTATACAATAGGTCATCTTACAGGTTGTCCCTAAGGCAAACCCTTAATAAAGATGACACACAGTGACAAATAGAAAATTACAAATAGGTGAACTCGAAATAATTAATTAACAACAAAGTTCCAAACTTAACAACATCTAAAGAGAAAAACATAAAAACTTTACTTTACTTTACTTTACGCCTGTATTATAAAACTCTTGTAACGATCTAGTTAAATTTTTCTTAAAATTATTAAAATTGGAGGAAAAGATATCTACGTTTAAATGACAAATTATATTATAAGCATTCATACTTCTTATTAACGGGAAGTTACCGTAGTAGTTGGTAGAATAGTAAGGAACGTAAAAAATCTGTTTGTGTCTTGTTCTAGGAAAACTGCAATTAATTGGTAAATTCTTCAGACACCATTCAGAACACAACATATTGTTAATAACTTTATAAATAAAACAAATATCGGCAAATTCTCTTCTGATAAACAGTGGCTGAAGGTTGTAAATCTCAGTTGTGACTATATTCTTGGTAATGCCGAAACCTAAAATACCTATAATTAAGTGCATTCACAAATTTTTTTTGTACATGTTCTAGAGATTTTATATACTTATCATACATAGGATTCCATGCCATACTGCAATATTCTAAAGAACATCTTACGTATGAAATATACAACCTTATTACTGTACTATGGTCTTTAAATCTTTTGTATTTCTTAGTATATAGCCCAGGAGCCTTAAGGCTTTTTGTACCATAAAGGAAATGTGGTTATCAAAGCTTAACTTTTTGTCCATAATAACTCCTAAATCTTTAATTTGGGTTACTTGAGGAATAATATCATTATTGATGGTCATATCAACTAGTGGTGGATTAACTAATCTTGAAAATAGTATACAATTGCACTTCGTTACATTCAATATTAATCTGTGGACTTCACAGAAATTAAAAAAGCTACAAAGGTCGGCTTGCATTAATTGGTAATCATTAATTGTTGAAATTTTTCGATAGATTTTCATGTCATCAGCATATAAAAGTACATTACAAAAAGAAAAACATTCAACTACGTCTGAAATGAAAATAGTAAATAATAAGGGACCCAAGTGGGACCCTTGTGGAACACCCGAATTAATAGGAGTGACTCTAGACTTTACATTGTTTAGAGCAACATACTGGGTTCTGTTGGAGATATATGAACAAATAAGATCCAGTACCATGCCATGCACACCGAAATTTATAAGTTTGGCGACCAGTGTCGGATGATGTACCTTGTCGAATGCTTTGGAAAAATCGGTGTAGACAGTACATACTGACAGACCGTTTTCCATCCCATTATATATATACTGAATGAAAGGCACTAAATTAGTAGCTACTGATCTTTTCTTAAAAAATCCGTGCTGAAATATGGTAAGACGATCTTTAACCAGAAAGAATAGCTCTTGAGTCAGAATTTTTTAAAAAATTTTACCCGTTAAATTTAATAAAGATACTGGCCTATAGTTATTTACAATATTCTTAACACCAGACTTAAATATGGGGACAACTTGGGCCATTTTCCACTTATCTGGAAAACAGCCGCTTGCCAGTGACTTATTAAAGATAATCCACAAAGGCTCGATAAGCTCATTAGCACAGTTTTTAATAAAAACGGCTGGAATTCCGTCAGGGCCCGGACCCTTGTTAATATCTAAAGATTTAATTGCATTAGTAATCTGATTTCTAGAAATTGAAGTAATATCAAAATTTACATTGGAATTAACATGATGAAACAATGAGGGATTCTTGTTATCAACAAAAACTGAGCTGAAGTACTCAGAAAAAGCTGAACATATTTCTACAGATCCTGTGTATTCCCTATCCTTATAATTCATTATCAAGGGCAGTGCGCACTTTTTACATTTATTAGACACATGCGACCAAAACTGTTTCGGAGATTTGTTAATGTTTTCCTCCAGTTGTTTAACATAATTTTTATAATCTTTGTTTATTGTTTTTTTAACTTCTTTTCTCAATTCAGAAAATCGTGTATAGTCATTAGCATCCTTATATGTTTTCCATCGTTTATGAAATTTGTTTTTCTTCTTCATTAATTGAATTAAATATGATGAAAACCATTTAGGATTACCATGTTTGTTAAAAACCTTAACCGGAACATGAGTTTCAATGGCGTTATCAAGAATATTATAAAAAACATCAACACAAACATTGATATCATCATGATCCAGTACTTCTCTCCACAAAATATCATCAAGATTACTCTTGATATTATCATAATTCGCCTTATAAAATAAGTGTTGTCTGTAGGGCTTACGCGTCAGTAATTTTCCAACAGATAATTGTAATATTATTTCTAAAGCCTTATGATGCAAATCCTCAGGGACAAACGGTGACAAAGATTCATGAACACTTATATCAAGATTATTTGATAAAACTAAGTCTAAAATTTTTCCGTGAGAATTTGCAATGTTATTGAATTGTTTTAATCCAACAAGATAAATAAAGTTTTTAAAATATTCACTTCGACCATCATGTCCTGAGGAAGGCGAAAAAGTATTCGGATTCTCATTATTAGTTTTCCAAGTTATATCAGAACAATTGTAATCACCAATAAAAAGAAAACATTGTTGTGGGTTGTTGTTTATAATATTTTCAACTTTCTCAAAGTGAGTTATAAAATCTTCGTTTGTACTATCTGGGGGAATATATACACAACAAATGAATAGTTTTTTACCTTCACTCAAGGATAATGATACCCATAAGTCTTCAATTTTTCCATTTGAATGCCACGAAGGTAAAGTCTTTGATACTATATTACTCTTAACCCCTATCAAAATGCCACCACCATCACTTTTACCACTATTAATTAAGTCACGGTCTCTTCTATACACTGTATATGTGGAGGGAAATAATTCGGAGTCCAAGATTTCTTCTTGTAACCATGTTTCTGTAGCACAGATAATGTCAAAATTACCAGAACATACCGACTGAAAAAAACTGTTTGTTTTAGTTCTTAATCCGCGAGTGTTCTGGTAGTAGAAATGAAATTCTTTGAACTTGAAAAAAATGCTACACAATAATCTTAATACAAGAGTCTTAATATACTGTCACTAAGGCACTTCTGGATTTCCAATCTTCTGCAGTACATCAATGGAGGAAATCAAAAAGGATTTGGAGGATTCCGATTTTTTTATGTATATTTTGCAGTCCTTGACCCAGCAGTACTTGTAGTTATTAGATAAACTGAATTCCCTTGCTTGTTTGTACAGAATTTTATAAAAAGGAGATAAATGCTCGTTAATGAATATTTTGCCAGTACTGAAAGCAGATTTAATCAATTTATCTTTGTTTGCACGAGCCGCTTCAATGAATTTCCTTTTCATGACTTGATTTTTAAATTTTATAATTATATTGCGGTTCATATTAGAATTGCCCTTGTTGTTAGGATGGGTTTTCACCCGATGACACTCGATTATATGGTTATCAGCCATTCTAAATTCGATGAGCTCTGAAATACTTTGAACAATGAGCTTTAAATCCTCATCTCTTTTCTCAGAGACTCCGCACAATTCAATATTACATAATCTGCCTTGTTGTTGTAAATTTTCTAACTCAGAACTCAGTTGTGAACATTGTTTTTTTAGGACATTTACTTCTTCTTTAAGCCCTGGAACAACGCTTACGGTTTGTTGAAAATGATCCATACGTAATCCAAAGTCGTCGATTTTATTTCCATAAAAAATGTGACTTATTCACGATTTTACAATTCGACGTCAGTGAGAAGGTAGAATTTAAGCACTTTATCTACTGATGTGACATTTCCAACCAAGGTTCAGTTCTTGTAGAAGAGGATTGACAATGTGTACAGGGTTGTTTCAATTTTCACAAATCTATAAGTCGACAAAATGTGACATGCTGCCTAGAAGTAGAAGAGATCGCTAAGCTAATGACCAGAAGGTTGGTGGGAAAAGCGTATTGCTTATGAGCTGAATTGATCTATTTTTTTTTTTTTTTTTTGGTAGCGGTTTGTCTATCCTTGTATAGGACTGTTAGCCAGTTGATTTGATCACGCCAGAGATCATTTTCATTGCTTGTCAAATTGTTCGTCAAATTTAAGTAAGTGTTCAGCAATCACCTAGACTGTTACACAGTATTCAGATGCCGAGAACAAATGACTCGTGGCTAGAATTGGAGAGTAGTAGCTGAGATCCATCAGGTTATGTCTAAGCTTTTGGAGAATGTTTAATATTTTAATCTAAACATAAGAAACTTGTTTTGATCGCGTCCAGCTGAAGTTTACATTACAAAAGTATCTTACCATTGTTTTCAGAGCACCCGTTAAATGTTTATTTTATTTTGCTGCATTTTATTGGAAGTGTCGTCGTCGATATAGCCAACTATTTTAGTTTTTATACGAAGAACAGAACGAAATATGAGGGGTACGGGGACTGATCCTTCTTTACTTTTTTAAAACAATTGGTGTGAAATGTTTGTTATCTTATAATTTTGGTCGTCCAGCATACTTTTATTGCCTTCATAGGCTCTCGATATATCAATGAAGTTCTGAAATCCCTCCTCAGTATTTCTGGTAAGTGACAAATCTTGATCTATGCAGGTTTGTTTTCAACGCAAACCTTCTTATTCCATGGGGATTGAGTTAAACACATTAGTGCCAATTCTCTTGAATATTAGACCTTGTAAGTATCGGACATCAAGAAAATGTGACCTCTGCTGGTGTTTAAATACTTCACATATGTTGCTGGTGTGTCTGATATCAGTAAAGAATCTAGCAAAACAGAGTCTTAAGTACTTATAACGATTTATAACAATTTTATCTCTATTTTAGGCGCAATTTCTGTTAGCTTATATGTTTTAATGCTTTAAATGTCACCATATTGGAATAAATTTATAGGCGTCCTTTGCATTGTTAGTGCAACCACAGTGACCGATTTCGTTAGTAGGCACAATGTTTGTATATTAAATGTTTGGTAGTGAAGATTTCCAACTTTTTTTATCATTTCTGGTCTCTCGCTGCATCAAAGCCATGTAGCGCTTTATCGTCCACTCTTTTCTGTTTGGGTATCCTCTATGGTGAAGTCGCTACAGCGTCGCCGAGTCTACCGTAGTTTCTATTAGGTAATAAATCTGTGGAGAACATCTTTTTTAGTGAAGTCCCACCGCGGTCAAGGGATGCAGATGGTAACTGGGATTTTAATTTCCACTATTGGTCGGTTCCAGCTTTGCTGGAAATTTGAAAACACACTTCATACAATGGCCTGGTAGATTTTAAACGTCGTCCGATGGGGAAGATAAATCAGGATTTTATTACTGTTTCTGACGTATACAGCTTTTATATTTTGTAGATGTAAAAGTCTCAACATTTTATAATAAGTGCGGAGTTCAACTCTAAAGATATGAAACCAAGATTACCAAGAGCTTTATGTCGGGTTTAATATATTGCCACGCAATATGATATATGGTACGTAGAGCACAGGAGTTTGAAATCCGGAATGTTGCCTTTAATATTTTAGTTCGGATACCGTTTCACACTAAGTTTTCTGAATTATATCCAAGACAATATATTGCTTTTTTTGTCAGATATTACCTTTATGTCACAGTTCGTTAATGAGTTCTGAGAAGAAATGCTCACTTGACATATATTTGATTGTAATTAATGATGTTATATAATTTTATGGCCAGCAGAGTATGAAATTATGAATTTGTCAGAGCTTCCGGTTTGCTTGTTCATTTAGAATTACCAGGATTTACCATCTAAAGGCGAATTAGTATTACAAGCCATTTTTGGCCTGAAATAGGGAAGAGGTTTACAGAAGACACAACTTTCTGCAAACCTTTTTTATATAAATATCACAGTTAGCAATTTTACTTAAAATCGGAATAAAATTCCAATGCACTGCGTTTTTACAAATGACATCTCAGCATTTTTCTCAATAAGGCTCTGAGGCCTTACCCCAATACCCAGGGAATCGGGTAACACGGTCACGGTCACTTAACTAAACCTAAATCTAATACCTAATGTGTCAAATTATTAAAATATTGATTAAAGAAACATTATAATTTCATAACAATAAACACAAATATATCATTACTAGAGCGACGTAGCTCAGTAAACTTGGATGACCTTTGGCATGCCGTAAGGAAGATTTGGATGAGTATTCCTCAATTTGATATAAACCTTCCAATTTTATAAATGCCCCATAGAATAAACAACGACATAAATAACTATGAGGTACCTATCTATTATTAATTTGTTTCAAATGTAATCGATTACTACGAGCATAATGTAACTACATTCTATAAAATAATTTTAAAATAATTCTCCCTTGTGGTGTATATTTCTTTTTTTGGTCTGGAAATTCTAAACTACAATTTATTGATTATTTAAGATTTAAATTTGTTTTGAATTTGTAATAAGAACAATTTCAATATTACATTTAGTGTAAACTATTTTGGGAGAATGCACTGTTTGTTTTGGAAATACTTTCTGTAAAAGTTGGGAACAAATTAAAGTTACATTATTAAATATTAAATGTGTCCTTAAAAAATGATTAAAGTTTGATACCTGAAATAATTTTTTAATATGGCTTTATATATTAATTTACCCATGTTAAAGTTAAATATTAAAGTTGATTATTTTACTAGGGTGAGAAACAGTGGAGCATTACACGGAGCCTTCAACGTTAATCCTCTTTATCTAACTCATGAATATTCAGGTAAGTAAGTCTGAAGTTATTTGATTTTATATGTTTGATGAAACAAACAGCAATTAAGAACATTCAGAATATGAAAGTTTTACATTACCATTGCACATTATTTGTTATACTCGTTCACGTGTGCTTTGGGTGTAGAGATAGAAAACACAGGGGTCTGAATCTGGTAGACAGTGTCCCTCGTTTCTCGAAGTTTCCTTGGACTTCCATCGTCTTGAAAAGGTTGATCTCACAACATTTCAATAGCTTTGTATCGGCTATCGTCATCAGGTGAATGATGGGAAATCCAGTTTATCCCTGGTATTTATACATTTAATCGGTCATGCGTCGCAGGTCATGGTCATTGGGTTCCATCCGGTCCAGTCAGCGTCGCCGTATCTGGCGGTTGGCTGTCGATGATGCGTAGCGACAGTGGCCGAAGAAGGGGTTTCCAAATGTTTTTAATTTGGATGCTGGGCTCGCTAATAATATTCTCGTTCGAGATTATATATGCTGTCTCTATAAATTTTCTTCTATACCAATGCTCCCCCTTGTGAATTACCCCCGCAAGGCCCCAGGTAATTTTGTGGTGCTCGGTCCAGGCGTGGTTAGCTAGCCCAGACTTCGTTAGCTCCGCCCTTTGAGTAGCTGTGCGGTGTTTCTTAATCCTGGTGTCCAGCGGTCGCTTTGTCTCTCCAATGTAAAGATTGTCACATTCACAAGGTATACTGTAAATACAGTTATTTGGTATTGCTGGAGCGTCCGGCCTGGTTCTTGTAATCATGCTCCTTAGAGTATTGCGTGTTGCTGCTTTTGAAGATCATTCTGATTCCATATCTGTGTGCAATTCGTCTAAGTTTCTCCGACAAGCCTTTAGTATACGGTAATAATAGAGTTGCCATCGTGGCATCCTGCCTAGATTGTTTGTCCAGTTCTTCAAACGCCTTGTTAATGATGGTCTCCGGGTATCCATTCGCCAAAAGGTCTTCTCTAAAGATATTTTTGGCTCTATGGATTAGAGTTTTGATGATGCCACTTTTCGTTGTTGATGGGTGGTTAGAATTATAATGTAGATACAGTCCTGTATGGGTAGCCTTCCTGTAGACTGTTGTTTGGGTTCCGGTCCTAGTCCTTTGACACTTTACATCTAGGAATGGTAGGCACCCACCTTCTTCCATCTCCATGGTGATGGATAAACTGAATTTCCCATCATTCACCTGATGACGATAGCAGATACAAAGCTATTGAAACGGTGTGAGATCAACCTTTTCAAGACGAAGGAAGTCCAAGGAAATTTCGAGGAGAATACATAGGATTAACATTTTAATATTATTACATGTGAAGACTTACTTACAATCCCTTAACAAATAAGAATAGAGGAAATAAATAAGAGAAGGAACACAACAAGTCTATTACCAAGATTCATTCGGAACACCTCTGATTCCATAGCAGCTTACTTTTTCAAATAGGATTTTGTGGTTTACTGTATAAAAAGTTTTTCCAAGGTCAATAAAGGTTGTAGCTATTGGTAAACTATCATGTTTTTTTTAACAATAAGATTTGTGACCACATCAAGACCATCGGTTGTCCTTCATTTTTAATAAACATTAAGGAAGTTAGTTAAAAATTATTCTCTTTTCCTATCGTTGAAACTATTGGCGCAGAAAAAATTGAAAAGTATGATTTACTTGAGAAAAGCTACATTCATTTTGGTGGCAAAAAGAAAATTAAATGAAAATTGAAGAATACAAAATCCAAACGCACCACATGAGATATGTGAAAGATATTTTAAAGCGAAGTAAACATCGACTTCTAGGATGTGTTCACTGGAATGCAAAATGTCGAAAAGATAGTATCGGACATGAATCTCTTCATGAGAATTACAAATGTGTATATTTTTTTTAAATTCAAAAATGTATGGTGTAAAAGATGTTAAGGAAAATATATGACAACTAATCCATCACTTACTTTATTCAGCCTAAAATGTTGAAAAAATAGGTTCTACTCAAAATTTTAGAGGAAAACCTAAGCGAAAAACTTAATTTAATGTTGGGATCAAACTAGACAGTTTAAATAAATCAATGGATCATGTGATGTACCAGGTGAAAGGAGTTGAAAAAAAAAGCTCATTGATAGCTTGCAGAAAAATATAAAACAATATAATTTTGAGTTGAAAACTAGAAACAAAAACCTATTGAAATTAACTTCGATTATAATACATTTCCAATGTGGTAATGAACCTTAGAATGTGAGTACAATTAGTAGGTACTTGACTAAATTAGTAATAAAACAGAATACTGTGAGTAATTAAAGTTGTGCTAGTTTCCCCAACTAACGGATGATCTCGCTTTGTTCCCTTGACTTCAATGCATAGTAACAATAATGACACTAAAAAGTAAAAAATAATTCAATTGAATATTTAAAACGAATGCCATGGTCAAGAGATAGCGTGTTTCGAGCCAGTGGAGACTGTCATCAATTGCGAAGAAGTGTACCAGACATCGTTGAAGAACCAGGCCCCGTAATATACCTTACACAAGAGGAACAGGAGAAAGCTAAGCAATTTATCGCAAATCATTGGCAAATTTTTAATAGTCAGGATGGAACCACCGGTCGTACCAACGTTATCCAGCACCGAATAGATACCGGGAAGTAGGCAGTCGAGAAAAACATCGAGTTCATGTTACAAAATGGAGTTATGGAGCCATCCATTACCCCAAGGTCTGCTCCCGTTAAAAAAAAAGGATGGAACCACCCGATTTTGCGTGGATTACAGCTGAATGACGTTACGAAGAAAGACAGCTGTCCACTACCCCGAATTGATGAAACTCTGACCACACTAGCAGGGACCCGTTGATTCTCCACACTAGAGCAGTGGATATTGGCAGGTTGGTCTACACGACAAGCCCTTTGGGTTATGTAATTCTCCCGCTATATTTGAGAGGCTAATAGAGTACGTTTCTCGACGGCATTCTGGTCATGAGTCATACATTCGACGACCATCTGTAGAACCTGGGCGAAGTATTTTCCAGAATTAAGAACGCCAACCCGAGACTCAGCCCGAAGAAGTGCTCCACGTTCCAAAAATAAGTAGAGTTTTTGGGCCACGTCGTTTCTGAGTCAGGAATCTGCACAAACGAAGACAAGACAAGAGACAAGCATGACCTTCGAAGTTTCTTGGGTCTCTGTTCATACTACAGGCGATTTGCCACCATGGCCGCACCCCTACATCGACAGACCACTGAAAACGACACCTTGCATTGGAATCAGGACTGTGAAACATCGTACCGATGACTGAAGGCGGCACTCTGTTCCAGCCCAATCCTAGCGTTTCCTACACAATCTGGCAAGTTCATCTTCGACACCGACCCCAGCAACTTAGGTTGGGGGGGCCGTCCTATCCCAGGTGCAAGATGGTGAAGAGAGGGTGATCGAGTACTACAGCCGTGGATTCTCTAAACTGGAAAGAATTATTGTGTCACCAGAAAAGAACTTCTTGCAATAATAAGCGCAGTCGACCATTTCCACAAATATCTCTACGTCCCGTTTGAGAGAATTTCCATCGATGTCGCCGGTCCATTTCCCGATTCCGATTACTTCAGCAAATGACCTGAGGCACATGCGAGACCCAATCAAGAGGTAACCACGGTAGCGACGGTTCTGGTAGAACAGCTATTCAGCAGATCTCGCGTCCTATTGGAACTACATTTAGACCAAGAGCGTAATTTTGAATCGAATGTATTCCGGAAGATCTGTACGATGTTGGGAATCCGGAAAACGAGAACAACACCATTGTATCCACAGGCAGACGGAATGGTGGAAAGATTCAACTGGACCTTGGAACAACACATATCCAAAGTCGTCAGCAATTACCAGCGTGATTGGGATGAGCATTTTTCCCTATTCCTGCTGACCTATCGCTCAGCCGTACATAACAGTACAGGTCTGACTCCAGCCAGGGTCCTATTCGGATCAATAATGTTGTCTACCGTATCCGTCGAAACCTAAGACCTAAGTTGATTGAGGCTGATTTGGATCGACTCGCTCCCTACCGTGGAGAGAATGTTTCTGTTCGGGACGATCAGAATTAAAGGCTGGAGATACCTAAATTAGTCATAAAATAAAACATTGACCATCTGGGAGTAAAAACAACGATCGGGAAGATTCTAGGCAGCAAAAACGCATTAGCATTGAACACTCGAACAACAGAACTTCGAAGAACTATGAGAAAAATTGATATGAATTATAAATTAAACATTCCATAGTTAATATAGCTTTGATGAGTCGTGTTATCATTCCGATGTAAATTGTTTTTCGAAATCAGCTGTTGTAAATATTAGATTGTTATGTGTAAATAAAGTTCTAGGGATTGAAAGTAAATATCAATGTTTTAAAATTAAATTCGAACCCACGGAGTTTATTGTAATTATATTTTTCAATCAACTGCTTGTGGGTTTCACAATATATATTTTTTCTAGATTTTTTCTAACCAACATGTTTAAATAAAATTTCTTTCCAATCCACCTTATATTCTAAGTTCTCTGTATATGCAACTACTTATATACCACCCAACAAAATATTTAGTTTCTAACGTATTTTAAATATCTTGCATAATTATAGTTCTAAAACGCCCTATATTTCAACGAATTTATATAAGCATATGAGACTGCTTATTGACTACATATAACATTTTTTAACCATCTTGTATAATTGATAGGTAACGATAAACTTGTATAACCTTCATGTGTGCCTCAAATTAACATGTGACTCGTATGCTTCTACCCATCTTAAAATCGGCAACTTCTTTTCTTTGAAAACTTTAATTATCATTAATTCATGATCAGTTTCGATATTGCCAAAAAAATGGTAGATCCTTTACTATTAAGGAAAATACATCTTTTTGACAAACCTCATATACAGTTATTGATGAAAGTAACATGTGATGATTTAGTTTTAGGTTTCAAGACTAGGCATTTTTTTATGAAAGCTAGATATTATTCTTACTTAAGTGCACCCTGTATATAGGCTGGCAAATTGAAAACATTCATCTAGAAATATTTTGATAAAATTTCAATCTATTTTCAATTAATTTCATCCTAGATTTCGAATAAGAATAGCTAAAATGTTTTAATATCAGCGCATTCACCATATATTAGTTATTTAAGTTGCAAAGGCCTTGATTTCTATGAAACTTCTTTGGCTGAATATGCCGGTCCTCAGTTTGAATTATCTTTATGTATATCCTCCTTGTTTGAAAACTTAAAAATTCAGCGTTTCTGTAATAACTAATTTGATATATTTTAGGTCTGGCTATCGATTATATGGTAAGTAGGTTCGAGACAGTTATAGAATTAATATAGTGTATAAATACATTTAAAAAAAAACAAAAACCGACTTCAAAAGAAAATTAACTAAAAAGCATGAAATAATATTTTGCTACAATTAAATACTTTTTATGAAGTCGGTGCCAGGCGAAAGTGAAAATATTTTGTGAGGTAGGTACATTGATGAGTTATACTTAACAACTTCGCTGTTCAAATTGGCACCGACTTCATAAAAAGTATTTAATTGTAGCAAAATATTATTTCATGCTTTTTAGTTAATTTTTTTTTGAAGTCGGTTTTGGTTTTTTTTTAATGTATTTATTTTACAATTTTCAGTGATGTAATGGCTTTAATTGCTAATGATTTATCCTACTGCTGTAACATTCTATTAACATTTTTTAACCATCCTTCATAACAATATTTGTACTCCGCCCTGTATGTCAGCTATCATTAATTTCCAACTGCTATGAGCTACCTTATATAATTATTTTTTCTTGCTTTTTACTAACCATCCTGTATGATAAAATTACATCCGACGTTATATTTTAACCATCTTGCATAGCAAATCTTATGGATCACCTAACATTTTAATAACTACCCTATAAAATTTATTTTTACACCACAAATTTATATTTATATGCGTAAAATTAATATGCAAATTCATACGATTTTACTCATCCAATAATCGCCTGCCTCAGTAATTTTATCACTTTGAAATCTCCAGGTGTAAAAATATAATGCTAGGAAAATATGAGGTAGGCATTAAATAGTTACTTGTTCGGAACATACAAATACATTTTGTATTGAAAAAATGATTACAAGAGCAGTTTCACTCTCAAAAAATCACCCTGTGTTGAAAGAATTTTTACAAGACGAATCTCACTCTTACGTAGGTTACCAAATCACCCTGTATTGAACACCTTTAAATTACAAATAAGCTATCTTGAATGTATATATATATATATAAAATGTTTCAGGTGGTTTCCGGGAACTCATCCGCGTAGTTGACAACTGATCCCTGCCGGGATCGATGGTAAAATGACGACGTTTCGGCAGAATCACATCTGCCCTCTTCAGGTCGGTTCGCATAATTCTCGTAGCCTTCTGCTTTCGCTTCTAGTTACTCGAATACTGTATTCGAAAGGAAGGAGGTTCTCAATTCGTCAAAAAGAAGGAGGGGATCAATTCGTCTGTATCTATGTTTTTTTATGTTTGTTCACGGATTACTCGGAAACGGCTCGAGGAATTTCGACCATTTTACTGGATCCTGTTTGGGGACATAGCGAAATGGTTCCATATTTGTTTCATTAAAATAGCTTTTACCGTTTCTTAGAAAATGGGGGAAAACTATTTTCACCTATTCTCATATACTCTATGCCTGGGTGGAGGAGCCGGTATTATTAAAAAATTGAAAAATTTTCAGTTTCTGTTTCAAATCAGGTCTGACTGGTCATACTAAAATAGCAAAAATCACATTCTTGAGATGAGAACATTTTGTTTGTGGGACCATTCTGGGAAATCTACTAAGAATAAAAATAGTTTCGCAATACATTTTTATTTCGTTAGATGTAAAACTTACCGGTACAACTGCTACGAACAAATTACTTCTTTTGATAATAACGAAATTGGAAATGTCTAACACAAAATATGCCATATCGGATACATCTTTCCTAAAGATTTAATTGATCTCGGTAATAAAACTCAATAATTATAATTATTTAAATCCGCTTTCTTATATTACAGCATTGGCAAATACCGTTAAGCAAACGATTTAGATCATTAAAATTGTGGTTCGTTATACGAAATTATGGGATAACTGGTCTTCAGGAACACATTAGAAAGGTAAGTTTTCTAATAATTACTAACTCTTAGAGATAATTGTAGCGTATTGTTAATAACTCAATTGTATTGTCGGTTCCATTTGTAAATAAATCAGTTATGGTTGGAATAGCAAGCAGTTGGCTGTTAGTACACAAACTAAACTACAAGGTGACCCATCCAAAAAAATCCAGCAAAATTTACGATTTAGTATGCAGAAATTAAAAAACATTTTGGAATGGTATACTTTTGTTTTTAAGGATACAAGTTTGCCTATTAATCCCATAGAGGCAATTTAAGTTCTTGCGACCAGCATTTTAATAATAATCAAACTTAATCATTGCTCCTAAAAAGAACGTTCACACAAAATCTCGAGCTTTTCATATTTTGAGCGAAATTTTCATATTGCAAATTGAATAGGTAATTTTAAAGGGTTTTCAACAGTGTAAAATATTAAAACTATAATATTACGTATATGATTCTACATTTTGCCTATTTTCGAAATTTTTCTTGTTGTCTTCTACCCCGCAAGACAATGGTATTCTACAGCCAAATTGAACTTAACACCACTTCAATCTCTTTATTTTAACATAAACTTTTAGAGGGATCTTGGGTTTTTTCGAATCAACGGTCTAGAAAATAATACTAATTTCCTTACTATAATAAGTAATATATTAGAGAGCTTCGGCTGATTTTTAGCTGAGCCCAATTTTTAGGGCGAAGGTGCTCTTTTTGACCGAAGGTGACCGAATCCAAAACCTAATATTCGGTCGGACCTTAGTGAGAAGCTTAACAAACCATTAAAACATATACATTATACTACCGTGTAATATTCTGCATTGTTGGAATCTCTTAAAATTGTTATATGAAAATTATGCTCAAAATTTTCAATAATCAATAACGTACCCAAAATAGAGTTCGATATGGCTGGTAATAGTGGAAGATATCAATCAATCTTATAGATCTTCTATGTACTTCTTTTAGAGTTTATGAGTAAGTTTGTTCTCTACTAAAATAAAATGAAGATAGCCTTTAATTTAGAAATTTTAGAATGGCGTTTCGTCTTTTTAATTTGAACTACACGTTACCGGGAAACGAAATAACTAATTATTTGCAGGACTTCTAACAAAAATAGGTGTTTGAGAAGAATATATATTTTTTCAACTTTATTTAATGGTAGAGATGCAAGTGGATACACCACAATTGTATTCTAGAATTTGTGTAATGAATTAACTGATTCAGTGTGATTATAAAATAAAAATCTCTGCCAATGAAACTATCATCGGTTTGCAATGTAAAGTACGTCCGTAATGGCTAATTAGTGACTAACATGTAAACTACTAACTGATGCTAATTCATACTAAGTGGTAGGTAACTAATTGATTTTGATATCAAATTCTGATCTCGGAAACTACAGGAGATACAAAGAAGTTTAAATTTGGGCAAAATTTCGTAATTTGGTGCCTTAAGAAATGCCGTTTTTAAATTTAAAATTTTCAAATACTTCCGATAATATCAGAAAAAATTGTTTTCTCGATCTTATTCTATCATGTTAGACTCTAATTGCCCATATTCTCTATTTTTCAAAGTTCCCCACAAAAAAGTATCCAGAACTGTAAGGTGTAAGTCCTTACCGGTCCCGAATTTCTTATTCATCTATGAAGAAATTTTTTATCTAAATAGCAAACATCCCTAGTGTAATGTGAAGGGGCCCCATCATGTTGAAACCAGTAGGTACCTGTTATAACTCATCGACATATTCTTCAAATTGGACCCTCACGAAATTAAGATATGTTTCACCATTTTTTCATCTGAGGATGTGATCTTTATAAATTCTAGCCCATACATTTAAACAAAACGAACTTGCGTCAGAACTTTCGTAAGGTGTCTAAGGGTTATTTTGACCCAAATATGTTTCACTTTAAACTCTCTCCAGGCGCTAGTCTTTGGCACAGCCATATCAGAAGAAACTTAATTTGCAAGTTGATTTTGAAGTGTTCGCATTTATTTAGAAGCCATAGTAAAAAGATGTTACTTTTTTAATTTTAAATTAAAATAAGTTATTTCTAGTTCCCTATTCCATTTTGTTTTCATACTTTATCTTGAGTTTTCGAAAAGCAACTCAACCAAATGGTCATTATAATTTTTTATTAATGTTGTATGAGGCTGTTGCCTTTCCAGATATAATTCAAAATATAATTTGTAATGAACTATTAACATATCTCATTTTACTTCATTTGTGAAACTCATTGTGTTGAAAACTATGTGTACTCTAAGTTCGTTTGATAATTAATGTCAGGTTTATATAAGAAAATTCTTCGGTGTAGTCCAGCAAATTATAACAAGTTGTGTATCAATGATATCAGAATAAAATGCACTATTTTACTGTGAAAAATCTAATGTGAAGAGTGTGGAGACCAAAAAAAGGCGATGATGATAGCGGAAAAAAGAAACGTCGGATGAAAAAAAAAAGTCAGAGAAAATGTGTTTTTGCTTTTGCGTTTTCTCATCACATAACGCTATAAAAAATTCGTAATTTTCTATTTTTTTTCGGATACCTTCGGAAGTATTCGGAAGATTTAATTAAAAAAACGCTTTTTTCAGTAGTAAATTACGCATTGCGACCCCATTTAAACTTCGTTGTATCTCCTGTAGTTTCCGAAATCTCAATGATCTCATCGTAAGTGAAAACAAAGGCTGCATTAAAGACCGTTACATAGCTTATTTGTTACGAAGTATGTTAGCTTCGTGTTCACTTATCCGTGCCATTGTCAAGCGAATTAATATCCTAGAAATTCCTACAAAAAACATTGTTCGACACAGCATACAGGCAAAAAAAAACAAAAAACCAAAGTAGAAAAATTAATTTGTTGTATCTTATTTTACGCCACCAAATCCAGTAGTAGAACTGGTGATATTCTTACAAAAGAAGTTGCTTTGAGTATATAATTTTACAACAATATTTGTTTTTGATATTGCTTCAAATTCAAAAATTGAACGCTTCTGGTCACTTGGCATTTGTCAGTTTTTTCCATTGTAAGTTTAGTTCTGACATTTAACAAAGGGCCAGAATTAAATAAAGATATCAAATATATACCAAAGCAGTTACAAATATTCTTTGTCATTAGAAAAATTTAAACTATCCTTTTCTTGACACTCATCACGAAAATGTATGCTAACAAAACTTTTGCAGGGAGTCCAACTGGCCGCCAAATTCGAATCACTTATTCAAAGAGACAGCAGATTTGAAATTCCAAGCAAAAGGCATTTGGGGCTGGTTGTATTTCGATTGGTCGGCGATAATGTTATTACTGAAACGCTTTGGAAAAGACTCAATGCTAGAGGGAAAATTCATTGCGTACCAGCAAGTTTAAAAGGGAAATACATCATAAGATTTACAGTAACTTCACCAAGAACCACTGTGGAAGACATCATCGCGGACTGGAAAGAAATTGTTATTGTTGTGGATGAACTCTTGAAAGAAAGAGAAAATGTCAGTCGCAGAGCTAAAATTCCGCTAGCAGGTACATTAATAATAGATAATCTGGATTTCATATTTATTGTGTTATAATTAGTAATAAATAGTGTTCAAAATGTTAGTACTTACCAAGTTATCTAAAAATACAAATTTTTATAGTTGAAATTAGATAGTCACCCTGTTTCTTGCAAATAGATAAATATGAAAGTATTTCCTAATAATGACATCAGACCCATTTTGGGATAGTGTTAATAGGCGGAAATGGGAGTGTTTGGGGGGTGCCTGCCTCCCACTTAACTATATGACTTGCAAATGTTGGCCATTCGTGGGTCTCTTATAAGCCTAATTAAGTACCGTTGCATTTATGAAATTCTATATAAAATATAAAATAGCTATTGATTATAGTTAGGGAATTTGTTATTTGCACCCACCCGGGCAAAACATTAGTATGCTTCCCATTTCATTTAGAAGTAAATGTAAATGTCAATAACCGAAGGTCTCAACTCGTTAATCTTAGTTTGTGTGTGTGCTCATGGGCGTAGGTACCGAGAGAGGGGCAGGGGGCAGGGGGGCAGCTCCCCCCGTATCTGAAAAACCTACCGTGAGCCATTAGACCTTCCCATAAATTTGCTGACTTGCCCCCCTTGGACCAACAAATTTTCCGAATTGTCCCTCTCTCTAGGACATTTTGTTCCTATTTGTCCCCTCTAGGAAATTTTTTTTACTAATTTGCCCTGCCTAAACCAAAAGCTAGGTATGCTCTTGTGTGTGGTAAGTACACAATAAATTTGCTGTTGGTGAAACAAGTAATTAATTTCTGTTAAATAGAGTACCCCTGGAAGGTGGTCTTATGTAAAATCATTTAAATTAGTAATGCCTTTTCAAATTGAAATCTACATGCGGGTTGTCTCAACAGATATGATCCCTCAGAGACCAAACTTGGTTAAAGAATTTCAGAGTCGCTGATATTTTACTTCCAAGTTGCTGGGTTATGCTGTAGCAGGTATTTTTCATTATTGGTATTGATTTTGTTTATTATATACAAAGATAGAACTATCGCCAAACATGGAGGTCAGATAGGTGGGCTCATTGGCTATATTATGTAGCCCATATAACATCTAGATACTTTACGGTTTTTGTTTTTTTTTAATTTAATTTTTTTCTTAATTCTCAGATTTTTACCTTTAAACTATTGTAACTTTTTTATTTTTCACAGTATCTTCACTGAATAAACTTAAATCGAATCTATAATGTTTGTTTGCTCTTCTGGATTTGATATTGACAAAAAAATGATTGATTGAAAAAATTATATGCGTCCACAAATGGCGAGTTTCCATAAAAAAGTAATTAAGTTAAACACTTTATCACCTTACAAAAAAAATAAAAGCACATCGAGAACTTCGAATGCTTACAAAAACTTCTCTACTTCAACCCCTTTCCAACGATATATCACACGTATTGGAAAGTTATCAGTATCATAATAAAATTTGAGATTGTAACTTACAAGGTGAGGACTACAAAAAATAAAACATACACCAAATATTTTTCTAAATTTTGTTCAATCTGACTTCTACCACTACGGCTGCAATCGCGGCACCTTTTTCTGACTCCTACAGTGGCAGTCAGTCATCCCATATTATTTCAATAGCAGCATTTATTCTTGCTCTTGACTGCTTCTTGATTTTTATTTCTCTCTCATAAACGAGTTGCTTGACCCGTCCCCATACAAAAAAATCAAAGGGAGTCAGGTCTGGCGACCTTGGAAGCCAGAGTATAGGGCCAGTTCTCTCAATCCACGCGTTTGGCAATGAATTGTCCAGGAGCTCCCTGATAGTTCGCCTAAATTGTGCTGGACAGTCATCTTTTCTGAATATTTTTGGTCTGTCGTCCAATAGGACTTTATCTAATAAGATCGATACATTATTTACTAAAAATTCAAGTCATTTACGAGATAGAAATAGAAACCAAGGAGCAGTTAACAGCAAGAATAAATGTTGCTTTTGAAATAATATGGGATGAGATGCGACTAGAGACTACCACAGTAGAAGTTAGAAAAAGGTGTCGCGATTGCATCCGTAGCAGTAGGAGCCAGTTTAAACAAAATTTATAACTAATTATTGCAATTTGGTGTATGTTTTATTTTTGTAATTCTCACCTTGTAAGTTACAATCTCAAATTTTATTATGATACTGATTACTTTCCAATAAGTGTGATATATCGTTGGAAAGGGGTTGAAGTAGAGAAGTTTTTGTAAGCATTCGAAGTTCTCGGTGTGCTTCTGTTTTTGTAACATGATAAAGTATTTAACTTAATTACTTTTTTATGGAACTTCGCCATTTGTGGACTCATATAATTTTTTCAACCACTCATTTGTATCAAATATCGAATGTTTATATTCCTACATAATTGGAAAATACATAACTAAATAATTAAGAATTCAAGTGATCAGTAGTAGTAATTATTTAGCAGAATAAACAACAACATCATTTTTATTTGTCTACCAATTATATGTTATTATTTGAAATATTTTCTGCCTAATTCTTTCTTATTAATTATTTTATAGAAACGAAGGAGAAAAATGAGAATTTTGGAACAAGCTTACTGTTATCGAACTTGCCAACTTCGCCAAAAATTGTCAACGGGTCATTTGCAGCTATATATGACCAAGGAGATGTTATGGCCGAGTTTTCGAAAACTATTACACTAAGAAAAGATGCTCAAGATAGCCCTGGTAAGTCTGCTAATAATCTTTAGGGTTTTAACTTAATGTTTGTCTTGGTGTTCTCAACTCAGAGTTTATTGTAACAATAGAACATTCATAGAGAATTACCCGAGAAGGAGGTCTACAGTTTTTGAACACATTCCTATGCAACTTAATTTTTTAAAATCCACTCTAAGGTTATTTCACCCATATGTATTTTGTGTCCATACTATACTAGGTGTTGTTTTTCTATGTTTTATAATAACGTTGTTTCTACTTTCATGTGTCTTCGTTTTTATTCGTTGGTTATATGTTAGTCTAGATCTCCTTGCGGCTCTTTTCCAAAAATCCATTTCATCTCCACGTAAGATGTTTTTTGTTTCTGTGGCATTTGCGAACTTCGGAACCATAAATAATTACCGGCCGTAATATATTGTTGTATACCTATTCTTTTTTTTTTCTAATATTATTTAGTTGTTTTCCCTTTCTAGATCTAAGTTATCAAGTTGGTTTTCTGTTCCTCTGTATATATACTGCGTCTTTATAGTGTTAATTGGTTACCCCCATTTTCCGTATTCCGCTGTGAGTTTTCTAGACCTATACTCTGGGCCTTCTTTATCCTGTGGATTTATTACTTGGTGACCCGCATAATGTACGGAACACAAGAGTTATTCTAGGATAGGCATTCCCTTAAATGTCGGTCTTTACATCTCGCGTCTTGAAATTGAACGATATGTATCAAATACATAAAGAAGTGTACGAGAGGACATTCATTTGTGGGAAGCGCAACTGATGAAGGTTCCCTAACCAGAGACAACATATATTATATATTGTCTTGCGTACACAAGAATGACACCTCGAAGAGGGTGTGCAATATCTCTGACAGATGAAGTTAACCTGAAAATTTCATCTTGACATTCTAACCTAGGAATTGTTTTAACTGTGCACAACCAACATTTTCAGGCCATCGGAGTTTCAATGGAAGCCATGACATTAATATTTACAACTACACCTGTTGGTTAAGGCACAAAGATTTCTGTCACTTATTTAGTCATAATCTCATACTACGTATTGCAATGGTGCGTAAACAACACCACATCATTACTTGCGATTCACTCTGTTGATTATGATTTTCTGTCAGACATTCCAGGTTACTACTTATGTTTGGTGGTTTCTCCTTTTAATCAATGTCTTCATGTTAGAGGTTTTGTGTACAACCTCTGTTCTGCTCAATCCCTCTGAGGGGATTTCTATTGCGGTAGCTTCTTTAGCTGAGATCTTAAAAACTCTCTTCGAGGTGACACATCGAGAGAGTATTCAATATCTCTGACAGATGAATTATGAAAATTTCATCGTGACATTCTAACCTAGGAATTACGGGTAACAGCAATTACATGGAACGGCTCCAGATTCGGAACCTCTATGTGCTAGTTTCCCCGAAAATCCTAGATGTCGGTCTTTACATCTCGCGTCTTCAAATAGTATAATAGAGTTGGCAATAAAAAACTGAAATATATATAGTAAAAATATAAGGGTTTATCGGAAAAAAAAGTGTCACCATATAAGAGAAACTGTAAAGACAAAGTTGCAAAGTCAAAATTTGAATCAGCAGATTGATTTAAACTGCATACGAAAAATTTTGTTACAAACATTCATAAAATTGGATTTTTTTAGCTATGCGGAGAAGAATTAAAGGTATATTAATGTCCGGCAAGCAGTTTTCTCTAGACTCAAGATTGGATTTGTTTCATGGAATTGAGACATCTCCAGGTGATAAAAGTAATACTATTATTATGGGCAAATTACCTGCAGTGGAAGACACCACTGAATATGAGGACAAAAGCAGTAGTCCCTCAGGTAAAATTCCATTCTATAATAAATTTTTGTTTAATATATCGTTTTTTCGAAGACTTTGTTGTTGCCGTTTTGCTTATTCGTCTAGATTTTCAATTTTGTAAGATAAGTTTAATAGAATATTATTATTATCGGCTAATTTTGATCACAGTATAGATACGTTTACCTCAGACAAGTGACTTAAAAAAACTGGTTTATTAAGATACAAATGCGATCAGTCCTTGGAGGAGAATCAATTTTCTGAACAATACGATGGGCCAGAACAAAATTTTTTGTAAAATTTGATTATCTGAGTCTTCTAATATGATAATGAAATTTATATCTTGTCATTTTTTACTTCAGTAATATGCAGCAATGAAAAAGCTTTATATTTACATTTACAAATATATAATTTCATAATAGCCATTAGCCTGGGCTGAATAAACAAAAACAAGAAGACCAAATCTAAGGTCAAATTTTCTCTATAAGTAAGTTTTTAAATTGTTCCAGACTTTTCTAGTAAAATAGTGAGACATTTTTTAAAGATATCAATCCTCCAAGACTTTTCAACTACAGTTATGCTATTTTTTATGTGTTATCTGTTTCTTAGAGTTATTAATTGACTTCCAAAAAAGGAGGTGGTTATCAATACGTCGGAGTCTTTTTTATGTATGCTCAGCTATTACTTACAAACAGCTTAAGCATTTTTATGATTTAAACTGGATTATATATAATAAACATGTTACAGAAAAGACAGTGACCTACTAATGGACTACAATTCAATAATCTTCACCGATTTGTCTAAAATGGCTCAATCAATTTGATGATTTTAACTTCTCTTCTACAAAGATATATTCCGACTTCATTCCGTTTTACAGAAAAGTCTCTAAACTTAAATTTTAAGATATGCTAAAAAGTATATTGATTGTAGCGGGTGTTTGCGATGGTTTTCATTTTGATATCTTTGACGTGTGTTCCTTTTTTTAAATAAATTATAATTTGTAATATATTTAAAGATGGAGTCAAACGTCAAAAATATCACACTAATATATTTCCAAATATAAATGTCAAATTCAGAAAATAGTTTTTTATTACAGAGGGTGTTTAAACTATTTTTCATTTTGATTTATGTAGAGTCTGTTGTTATTTTAAATATAAATTATTAACTTTTATACTTTAAAACTGATATTAAGCAATTTGAAACTGATACTGTGCAACATCTACTTACTGTACAAAGTTAACAGTCTCAAAAGTTTTTTACAATTTTTATATGCCTAATAACCATTCTTTTAAGTCATTCTCCACTGCCGAATTGTTAATTTTCAGCGCATATATATGCTTTTCTCAATTTAAAAAAATATCTATGCTTTGATATTTTTATAACTTGCAGAAATATGAAGAATTAAGCACTGTTTGCTTTTTAAAACCATATTAAAGTAATTTATAAAATTAAACACATTTTTAAATTTTTTAATTTCGTTGCTTGTTTAGCAAGCTCGTGATTACAAAGAACCAGCGAACCAGGTAGTCACTATATGTTTAAACATTTCCGGAAAGAATTATTAACTACGAGAAAAATATAATTCAAGCTAAAATTGAGATAGAGGTTATTTGTAAATTAAAAGATTCCAAAATTATAATGCATGGCAGCTTAACAACTAACAAGAGTAACAATGGTCTTATACAGTGCCAGGAGTCTTATACAGTGCCAGGAGATTTGTTAAACTCGGTATCAAAACGTAATTTGCAAAAGTGATGCAAATTCTATTTTCCACTTTTCACCAGAAAGCTTATACTTGATATTGTAATTATCTACTCAACATTTAAAAAATAACTTAACGACAATGTTTCACGATCATTATTGAGATAGAGTACCTAATCAAAAACAAAAAAAGTTACTTAGTACGTCGTCAAATTGTTTTCCAATTAAGTCTATTTATCGTTTTTTAATCGTGTCATTTTTATTATTTTTGTTAATTTAATGAATCTTTATTATTTTTCTGTTTTTACAGAGGCTGTAGAATACGATTCTCCATCCCCAACAAATGAATTCTTAGATATTCCAAGACAGTCTAGATCAAAATCCGTTGACCATCAGATTGTACCAATAAGTATTAAAGACATACAGGAAAAGAAGAAATGTGCTAAATGTGGACATCATTTTAATGGATACACATCTAAAGCAGACTAAAATATTTGGCGTTGCACTGTACTGTTTCCGCATACGATTTGTGTGAAATTTTGTCCAAATAATAAACCGTTTATAATAATTTGTTCACAAATAATTAAAATTTGCAGCAGTGGTGACTTGTCTAAATGATTTGAGCACTATATAATATAAAACATTCTTGAGCCTTGTCATGAAATGCAATCTAAAATAATTTGTGTCATTAACTTATTTACTATCATTGTAGTAATATCTAATATGAAGCTTCTAAAATAGTGAAAATTGAGTTTTTTACTGCAAAGGTCCAATGCTAATAGTCTAAACCAACACCGATTTTTGTTGAAGAACTGATGAACCAAAATTGCTAAGAATATATACTTTTCCGGCCTTAGGCATATTGTATGCTACGGTACCCATTTTTTCTTCAGCATATCTATATTCCTTCTTCCCCTACTTGTATAATTCAATATTTTAAATAGAAAGCAATCTTCCTACATTGTGTCAAAATATCCTCTCCACTTATTTTTTGTGCTTTAGTATTTTTGGTCAGACAGAATACTTTAAATTCGTCTCTAATATTTTCTTTTCATATTTTCAGCTTGGGAGCAACCTATTTCTTGTCTTAAAATCTTAATATCCTTTGTTTGTTTGTATGTTTCGCTTTCTTTACTGATTGTTCGTTAAAATAAAAGTTGAGCTGGGGATCTTTAATCGTTTTATTCTTAGGGGTTTTGTTTATTGTTCAGCATATCTGGAATAATATATTTTTAAGGGTGATTGATCGCTATCATTTTAGAATATGTTGCATCCGAAATATTAAAAGTCGGATGACGTATTTTCCTGAGAATGCCATAGTATTATCAAATTGCTAGCTTATCTGTTGTATCTCTTTTCATAATTAGCACCAGCTCTTTGCATACACTAATGAGTTGAGTATTGTTGTATTGTGTCTTATCTTACACCTCTGTTCATAATGTTGTGTTTGTTGTTTGAATTCCATTTATGAAATAATTCTGGCATCTTTTTTAGATAATTTTGTGTAACAGATTTGTTATGAGATTGTAAATCTTTTTTAAATCTATAACGGTTAAATGAGTTTCTTTTCTCGACTTTCTGTTAATTGTTGATCTGCCTTTATTAAATCCAATTTGGTCGTCATTTATCAGAGGTTCCATTATAATTTTAAGTATATTATTGAGTTTCTTGGGGTATATTTTTTATGAAGTATGCTAATTCTTCTCATTTTCATTGCTTACTTTTAACTTCAAATAACTAGCACTAGCCCAGTGACTAAGCAACTTTATTATAAAGATGTAAGCATCGTAACTGTGTCCTGTACTTTCAAATGCTCCTGTCTATTTGTCTAAATCAATTCTAAATAAATATTCGGTATCTGCTTCCTTGAGTATTTCATCTTCCGTTCATGGGCGGATCCAAGGAGCGGGCGAGGGTACGAACGCCCCACCGAGAGCCTCAAAGTTAGTAAATTTAATATTAAAACGAGGTAATCCAGGAGCCTAGAAGAAGGTAACTTCTGTGGGTTTAAACCTTACAACGACATGTTCAATGTAATAACCTAAGAAATCTGTGTTTAAAATTTTATATAGGTAAATCTAGTACAGGATCCGCCACCCCTGAACCATGAAATCGCTCCCCCCCCCCCCCGGACGCACGTGTCTAGATCCGCCACTGCTTCCGTGCTTTATCCCACAATTGTTATTAGTGGTCGACCCATTCTTCTTATTTGATGTTATTAATGCTTGTTTTATCGCTTTTGTATTTGGTTGTAGTGTTTTCAGTACATTATACAAGTGATTGTGTATACCATGGATATATGCCTCTATCTTGCGTATAAATCGATGCAATGACTGTTCCTGTATTTGTCAGGATGAATTTGGCATGGTTTTTGTTTAAGCTATTAAAGTATGCTTTTAGTTTTTCTATTATCTCCTATATTGCTTTCCTTCTGATTACCTTTTGAATGTTCACCTTAAGTTTGACAACAATTCATTATCCGTTTATATAAATCGTTAATACTTTGATCGTTCAACAGAGATGTTTTTGTTTCGTGATTCTTAATCGTTCCCATCTTGGATATTACCAACAAATGATCACATCCTACGTCATGTTCTCTATAAACACATGTTGCCAATGTATCCGCTTCTATATTATTTACTAATTGTTAGTGTTATATTTATTAAGAAATTTTTGTAAGTTTTTGTAAACACAGCATGAAATATTTTCAAATATTTCATGCTGTGTGGGCACCTCCCTACTGTTTTTGTACTTTTATCTACTCCACTGTGTATCATTGGGCTTTTTACACTTTGCTTTTTTACATTTTCTTTGGGTTTCTCATATCGCTGCCAAATTCTCATTTAATTTTGTTTATTAGCTCTGAGTGATTCTGATGTCATTCCAGTTGATACTTAGTTATCTATACAATTTCCGACGCTTTTTCGTGTACAGTAAAGACATTTTAGGTTTTGTAATAGTTAGTTAGTAACCATCAGCTTAACCCGTGGACTGGGAACTTGGTCTCCATCCGTCTTGTTCTAAAATATCCTATTTTATAACAAGACCTAGCTTTAATAGAACTGACCTTATCGGGATTGGTGAGTGTCCTTAAGACTTTATACACCATGAGACTTTTTACATCGTTCTAATCTACAATGTGTCTATTGGGATTAGAAGAACTGGTGAAGCGGACATGGTTGCCTCCTTGTAGAAGAATAGGGGTACAAACATGCCTCCTTGAAGATAAGCATATTCCTGTCAGGGTCACTGAAAGTGTTAGCCCCATACCCTATCAATTCAGACGGAAATTAAATTATTAGTTTTTTATATATTTGCAACTTTGCATCTTTAAAGGACAAGTCGCTTCTGATGGTTATTGAAAAGTCATTATGAACAAAACTTTCAGTTTAAGAATTTTGTAACAGTATCAGAACATATATGTATACAATTATTTTCTGTTTGTGGATATTTATCCAGGAATAAATCTTCACCTGAATAACCCAACAAGTACTACAGATTTATTTAATCAAAATTTCTATAATATTTCTTATTATTGCATAACTGTATATATAGAAATTCGTTCTTATTCTGCTGTGTAAAACAATAATCGAAATTATAAATGATGTATTAGCTTTAGGCTATATGTGAAGTGATTAAACGATGCAGACTCAACGTTAGACTATTAATACCCAAAACGTGTTACCTATTTGTTCAGTTTTGATATACACATGCATCCTTGCGCGAGCCCAGGAACTGAAATGATCCTTCGTAAACTACCGAGGAACACTTTCAGCTCCTTTGCCAAGCACTCCCGAGACTAGCTCGAGTTCTTATGCTAATGCAGTTTTCCTTCTACAGAATCACTGACTTCTATATGGATAGCTTAGCTGTGGTTTGTTTGCTTTAGAGCAACTATCTTTTGTGGTTAAAAGATATAGCTTTTTCTACTACGAGTGTCACCGTTGTCGGAGTTTGTGTGCGTGCTCTTTTTCTCTTTTTCTGGTCGAATTTGATTTTGCTAGGCCCCCGTGTTGTCGCTGAAAATAGATTTTATTACTACTTAAATTATACTTACCTGTCTTCTACATCTGGCACTCCTCTTAATTTTCGCCGTCGCTGAGATAGAGATAGTTCTTAGACCGTTTATATCTGGCAATGAATCTGGTGTTGCAGTGGATGACTTGTCGCAGCCTCCTTGCCCCCCCCCTCTTTAAGACAAGCAGTGTCGTGTCTTTACTAATTACGAACTAGCGTGCGTCGATTGTTTGTGTGCCTCCTTACTATTGAGACATACCAGCATATGTAAGGTAAGCGATTGCCTTGAATAGAGAGCTTGTTTAAGAGCCCCAGCTTGATTTCTTTTCCTTTTATAGGGTAAAGTCTAGCACGAACTGCCCCCACATTATTACGACTCATGGACAAGTCTCGTAAAAGTCAGTTCCCTGTCTATATGATCAAATTAAGTTATTTGACATTGTTCTATGGAATTGCTTTGTTGTTGGTTTTTATATAAAACTAACTAGCAAAGGATCTCACTGTATTCTTATGGAGACTGACTGCGGCAATTTTTTTAAACTGTAGCATTTGATAGTTGAACGCATGGATCAAAAGTAACCATGTGCACAAATTCTGAAAGTCCTTTATTTTCGGTGTCCCCACCTCCCCGATATATACACCGTGTCTGAATTGAACAAATATATGGTGTACAAGCATACCTTAAAAACAATTCGTTGAATTTAGTTATGTTATGTACTCTATTGCCGCTAACTTCACGCAAAAAAATCTTGCCGAGATGTCACTGTCATTAGAAAATGTATGTGAATAGAGAGATATAACAAGAAGAGTAATATGAAAACTAAGCATTAAGATTTAGAAAACATGTGGTATGTTTGCCCATACGATAAATTATTCTTCAGTTTAGGTAAGTGTGCTTTTCTGCTTCAAACTACAGTTTCATTTAAAAATCAAACACAATATGACCCACAGTCAACAGATTAAAATATAGATTGCAATTGATCATAAATGCTTAGTTAAAAACAAGAACATTAGCATCATTTACGAAGTTACCAGAACTAGATCATCCTAAAACAAAAAAGTATAGTGAGAGACTGATGAGCCTTTATGTGAGACAAAATACTTTAAAATTGATAGCTTTACAATATTTATTAAAAAAGTTTTAGAATAAATCTTCCAAGTTATTTTGAAACTATAAAGTAATTCTTTTACAGACTGTACAAAATTGTGTGACGTTCATGGATTCATTATCTATGTATTTTTAAATTGCAAAATATAAGTTACATTATAATTATTTCTTTCTTTTCGTTGAAAATATTTTATTTTAAGGGACTTGAAAAGGTCATTCCCTTAAGTCGCATATTTTGTGCAGGCAAGCGCTGATTAACTATTGTCATATGCAGTTACATCATAAGAATTCAATATACTGACAACGAATATTTCAAAATTCACCAATTTTGGAGTTATTCCCAAAAAATTAGAAGAATACGAACCTGAATTGCCACAACCCTTTCAGAAAATATTTTAAGTGTAAAATTTATTCAACCCTTGGTACAATAGCAAATGATTTGATCTTCCTGGGAAATGCTTATGTTAGAACTTGTCCGTCAAGTGAATGTCTACTTTCAACAATACACCTCAAAACATCGAATTATTCGTAACCAAATTTTCGAGAGTTTAACAATATGCAATGACTGATGAATTTTCAAGTTCTGAAAAATATACAGCATTAACAGCACTGCATTCAAAGGAATGTAAAACCTCTTTAAAATTGGGGACAGTTGTTAAACACACGCCTTTCCAACTCTTTTAGTGTCAGTATACTCTTCTTCTCAAAATCACAATAACAATTTATAAAATTATATATTGAAATATAATGTAAAACTGATAGTTGATATGGTACACATTTTTAAAAGAAAGTATAGCTTCTTATAATTTTTGAGTCATTTCTGGAACAGCTTTGAATAAATCAGCTACAAGTCCATAATCAGCAACTTGGAATATCGGTGCTTCGGGGTCCTTATTGATAGCAACAATAGTTTTACTATCTTTCATTCCAGCCAAGTGTTGGATGGCACCAGATATGCCAACAGCAATGTAGAGATCCTACAAGGTTAACACAAAAATTAACATGCAGCATTATGTTATCCATATGTAATTATTCAAGAATTTTACTCACTGGAGCAACAATCTTTCCAGTTTGGCCAACTTGAAGATCATTGGGTACATATCCTGCATCCACAGCTGCACGTGAAGCTCCGACAGCTGCCTTTAATTTGTCAGCAAGATCATATAGAAGTTTAAAGTTTTCTCCAGATTTTAAACCTCGACCTGAGTACAATTTTACAAATATAATAACTCAAATTATTTTACATTTTACTTGCTTACCTCCACTAACTACAACTTTAGCACTGCTCAGTTCAGGCCTATCAGATTTGGTTAGATCTTGTTTGATGAAAACTGTTAAATCTGTTGCACAACCATCAGCTGGTATCTTTTCTACACTGGTAGAGCCCCCTTCCAAGGGTGATGCTTCAAAACTAGTGCCCCTGACAGTTAACACTTTTATGGGATCTGTTGACGTAATTGTGCAAACAGCATTTCCTATAAAAATACTTCATTCTATTAAAAAATTCAACTTAAAAATAAAAGTTCATCATACCAATCATCTTGACTGTCAACAATTATTATATGTACAGTTACGTCATTTTTTAAGACCTGACATTTGTAATAAATTTAAAAATATATGAAAACAATTTTGAATATCATTATTCACAAAATAAATTTGAATAAAATTCTATAAGATAACATCTTATTTAGTTTGAATAATTTACCTAGTTTCAATTATATTTGGTATATTTTTTAAACCAATATTGATATACAGGTATGGAAAACGTTTGACTGGGGTCGGAGAATGCTAACGTTAAACAAGGACGGAACTGCTACTATATGCATGAGACGAGGATTGTCGTTTTAAGTACGTCTGTTTCACGAGCATCGATCGTCACAGTCACAGTGTGACCGTCCGCTATTACGCCAGAACGAAAACTTAACATTTTTTCTGTTTTAAAAATGAAATAAAACAGGTACTCTTAAAAATAAATTAGTAACTGTTAAAAAAATTGTCAATAAGAAATTAATCATTAACCTTATAATTATTTACAACATATCGTATGTTTTATTTTTAAGCGATTGGAATCGTCGGAATGTGGTGATAAGAAAAAAAGTATTTACCGCCCGAATACGTCCGAACTCGCGTCACACCGACTTCATTCTCCTGGTGCGTATTGCGTTGATTGATTCAAAATCGCATGGGATTCTACCCGACCCCAGAGAACGAATTTCCACACCTGTATATATATATATATATATATGTATTAGATGGTTTCCGGGATTCATCCGCGTAGTTGATAACTGATCCCTGCCGGGATCGATGGTAAAATGTAAAATGTCATTTATCAAGTACGCGGATGAATTCCCGGAAACCATCTAATACATTTAGTGCCCGCGAGAACTTAAAAACAAATATATATATATATATATATATATATATATATATATATCATCAAATGCAGCTAATTTCGACCATTATTTTATGGTGTAGCCTCCCTTACAGATTCGTTTCGCATTTCTCTCCATGTTGTTCTGTTGTACGCTTTTTGGGACCAGGTTATGCCTGCTATTTTCCCGATGTCATAGTCCCATCTTACATTGGGGCGATTCCTTGGTCTTTTAACACCCCTAGGATACCATTGCGTGATTTTTGTTGACCACCTATTATCTTGTCTTCTTGCCAAATGTCCTGCCCATTGCCACTTCAGAGATTTTACTCTGTGGATAACATCTATTACCTGGGTTTTGTTCCTTATCCACTCTATTCTCTTCCGATCTCTTCTCGTTATTCCGATCATGCATCTTTCCATAGACCTTTGTGCTACTTGAAGTTTTCTTGTAAGTTCGGTTTTTAGAATCCAGGTTTCGCAACCGTATGTCAGTACTGGTAGAACACACTGATCAAAGACTTTGCCATTAGTGACTTGAAGATTATGGAGTTTCTTCCAAACGTCATCCATGCAAGTTTGATCCTTCTGTTTATTTCTGGTAGTAGCGAACCTGATATCTGTATTAATTGACCTAGGTATATATATTGTTCTACTATTTCCAGAGTTGTGTTATCTATTGTGACGTCTTGTGTGTCTACTAGTTCGTTGTACATTATCTTTGTTTTTCCGATATTTATTTTTAGGCCTATTTCCTTACTTACTCTGCTAAGTTCATTGATTTGATTTTGTAGTTCTCCTGCGTTATTGGCAATTAGGACACGGCGAATCTCAGATGGTTTAGATATTCTCCATCAGGTTCAGTCCTTTGTGGTCCCAGTTTGAACTCTCTAATCTGTGAATAGTCGAAAGATACTCTCTAATGCCAACGTTCTATGCATGGCTTATCTACACCTATATATATATATATATATATATATATATATATATATATATATATCAATATTTAACATAAAAAAAGTTAGTATTCGAGTAACTAGAAGCAAAAGCAGAAGGCTACGAGAATTATGCGAACTGACCTGAAGAGGGCAGATGTGATTCTGCCGAAACGTCGTCACTTTACCATCGATCCCGGCAGGGATCAGTTATCAACTACGCGGATATTCCCGGAAACCATAAAAACAATATATATATTATATATATATATATATATATATATATATATATATGTTTTAGGTATATACTAGAAGCGAAAGCAGAAGGCTACGAGAATTATGCGAACTGACCTGAAGAGGGCAGATGTGACTCTGCCGAAACGTCGTCATTTTACCATCGATCCCGGCAGGGATCAGTTATCAACTACGCGGATGAATTCCCGGAAACCACCTAAAACATTTAGTGACCGCGAAAACTTAAAACAAATATATATATATATCATATATATATATATATATATATATATATATATATATATATATATAATATATATATGGTATAAATTCAGCCTCCATACATTTTCTTTACAGCAAAATTGAAAACTAATAGACCGATTTTTTGGCCTCACAAAGATTTCTCAAAAATAAAAACATAAATAATCAAAGAATCAAAGTGCAGCAGGGCCAATTTCTGGAAATTGCCAGGAAGACTACATAGTTGCTTTCTTATAGAAAAGATCTCTCACAGAATTTACTTAGAGAAGATAGGTTTACAGAATTGTCAACTAGTTGTCTTGTGTAATTATGTGTGATATATTTCAATATATTTCTTATTCAAACATGATGTTCAATTCCTTCCCAGGAATTGTTGATGGACAATATTTTGCTGAAGCACTTTGGAAATATTGAGTTCACTTTACTTTTTGTATGTTTCATTTTTATTCATATCTGTTTTTCAGAAAATGTTGTGAGGAGAATTATCAATCAGAAATTAATTAATATATCTGTTATGACAATAATTACTCTGGATGTCAACATATTAAAATAGTACTCTCTCTGAAAATCCTAGATGTCTCACATCTACAAATATTAAAATAGACCAGTTGGTTGTACAATTTATAATAGCCTGTTCATTCTTTTCAAGAAAAATTGAATAGAGGACTTGATTCAAGTGTATCTCTACTATCCAAGAGTCCTCAGCAGATTCAAAAAGTCAAGATGTATTAAGATATTGATACTTTAACTGAAATTCCAGAGTTCCTGAAAAGTGGAATGTCTTATATTGCCTGATTGGAAATGATTACAATTAGTCTTCTGGAGACACATGCCTGTTTAAGGTTATTTTCTGAGAGCAATATACAGCAAATTTTTTGAGTATTTCATGGTCAAAAAGATTTCAGAAGTTTATGTGCCAGGTTGGAAAAGTACTAATATTAATTGCTACAAATGTCTTAAAATATTGGCTACTTGTGTGCCAACATTTACATACTGGGGTTGAATATCTAATAATATCCTTATATTGGAGTACAATCGATCAATTTCAAAATGATGTAAAAATTCAAACTTATTACAATAGTAGGTACCCATACAAATATTTTACTGGGAAAAACTAACTTTCTTAATGTAGGTTGTTCCAGTCATACTTGGAACAAACTCTACTTGGCCAAGTTTGTATTTTAAAACATTTACAAGGACTTCCCACTGTATCATTTTAAGAGCCATATTTCTCTGAGGCAAGGAACAATGTTGCATTTATATTGCAGAATAATTTTACTATTTACTTTATGCTGCAATAATATAGCACATATCTCTATGTGGATATAATGATTAGAGGTGTCAATATATGCCATAATTCTTTTCAATAGAGCAGTTGTGTAACAGAATACTTGGAAAATTTAACTGCATTTTCTACTTGAATAAAGATCTGGTTAGTATGGACAATGCTGAAACAGCAACCAATCAGCAGTAATTGGAAAGAATATTGTTAAAGACAGTAGACAATCTTCATCAAATGACTGTGCAAAGGTGGGCTCTACTACATCCTGATCAATAACTTGACATTATTTTTTACTCCTTGGTATTTAAAGGATTCAACATCTGGTATATAATGACCAAATATAATATTGAAAACATTGATTAATAAAATAATATGAAAATTTTCTTGGCACAATTTTGCTTTACATTGATATTTCATGTTAAAGGAGAGTGAGTAAAAAAAAGTTTGTAATAAGTAATTACTGGATAGCTCCTCATTTGTTGCTGAAAAAGATCTATAATTAGTTATTTCTGTAAAATGGTATTGCCATAACATATAAAGTGAAAACTAGGTACAGCTAGCTGTTTAGAAAAACAAAATTCGTGTCACATATTTGGTTATCTACTGTTAAATACAACATACAAGGAACACTTCATTTACTTACCAGCATATATTGTTCTCACAAATGTATCTGGAGTTTTGATGGAAATAACATCTGAAACAGGAGACACATCAAGCTTAGCTGCCACTCGAGGAAGTAACGCTTTTCCAAATGCTGAGGCCCCAGCAATTATGTGTGTATAATTAAACTGTTTTTGAGCTCCTAATATTAGTGGTGTCAAACTTTCAGGTGTAAAACCTTTAAATGCAGCATTTTCTGCTACTAACAATTTGGATACACCTCCTGCTTTTGCTAATGCTTCTGAAACCTACATTAAATAAAACGTAATAGTTAGCTACACATTTTTAAACAATAAACTTACTGGACCACATGTTTCTCCTGCAACCAACACACATACTTCGCCACCAAGTTTTTTTGCTGCACTAATAGCATTTTGTGTTATTGGTAATACACCACTGTCATTGTGTTCCGCTATAACCAAAGTACTTTGAAATCGTTTAAACTAAAATCCAAAACATACTTGAATCTGCAAATTATATAAAAATTATAAAAATACCTTTGAAAAGAATTGACGACTGGGATTTGAAAACATTTTTTATGAAATAACTGTATAAAATCTTGATTATTTAGTTCATATGATGAATATTGCTATCGAAAGGTTTAACATTAATTCCGTTCCAAAGTTCAAATTAGTTTTCTAAGCACAGATTAGATGATACAAATTTCTAAGATAAAAAATAAAAATAATAAGCCATAGAAAATTCTTCTTTTTTGTCTTCCAAGGTTGGCCTTACGGCCGGTATTGGTCTTGATCTTTCGATCTTATTGACCATTAACAAGTGTTTTTATGATGTAGATAAAAAGTTTATAGGTTACTCTTCTAACTTATGTACAAGCACATAATCGGAAAATATTGAAAATAAAGAATTCCTTAAACTTCAAGTAACACTTATTTCTGATCCTATCCTAGCTCCCGTAAATGATTGATGAGATATTAACGAAACTTACAAGGCGTGGTGACCTAGACTCCCGGCTTTTACTTTAACATATCTTTATTAACAGAGTTAAAATTTACAATAAATTTTCTTACTCCTATCCTCTAATTCTATTTTATTATCCCTACTTTCTTATTCCTATTTGATACAGTATTAATTCCCTAAGATATTTAATTCCCTAAGATATTTCATTACCTAATTTATCGTATTTTTTATTCCCTAATATTCTTATCCTATTTACAGTCTTCTTCTCTTTCTTCTCTTCACTATTTCTTCCTCTTTTAGTAGGGTTTGTCGCGGTCTTTTCATCCTGTATCTCTCATGTTCGTCGTAGTCGGTTGCCTCTCTCATCAGTGGGTTCCTATGCTGTTCCATCCTGGCTATGGATTTCTTCGTTCTCTTCGTTATTTCTCCCTTGATTGTTATCATCTCTAGGTCTCTTCTTAGTTGGTTGTTCCTCAGGTACCATGGGGCGTCCGTCATCCTCCTTAATGCGTTGTGCTGTACTGCCTCTAGTTTCTTGATGTGCGTTGCCGCAGCTTGTCCCCAGATGCTGGCTCCATATGTGATGATGGACTTCACTGATGCTTCGTAGATGCTCCTCTTTGTCCTCAGTTGTAGTCTGCTTTTTCTTCCTATCATTGGGTTGAGCTGGCTGACCCCTTGATTTGGCTCTCTTCACTGTCTCTCCTATATGCTTCTTCCACGTGAGTTTTCTGTCTATATGTATACCCAGGTACTTGACGTCTTGGCTCCATTCGATGTGGTTTCCTCCTACCGTGAGTCTTCTAGTTGGTTGGTCCTGCTTCTTCCTCCTTCCTATAGCTATTGCCTGCGTTTTTCCCGCGTTGATCTTGATTTTCCATTTCTCCGCCCATTGCTCCATGTCCTCGACTTCTTGCTGCAGGTAGTTCACCGCTTGGTCCGCCTTCCATGATGTTGCCGCCTTTGCTGTGTCGTCCGCATAGATGTATGTCCGTGTGTGCCTTGGTCCTCTTGGTATGTGGCTGGTATAGATGCTGTACAGCGTCGGAGATAGTGCTGATCCCTGGGGCGTTCCTCCTCGTATCCTCCTTTCCGTCGATGTGGTGTCGTTGATCCTGATGCTGAATGTCCGTCCGGTTAGGTAGTCCTGAATTATCCTGATGATCCTCCTGCTGAATCCCTGTCCTTCCATTTTTGCTAGTAGTCCGCTTTGCCATATCTTGTCGAACACACGCTCTACGTCGAAGAATATGATGCACGTTGTCTTCTTGTTCTCGATGTTGGTCATTGCATCTTCTACCATCCTCATTACCTGGTCCTCTGTGGAATGTCCCTCCCTGAATCCGCTCTGCTCGTCTGGGATGATGTTTAGCTGTTCCTCTTGTTCCTTGAGCCTTCTCAGAATGATCCTGTCCATTATCTTGCTGGTGTGGCTTAGTAGACTAATCGGTCTGTAGTTCCCTGGTAGTTTCTTGCTTTTTCCTGGTTTTGGGATCATCACTATCTCCGCTTTCTTCCATTCTTCTGGGTATTTTTGCTGAAACAAAATATTATTATATAGTGTTTTTAGTCTCTTATCTATGTACACGTTTGGTAGTTCCTTTAACATCCTGTTTGATATTTTATCCCATCCTGGTGCTTTTCTGACTTTCAGAGTTCCTATGATGTCCATTATCTCTTCCGTTGTCGTTTCATTAATTGGGTCCTCGTTGGGGCGTCTAGTTATAATCTCTTGGGCTTTTTCTTCTATTTCTTCCTTGAATTGTCTGTCGTCTCCTTGGTTTGTGTTGATATGTTCCTCCATTGCGTCTGCGAATATTTCTACCTTGTCCTTTGTTCTGTACTTTAGTCCGTCTCTCCCCTGTAGTGGTGTTGTAGTTTGCGTGTCCTTGTTCTTCCTCATTCTTCTCATTATTTGCCAGTGTGTGCCTTTGTCTACCTCCAGTCCTTGTAAGTAGTGGTCCCATTTTTCACTTCTGTGCTCCTTCAGTTCTTCTCTTATTTCACTGCTCAGTCTGTTGATTGTTTGTTTTATCCTTGGATCTAGGTTTATCTGGTATCTTCTTTTGTTCCTGTTTCTTTCTCTGATCTTCTCTTTCAGTTGTCTCGGGATGTCCCCTGTGTAGATTGGTCTCCTGGTCGTCGTAGTGTTTGTTTCGTGTGCTTCTGTAATCTCTTCTCTGATTACCCTTGCCTCTTCATCGATACCGTCTATTATTGGTGTTGTCCTTGTTCTTTCTGTCAGTGTTGTCCTGTACCCTTCCCAGTTGATCCTTGTTGCCGTCCTAGTTGGCTGCTCATTTCTCCATCTTGTTGCCGTTAGTGTCACAGGGTCGTGATCCGATGATAATTCCTGCGTCGCCTCGATGTCGTAGTCCATGTTGGTGCTCTGTAAAATGAATATGTCCAGTACATCCGGTCTATCTCCCCTGGCTGGGTAGTGTGTCGGGTCCGCTGGTCCTATAACGTCGTACTGCTCCCTTTCTGCGTGGTCCTGTAGTTTCCTGCCGCTTGCTGTGGTTATTCTTGAGTTCCAGTTTGTGTGCTTCGAATTTAGGTCCCCTCCGAGGATCTTTGGCTTCCAGTTGTTTCTGAAAAATAAATTTAGATCATTACTGTTCAACTCTTTGTTTGGTGGTCGATACGCGCTGATTAATTGTATCCGTTGACCATTTCTCATCTCCACTTCTATTGCCGCATTCTCGACATTTTCTGCCGGGTACGGGTCATCTTCCTGATGCTTGATTCTGTTCTTCACTGCTATTAGTACTCCTCCACCGGGTCTTCTGTTTGTTCTGTCGCGTCTGTATATTGCGTAGTTTCTTATTCTGAAGTCGTCCTCTTCCTTTAAAAATGTTTCTTGGACTAGCGCCACGTCTACGTTGTTTTCTTCTAAGTATACTTCTAGCTCATTCTTCTTATTTCTAATCCCGTTGGCGTTCCAGCTCATTATTTTCAATGCTGTTGGGGTCGTCTTATCCATTCAGGTTCGGAGTTAGTTTCATTGCCACCTCCATAAATGACTGGTACAATTTCTTCATTTCCTCCATCATCGTGAGGAAGTTCTGTCCCGCTGTTTCTGTATTATTAGTCTTGTTCGCTGTTACTGCTGCTGCGTAATTGAGCCTTGTCTTCCCTGTTGTTTCTGGTCTTCTTGGCTCTTCTTTGGGAATTCCTTGCATTCCCTGTAGCTGGCCGGATGCGCACCTCGCTTCTTGTTCCTTCGGCCGTCCGCAGTCTCTCGACTCATGGTTACCTCCGCATTTCACACAGCGAGGCGGGGCAGTTGAGCGTGCCTGTTCGTGACCGAACCTTTGGCAACGGAAGCATTGCCCTATTTGGTCTCTGGGTCTCTGGGATTCTACCCTGATGCGGACACCTCCCACATATCTCACTTGGTATATTTTCATATTTTCTTTGGTCTTCTCCACTTTTACAATAACCATTGCCGTTGGTAGTTTCTTCGTCGTTCCCCTCTCGTTCCTGACGGTGCGAATCATCCTCGTTATTTTGATGGCCTCTATTCCATTTTCCCTCAGCTCATCCATGATTAGTTTCTCTTCCACGTATTCGGGTACTCCCTTGAGTACCACTCTCGCCATTTCTCTCTTCCTCCAATGCGTACGTGTGGTACGCAATCTTTTTGCTTTCCATCATTCTTGTTGTCGCCCTGAAAACTTCTCCAGAGCTAACAAACATTCTCACACCCTCTGGTGTGTTGCTTGCCTTCAACACTGTGATTTTCTTCTCTTTCAGAAGCCTCGTGACTTCCGTCCAGCGCTGCTTATCCCTCACTACTATGGGAGGGATCCTGCTTCTCCTTTCTTGTTTATTCCCTCCACTAGTCGTTGCGGTAGTGTCCTCACTTTCGTTTTTCTTCGTCCTTTTGTTTTTATCATCTTCGCTCTCTTCTTTCCTCGCCTTTTTGTTTTTGTCCTCTTCGCTTTCGTCCGTTTCTGTCTCTGTCTCTATGTTCGCCTTCTTCTTATTTTTCCTGCGTTTTCTCCTGTTCGTTGCTTCTTGGAAATCCATATCCGTGTCGCTGTCCTTCTTTCTTGTTTCTTCCATTGGCGTCGCTTCTTTTTTTGACCTTTGTTCCATTTCGCTTTTCTTTTCTTCCTCTCTTCTTCTTTCCTCTTTTCTCCGGGCGATTAGTTCATTGACCTGAATTACAAGCTGTTCCAGCTCTGAGATACTCAGGTCCTCTGGCACCCTCATCCTGCCGCTTCTTTCTTCCCGAATTCTTTTAAATATGTTCGGATTCGTGGATTTATAAAATCCACTTCTCCGCTCACTATATTTACACCACTCACTCACTCACTATGCCACTTTAATCTTTTCGGGTAAAACCCCACTAATTGCCGGAAAAACCCAAGGGTTCGCCGGCAGCCAGGTAGTCGCCGCTGTGTCGGGTAGTTCCCTATCTCTCACCTTTTCAGGTAAGGGAGAACTATGCACGTCGACGATCACACTCTGAATGTATATGACGTTCACACTAACGTAGACTCCCGGCTTTTCAGTATTCTAAACACTTATATCACTTCCAGAGCGTCTTTCACTTTATCAGCGTCTTTAAGGGAGGGCTACCTGGCTTTAAAGGATGTAAAAACTAATAAACAACAAGTTATATAAATTTAAATTTTCAATTTCTTAATCTAGGACACTCACACACGACCAATCACCACGCCATTTTAGCCGGAAGTCCCATATGATCTGTGGTCCCATAGAAAATTAACTAACGTAGTTAGAAAAACTTTGATGCGACTGCTTCCGAAGCAGTAGTGTCGCGTGTGGTTTGGAGGTTAAAATGACGGATTTAAATTTCTCTTTTGCTGGAGACAATCTTCTTATTAATTCAATAGAAGAAAATAAATCATTAAATGATCCTCAGAGTGCAACATATAAAGATGTAAGCGTTCGGGATAATATCTGGAGGGAGATTGCAATGAATATAAAAAAAAACAGTATGTTGTTTATATTTTATTTTTTGTATGAATGAAATTAATGTCACATAATTTTGTTTATCTGTTTATGTCTTAATTGTTTATTTGTTATAACACAAACTTTTTGGGGAGTGCGATTTATTATTCTTATATGATGTTCTTCGAAGAATCTAATATATAATATTTTTAATTAAAACTGTAACAAATAAATATATACCGTAATGTGATTGAGAATGTTTCTCGAGGTGTTATACCTCCACCTCTGTTTTGAATATCTTCTTCAATTAAACTTAATACATAATTAAATTTACTTTGATTTAATCTGAAATATTGTAAAAAAATTTCTACCTTGAGTGATAAGTGATTATTAATTAATAGACAATAAAAGCCCTCTGTGTTTCTACTCTGGTACAATGGATTCATTTTACATCGTCTTTTTCTGCATAAATAATACAATAATAAATCATCATCTCCTTCTTCTTCAAGAAGTATTTGGAGTTGTTTTGATGCCATTTTTAATTCACGAATACACGTATTTATGAGGGCAGAACATCTAGCCAACTGCTTGTCGCTTAATGTTAGTCGTGTTTCCCAAATAAATACGAGCGACGTTCTCTCTTGTCGCTTGTCGCGGTCTCGGGTCTCCTGTCTCTTGTCGCCGTCGCTTGTCTCGGTCGCGTAGCTCAAAGTGTACCTATAGAAAGCAGATGTGTCGCAACCTCCTGTCTCTTGTCGCCGTCGCTTGTCTCGGTCGCGTAGCTCAAAGTGTACCTTTATTATGATAAGATTTCTCATTTCTACTTCAACCAGTCCTGCCGTTTCTACCGATTTTTCGGTAGTCTACCGATTTTTAACCATTTTCAAGTTATTCTACCGATCTACCGAATTTCAAATGAAATTTACCGATTTTTTAGAGTAACGACCAACTTGCCATTTTTTTTCTATTTTATCAATAAAATCTTAAAAAAATCAAATAAATAAGGATGAAACGAGTTTGTTTATCAACTATTAATAAATAGCTGTAGTTACAATTTTGCAAATCAAATTTAAATTTAATAAATAATATAATACTATTCTAAAAAGTACTTAAGCATTATTCTTAAACAACGAATAGGAAATGTAAACAGTGGTGATGTTAAAATGATTATTAAAATTCTTATTAAAACTAACATCTGGTAATACAAATTTGTACATGAAAAAGGTGTTATTTCGGTTGGTAGACTATTAAAAAATATGGGTAATGTTTTACGAACTATATACGATTGTTTTCTGAAACGAGGTTATATTTTAAAAACTCATTTCGAGAAAATAGATTTTAAAATCCTAGTAATTTTCCTAGAAATAAAAAATATGTATTACGGAGCAAACGTAGGAAACTATATTCTTACTAGCGATATAACTGAATAACAAATTAACTTCTTCCAGTTACGGTGTCTCGATTTTTATATAGAAAGTTGCTCACAAATTGTTAGTCGCTTTCCTTTAGAAAAAAAATCCTATAGAAAGTTTTGTTTTTTTTGGATCCATTAGTGGTTAAATCTGGAACTAGAACCTCCATTTTAGATATAGTGGTACATTTTCCAAATTTAGTTGATGAGAACCAACTGCAAATTCTTGACACGGAGTGGCGCTTACTAAGAAATGTGGAACAAATTCAAACATTTAGTCGCAATATTTTGGTCAGAAATTAAGGAACTTAAATTAGGGGATGGTCAGTTAATGTTTCCATTTTTGATTAATTTTTTATTTAATATTATATGTTTGCCTCATTCATCAGCCAATGTGGAACGCATTTTTTCATCAATTAATTTGATGAAGACTAAACAAAGAAATGCTCTAAACACAGAAAGCATAACAGGGTTGTTACATACTAAACAACACATTGGAAATAAAAGCTGTTTTGATTTTCCAATTGAAAACAATTTAATTTCAAATTTCAACGACCTAACCTAACCAACAAATAAATACTATTGTATAATAATTTATTTATTATGGTATTTACGATTGTATTATTTGCATTAATTTTTTAAAATTTTATATGCTTAATAATTTTTTTTAGAACATTTTATAGTATTTATTTTCCTAGCAAATATGTCTCTTGCTTTTCTATTATATATCACATTTAAACCATGTAGATGTAGTATACCAACTTTCCGATGGCTACCGAAATCTACCGAAATTTACTCTTGAATTCTACCGATTTCTATACTTTGGGCTGTGGCAGCACTGACTTCAACTGTCATTTAAAGATTAATTCAGCAGTTGTATTTTTTAAACAAATAAATAATATAAATTATGTGGAGTTCCGTTCTCTATTGTATGATCTGTGGAGTTCCGGTAAAGATGGCGGGATAGCCATATGCACATTTTTCATCTCTCAACAATATTTTAATTTTTTGAAAGTAAATCAACATCTACATTTAAATATATGTGCAAAAAGTGTAAATAGTGGTGTTAGTTATCTAGATTAGTAGTTTAAAATTAAGATGATCAAAATAAAAAAGGAATCAGGTTTAAAGGGTTAGTGATCTAAGATCTTCTACTAAAATATTAGACAAAGATTCGAAAAACATTTAAAGATTTGTATCCCCATCCCATAGACGCTATAAAGTGAATAAGACGCTCGTGAAGTGAATTATGTGTTAGTTTAGTGGTGGCCGGAACTCCAAGGCTATCCCGCGTTGTATATAGAAACTGTAAATATTATAACAAATTTGATAAATAACACTGGTTTCTGGCTAATAAGATCGGAAAGATCAAAGCCACCCCCGTCTCGCAAGAGACACTCTTGCTGAAGAAGAAGAAGAAGATAAATTATGCAATTATTAAACGTATACTAAAATATTGTCCAATAGAAAATGTATTTTAATTTGAATATGTGCTTTAAATTGCTCTAATTGTAAAATGCATGGATACATTGTTGCGGTGGAGATCACTTAAGGACTGCAAAAATAAAAATAACCTAAAGGACTCCATTCTCTCTGTATGATCTGTGGGGTTCCAACTGTCCTCAAGCAATGAAGACCTCTTAACCATTGTGCTGGTAACAAAACATTGTGCCATTCATATAAAGCTTTTCTGGGTAAAGCAATATAAAGAACTAATTGATTATTCTAGTAATATACTTGTTAATAATGGCTGGCATTTCCAGAAGAATAGCTGCTTTCTCAAGAACATCTAAATATGTTTATTTGATAATTCCATTATGATGTACTTATTCATAAATTGGGAGTCATGGTGTTTACGGGTCATGAATTCATTGGTTTGAAGATTACATGTCTAATAGAAGACGGTTGTAAAAAGAAAATAGTGATGTTCTCATTAAATTGCTGCCATGTAGATGAACCTCAGGGAGCCCATTTTGCACCATTATTATTAAATATATTTTGGAATGATATGGTTACTTAGTTTGAATACTGTGAACATTTATTTTATGCTGATGACCAAAAATTATTAAAAACTATTGACCATCCTGAAAACTGTATTATAGAGATAAATATCAATAAATGTAAATTTAGAAAGGGTACCAAATCAAGGATTTTGGGGTTTATGCTGATAAGCAACTTATTTTGATTTTGATATAAATTATATTGGAAATAGAGATTTGAAATTGTTAGAAGAACAAGAACATTAATAGAATTGAATGAAGTGTTTTAAGTTACCTCATTGTTTTTTTGTAAGAAAAGAGCCTAAATCTGCAAGTCATAATATTACCATGTTCATACTAAATTGTTAGAAACACTGCACACATGATTTTTTTTCAAATTGGTTTAAAATTAGGATTACCTGTAGGTCAGGTCAAATTTAATGAATGAATGCTAGGCAATGAAAAACTTTTTGTTATGTTTTACAGGAGAAACAAATAACTTTTAAAAATGTGTATGGAATGATACACAAATATTTGCTGCAGGTTTTAATGCACAGTGCAAGCCTAGTTAGTGTCCAATGCATACTTCGTGATTTCATCAGATCATACAACATAATTTTACTGAGGTTTTGATTGCCTAGCATTGATATGTACATTAAGATTGTAATTAATCTAAATTGTTACTAAACCTGGTTTCAATAAATGTTCTACTCATAGTGGTGTGTTTTCATGAATTCTTTTTTGTTCAATTAGATTGAACAAATCCAATATGCACATTTCCTTAACTAGGCTCTGTAGATTTGCAAATAATTATTGTGGGGAATGAGATTTTTGCAGGTTACAGAGTTTTTCAAATTTGCACTTAAGACACTAGATTGGTCAGCATTTTGAAAAGTACTATTTTTTCTAATAGTGAGTGCTAAATTTGTCATTGTGAACCTTTAAATACTTATTTTTTGGTTCAGTTGTGTTACATTTCACTACCATCAAAAAAGGGTCTGATTTACCTTAAAATGTTTGGAGTATTTGAAATATGCAGACTTTCAGTACATGTGAGGTTATTTTCATTCAGTTGAGGGGAGCACAACTGATTAAGGTTCTTAATTAGAGACAATATATTGTCTTGTGTGGATTGAAATATCTCTAAAAAATATTTTTGGATAGGTTTTAGTCAACCCATGAATTGTTTCACATCTCGTTCCTAAGAATCACAGGGAATGGTATTACACAGAGTTCGACTCCCAATTTGGAGTCTCTGTGTGCTATAGTTTTTCGAAATTCATTTCGCGATAAAATATTAAATTCAGTTATATGTACCTGCTAAATATATAAAGAATTATACAATATTTCAATCAGTTGAGGGGAGCGCAACTGATGAAGGTTCTCTACTAGAAATAATATATTGTCTTGCGTTCAATGGATTGAAAAATCTCCAAAAGGTACAATCATACTTTATATTCATTGATATAATACAAGTAGTACCATTTATTACCATTCCATAGATTTTATATAATTGTTGTATGGCCATAATCTGTGATTCAGCCTTCATTTCACACTTGGAAAATACTCGGAAATGTATTGATCAAAAGATTTAAAAAAGAATACCTTGTGGGTACTCAATCATGTGAATTCAGGAATAATTGTCATTGTCATTGAATAAAGTCATCAAAATTTAAGGAATTTCTTCCTTAATTCTGAATGAGTCTCATGTTGAATAAAGGATCAATAATTTAGTAATTTTTTAAGAAAGAATTTAACAAATATTTAACAAAATGTTTTTAATAGGTAAACTAATTTTTTTAATAACAGTATAACTTAAGAAAGTATTTCTTGGGTATCATAACAAAACATTTTTAATAAACTTAATTTGTTTTAAATAACAATATAACTTAAAGGTATTTTTTTGGTATCATAACAAAATATTTGTAATAAACTTTTTTTTAATAACAGTATAACTTAAAGTTATTTCTATGGTATCATTACAAAATAACAAAATATTTATAATAAACATTTTTTTAAATAACAGTATATAACTTAAATATATTTCTTTGGTATCATAACACAATATTTTTGATAAACTTATTTTTTTAAATGGCAGTATAACTTAAAAAGGTATTTCTTTGGTATCATAACAGTTCTAATTTTTCTTTAGTAATAATTAAAAAGTACCACAATTTTTTTCCTGTTTAATTTTTGAATAAATAGAGCACCCCATGCGGTAAGATTTTTGAATGACTTTAATTTTATGTTGACTAGCAGTATAGGAGAGAAATAGAAACTGTATTGTCATTGTCTAGAGTAAGTTATTTTTTATTGTTTATAAGGAAATAGGCATAAAAACTACATTTATTATTTAGAAAAACTCAATAATTACATTGAACGTAATTTTTTAATTTTTATTTGTACAGCTATAAGTTTCTTAACTTTGTTATTGTAGTACATTTGTAGTATTGATGTAGCAAGGCTAGTTAGTGCTGTCCTTCAATAACCAGAGATTACTTCAATAAAATGTCTGTCGTTTACTTTTTGATACCTACAAGTTAAAATCAATGAAATAAATACTTGTGTTTTAGATACAGCATTATAGTCAACAATATGGAGCTACCCTAACTTTTAAGGGGCGCCAAAACCACCAATGTTTATACCTATTTAATTTTTTGCCTACTCAAGATATGGAAACATTTAGTTTCTATTTATTTACTATATTTCTAGTCATCAAAGTTGTCTTTTTTTGAGTACATTAAGGTAAAGTAGGACGTCCAATATTCCTCAGGTTTCAATCATTTGTAGCCTTACCGTTATCTGTCGGTGATTTCTTCCATTCCCAAAGATATTGTATTTGATCTGTATCTTCACATGTAGTTGACATGCCTTTCTGGATTATTAATCTTAATGGGTCGTATGGTTTTTCGTTTTTCGACGCACTACCATAGAGATTAGCTCTGGGACATCCTTAAATAGTTATATTTACAAAATCCGATAAAATCGTTCTAGTCAAAATCGTTGATTTACCTGTTTTAATTTTTTGTACACTTCCAAAGTATATGACCCTTCGATTTAATAGCATATGCTGTTTTAAAAAATCATCTGAATTTTAAACGTTGGATGTTTAGCAAACTTTATTGTCCTGGATTCTAAGATGGAATAATCCTGTGCTCCCGCACAGCATAAGATTTTTCTAAAATATTTTTGCAACAGTTCTTGTTTGATTAGAAATATTCATGTAATATTTTGTATTTCATGATATATTAAAAAAATGACGTGGATATACGAGTATTTAAAAGCATTAGAGTGAAATATTTTAAAATAGTTCAAAAATATTAAATGTCTGATATATTTTCTAGAATTTCTTCTGAATTATTCCTATAATCTTGATTAAAAAGCTGTTGAATTATTTCATAAAATATGTATGTAATATTTCAGTAGACGTTTTGTTGTAAATAGGAATGGTGCGTTCCCGCAATTTGTTTAGTGTATTGTGTTCAATTTGATTGAATTACTTCATTGATTTTTAAACTTCTGCACCTTTTCTAAAACATTCCGTCGCGCTAATGCTAATCGTAAAAGTGTTTTTTGTGTGTAAAATATAGACAGTATTGACATTCGTGTCTCGGCTCCCTTGCTATTAGGACGCTTGGGAGATGTGCATGTACTCCGAACTTTTCGGTGGCTTTGATTCCGTCTGAAGAGACGACGCTTATTGTTGTTTTTTGCGATACGATTTCGCGAGTTAGTAGCTTCGTTCGTAACGACCGCTAAACCGCTTTCATTTTGTTTCTTTTGTTTTTACAAAAGCGCATCATTTGTTGTTAAACCCGCATTTTTTTGTATGCTCAATCAATGAACATTACGTCGCTATTTTTTTGTGTAACGTGTTGTCCAGACGAACCTCTTAAGAAACTGTTCCTACTGTTACGGGGCTAGCCTCAGAAGAAAGAAGACCCAAGAAAACACCAGAGCTTCCGGACGTAAAAGGTTAGTGATAACTTTTTTTGGTGATTCGTTTATGTGACGGCACGCGTTTATTGATTGTTCCGCTAAAGGTCCTTCGTCAATTATATACTTGCATTGAACTAAAACCGCAACATCTAATTCATACATTTTTTTGAATATTCTCTATGGAATGTGCATCGAAGACATTCCAAGGAATATATAAAAAATATTTCATGTTATGTGCGCACTAGTTTTTAGTAATTTATTTCTTTGTAATAAATTAATTTAACAAATTAATCACATGATTATTTGAATAATATGAATAATTAGTTGACATATCATTTGATGACACTACAACAATTATTTTTAGTATTTAACAGATGTATATTAAGGAAGAGGTAATTTGAATTAATACATATTTTGATCATTTATTTATTTATTTATAAGACCACTATATAACAAAGCGTGACAAAGGTAACCCCAGAGGAAAGTGGACTGGCACGTTAAACTACAAAATAAACCAAATTTAAAAGAAATATTAAAACAATATACCAAGAACATATTATACAGTAAATCACTTTATATTTTTATTGTTTTCTTATTAAGCGATAAAATTGTCATTACATAAGGGTAAATTTTACTCTATTACATAGATAAGTACATAACTGTTTTTTTTTCACTTTTTTGCTATTTTTGCATAACATTATACTATTTTCCTTGTTGTTATTTGAAATTACAAACTTAGTTTTAAGGATTTCATAATACAAGGTTTCTTATATGTTAAAAACTCATTATATTTATGATTCTTAAGATTTTGTTAGTAATTTTTGCAGTATTGCAGTATTTGTATGCCCCACTCCAAGCTATTATTCCATACCTTACAAGACAAATAAATAATAATAATAAATATATATGCATAAACATTTCAATCTTTATTTTTCTAGACAAGTTAAGACAATTTTAAATACTAAATATTTTATTTCATTAAATACATAATCAATATACTTTTCTCTTAATGTTGAAATCAAATACAATATCCAAATACTTGCAGTATTAACACTTTTAATGGGTTGTTTTCAATACTACTATTTATATAATTAATAATAATACTAGTAAAAGACAGCAGGGTATTCATTACATCAACAGTTTCGTTCAAGTATTTTGGAAATTAATACAGTATTTTAAGAAATCATTAACAAAGAATATGAACACTAATTGTCCACGCATAGTACCAAATGATATACCCAAATGATATACATATTAAAATTAACGTATTCACTGAAACTTTCATTAATTTTAACTTTACTCCTTATACCTATTACAGAGATAGTTTTTTATAAGTTCTTATGCTTTGCCTCTGATTCCTATGAGGAGTAAAATCCCTAACAAACAGGCATATAAACGACCCTTATATATAGTTATTAGATCTATAATCTTAAGTGTATCAGACCAGTTTGTTTTTTCAACACTTAATATTTTACTCTCTAGTTTAATAATAAACTAAAATATAGTTTTTAATGTCAGAACACTAATCATATTAACACCATCTTGTAAGTTTAAGCTGAGACATATCATAAACTTCAACATTATTAGTTGGATTTAGTGTTTGGATTCTTCTGACGCATCTTTATCAATTAACTGTATTTTAATTTTGATAATATTTCTAAACATTAGGCATTTTTTGCCAAAAAACGAAATCATACCTACCCTGCTTTTCTTAATCACATAAAATAAAACTACAATCCTAGATCTGCCACTGAGAATAATGACTAGTATTAGCAATATAATGTTATAATTTATTTTTTAATCGAGTCATTTAATATAAAAATATAGCTCAGATAATTCAAAATGACTTACATTTTTTCAGGTCTAGTTATAATCTTTGAACAGCTTCCACACTGTAATGTTTAAAATTGAGGAAAATTTTTGTTGGTCTGTTTGTTGTGTTATTTTTTAGTTCTCTCACAAAATTATACTTATCTATTTCAAAGAACTCATCAAATTCTAATTCTGCCATTGACAGTGGTTTTGGGACTTCCTAAAAATGTGCCTGATCACCTAAGATATGTTTTGTGAGATTTAAAAATTATTAATGCTATTGGTGGATTATCATCTTCCTATAGTAAGCTTTTTATCTTCTTTATTCACACTGTACTTCTAAATAAAATAATTTAGATATTTTTGAGGCATTAAATCTAAATTAAAATTGTCACAAACATGCTATATCATTATTTTTTGTTGTAACTTGTAAATTTGGATATTTAGAATGAGTATTTGACATTTCTTTGATGTTCATAGTTTTTCACAAGGGAAACACCTTTGAATTTACCTTAATATTGGACTTTATTAAATGCTTTGGTACCTGTAAATGTTATCATAATTAGAAAATTTAAAAAAGCTTGATTCACGTACGACTACTTTTCTTGAGTTCCGGCCCCGAACTTCCTTGGAAATTCTCTGGACCTTTTCCTCGTGAACTTTGGCCTCTCCCATATGGGTACTATCTTCGCGAATAAGTTAACAACAAGACTCCCTACCCCGTGAGTTGTTCATTGTCCGATTGGCTGCACCTTCCGCCATCAACCGACGGGTTCCACGCACGTGCCTTTCTTCGGCATTTTAGAACAAATTTTTAATTAAGGACGGCAAAATCAGCAATTTTTCTCTAACTGCGTGTCTACCTGGTTTTTAGCACGTACAAGAGTTCAACATTCTGCTAACCATGAATCGACAAAAAAAAACAAAACGGAAGGACATACCTAAACTATTCATTGTTTAAATAAATTATTATAATATGGAAAATATGCAATTTTAGCGACATGTTTCATATTCTGCAATACGAGCGAGATTTTTCTATACGACGTTTTTAGTTTACTTCCGTGAAGAAATATTAAATAACATATATCCGATAAAAGAATAAAAAAAAATGTATTATGATTTCTTGTAAACATCCTCGGGATGTTACAAAACTGAAAAATACATCAGAATGTTTAAAGTAAATTATATGATTCTTGAGATTTCAATAATGGCAAAAGTTTAAATTATTGTGAGCATGTTAAGGTATTTTACAAAATTAATCAACAAGGTTGGGGATTGTTTACTGAACAGTCAGGGGAAGTTGCCCATTGTGATTTCAAGGAGCAGCAGATGACTACAATACAATTTGTAACAAAATTATTAGGTTTATTATATCTGTTGACCTTTTTTTATAATGAATGAATACTGGGTAAAATATAAGTTAATATATGTAGGTAGTTATTTATCATACTATTATTTTATGACATTATATTATTGTAGGAGTCATTATTATTTTTATAAATAAAATGCTCAAAAAGTAGTATAGAAAAGATTTAAAAAAGGGCGACTCCTACTATTCTAGAAACATTTTTGAAAATAAAGGCAGAGGTACAAGAACTTTTTATTTTAATCTAGTCAGGAGCCCACCACGACTTCTAAACTTAAGCTATATGACCACATTACCATTACTACATGCTATTTTATTCAAAGTTTCACTATCATTCTGAAATTAAAGAACCTTTTTTGTATATAATCAAATATATCTAAATTAAACAGTAATATTAGTATCTTCAGGAAACAGATGCTCATTTGAATTTTGTTATATCTTTGAACTTCTGAACATTGTATAAATTATTATTATTATTGTTTTACTTACAAGTTATAAATAAGTCTTGGCGGTTAATTTTCAATTTAAACTTTAATTAGTTTAATTGACATTTTACATAGAAATCACAGAACATACAAATGACTACTAAAATTTTAATTAAACGCTTAGACCATATACCTTGGCTGTAAGATTAAATTGCGTTGCACAGATCACAAACAGAGAAATGCAATCTGCTGTCAAATAGATTCTAATTAACCTATTAAGGAAATGTTTAAAAATAAATTAAAAATATAAGGAACGTCGAACAAATGTTATTTTTGATCGAACAAAGAACAAATAGTTCTGATCTATTAATAAAAAACAAAAACAGGCCAAATAACTAAAGTCTGTGCCAACTTAAGGGTCAACTTTTGAAAAAATTTTTTAAGACAATTGAATAACGAACAAAAGTTAATTTTGATCGAACAATGAAGGAACAATTGAATGAGACAAAAATATTTATAAAAAATTGATTCATCTCCGCCAACTTAAGGGAGCCTTTTAAATTTTTTAAACCGAAAACAGCACGAAAAAAAAAATAACCTGAAAGCTGAATTGTTTTCACAAATTATTCACTATGATTTGTGATTCTTTTAACTTTTAATAACTGAATTGGCTATTGGCTAGTATGTGAACAATTAACAAATTAAAAAGTGAAACGTAATAAAAAATAGCCAGATCAAAGGAGCAATACATAGTCAAGAGTTAAATAGATTATATGGTGATATTTCACTTAAAAGTATCAAGAGTAAGGGAAGTAGCCAGTAACCAGAAAAGTAAAAAAACTGGTAGTTGCTTTACTCAAAATGGAATAAAAACAGAAAGTAATTAATTCTACATTTAATAAGTAATCAGAGTTAAATAAATTGTGGAAATAATGAATTTGAAATTGTTCAATAGATGAACAAATTCTAGAAGATATTGTAACTTTAATATGGAAAATTTGAAGAACTAAGAAGGGGTTGATGGTACACCACCAAATCAGGAAGATTTGGGTATTGCTACTGACTGAAAGTGAGTTTATAAATAACAGTTGTTAAACTGTAAATTGTTATTGCACTTTCAGGCCAAGTTTTAAATACATCAAAGCATTATAAAAGTTATTACGAAAAATAAATGACAATTGGAGTTACAATAATAGCAAAGTTTGCACCTGGTAGCAGCAAATGTAAGTGCAATATGAATTTTGAATATATAATCTAGTGTTTGATTTAATTTTCATATATATATATATATATATATATTGCAATATACTTCGTGGGTTCAATTGAAAATTATAACAACTAATATGCACTGTCACTTTTCTAGAACTTTATTTACATTCAAAACATCTGATTCAAATACAATAACAAGCCCATATAAGCTAGTCGACGCGGTATCACAGCTTGGCGATCGTGGTGTGCTTCTTTTATAATCCCCGTGGAATTCTCCAGTAGAAAAATAATCATCGCTCCTTCCGCTGTCGAGTCTTTTCGAGAATCCTATTTTTTATTGAAGCGTTTGTTGTCGTGCTGAAATGACACAGGGTCGGCTTTGGGTAAATTTCGTAACACTGCCCCCCCTTTAATTCTGATCGTCCCGATCAGAAACATCCCTTCCATGGTAGGGAGCGAGTCGATCTAAATGAACCACCTTCAATTTAGCCTTGGGGTTTCGACGGATCCGGTAGACGACGTCATTAAGCCTCTTCACCACTTCGTATGGACCATCCCAGGCGGGTGTAAGCTTTGGGGATTTACCCTTGCTCCGTTGGGGGTTGTACAGCCAGACTTTGTCCCTCTCCTGGAACCCGACTGAATTGGCCTTGAGGTCGTATCGCGTCTTCATCCGGTCGCTGGTGGCCAACATCTGCGTTCGGGCTAATTCGTGTATTGCCAGCATGTTATGTCGGAGCTGGTCGGCATAATCGTCGATGTCTTGGGGAGGTTCTTCGGGGAGCCAAATGCCAAGTCGCATGGTAGTCGCAGCTCCTTTCCGAATAAGACCCTGGCTGGGGTCAGGCCTGTACTATTATGTACAGCAGAGCGATATGACAACAGGAATAGGGGAATATGCTCATCCCAATCACGCTGGTTATTGCTGACGACCTTGGATAGGTGTTGTTCCAAGGTCCTGTTGAATCTTTCCACCATTCCGTCTGACTGTGGGTGTAATGGTGTTGTTCTCGTTTTCCTGATCCCCAACATCGTGCAGACCTTCTGGAATACATTCGATTCGAAGTTACGCCCCTGGTCTGAATGTAATTCCATCGGGACACCAAACCTGCTGAATAGTTGTTCTACTAGCACCGTCGCTACCGTGGTTGCCTCTTGGTTGGGTATCGCATATGCCTCAGGCCATTTGCTGAAGTAATCCATTGCGACCAGAATGTATTTGTTCCCCCTCTCAGACTCGGGAAACGGACCGGCGACATCGATGGCAATTCTCTCAAATGGGACGCCCACATTGTACTGCTGCATTCTGCCCTTGGTTCGGGTTTTCGGGCCCTTACTGGCGGCACATGTGGCACATTTGCGACACCAGGCTCTGACGTCTTCGAAGTAATTCACCTAGTAGTACCGCTGGCGAACTTTGTCTAGGGTTTTATTCATGCCCAGGTGGCCTCCGGTAATTCCATCATGTACTTCGGTCAGGATGGCTGGTACCTTTTTCTTCGGAACTACCAGTTGGAACTTGGTTTCTCGTCCATCAGCGCTTTCCCAAACTCGCTTGAGCATTCCATTGTCTACTCTTAGAGAGTCCCACTGAGCCCATAACGATTTCAGCACGCCGGAGTATCTAGCTACCTCGTCCCATCGTGGCCTGGGTGCCCCTCTCATTTTTAGTGACAAGATTGGTTCGATGTCTGGATCAGCCATTTGGTCCTGGATGCACTGTTCCGTTGTCCAGTCTTCATTGGCCTGCACTCGGATCTGCCTGATGGAGATACCCTCTCGCTGTTCCGTCTTCAGACAATGCTTGCATTCTGCTCTACAGGGTCTTCTGGATAGGGCATCGGCATTATTGTGCAACCGGCCGGCACGGTGTTCCACCTTGAAGTCGTATTGCTGTAATTTCTCCATCCATCTGGCCAGTTGTCCTTCCGGTGTCTTCATGTCCAGCAGCCATTTGAGTGCGGCATGATCTGTTCGGATTAAGAAATGGCGACCATACAGGTATTTGTGGAAATGGTCTACAGCCCTTATTATTGCAAGAAGTTCTTTTCTGGTGACGCAATAATTTCTTTCTGGCTTCGAGAATCCACGGCTGTAGTACTCGATCACCCTCTCTTCACCATCTTGCACCTGGGATAGGACGGCCCCCAAACCGGTGTTGCTGGCGTCGGTGTCTAAGATGAACTTGCCGGACTGTGTAGGAAAGGCTAGGATTGGGCTGGAACATAGTGCTGCCTTCAGTCGTCTGAATGATGTTTCGCAATCCTGATTCCAACGGAACGTCTCCTTCTCTGTGGTCTGCCGATGTAGAGGAGCGGCAATGGTGGCAAATCCCTCAACAAAACGCCGGTAGTATGAACAGAGGCCCAAGAAGCTTCGGAGTTCATGCTTATCCCTCGGGACTGGCCAATCACGGATCGCTTCTATCTTGTCCTCGTTAGTGCGGATTCCTGACTCGGAAACGACGTGGCCCAAAAACTCTACTTCTTTTTGGAACAAGGAACACTTCTTCGGATTGAGTCTGAGGTTGGCGTTATTAATTCTGGAGAATACTTCGCCCAGGTTCTTCAGATGGTCGTCGAATGTCTGGCCCATGACTAGAATGTCGTCGAGGTATACTAAGCACGTCCTCCATGTTAACCCGCTCAGTACATACTCCATTAGCCTCTCAAATGTAGCGGGTGCATTACATAACCCAAAGGGCATGACCGTGAACTGAAACAGCCCTTTACTGGTGGAGAACGCTGTCTTCTCTCTGTCATTTGCGTGTAGACCAACCTGCCAATATCCACTTTTTAGGTCTAGTGTGGAGAACCAACGGGAGCCTGCTAGTGTGGTCAAAGTGTCATCGATTCGGGGTAGTGGATAGCTGTCTTTCTTCGTGACATCATTCAGCTTTCTGTAATCCACGCAAAATCGGATGGTTCCATCCTTCTTTTTAACTAACACGACGGGAGCAGACCATGGACTGACGGATGGCTCAATAACTCCATTTTGTAACATGGACTCGATGTTTTCGTCGACTGCCTGTTGTTGCCCAAATGGTAGTCGTCTAGGTGGTATTCTGATGGGTTGAGCCTTCCCGGTATCTATTCGATGCTGGATGATGTTGGTGCGACCGGTGGTTCCATTTTTACTGTTAAAAATTTGCCAGTGTTTTGTGATAAATTGCTTGGCTTTCTTCTGGTTCTCTGGTGTCAAGTGTGTCAAATGGTCAGCAAACTGTTGTAGGAACTCTTTATCGGGCCCTGTCTCCTTCACCGAAGTCTGGTACTCTTCTTCGCAATTGATGATGGTCTCTACTGGCTCGAAACAAGCTATCTCCTGACCATTGGTAATTCTGATGTCGTTGTTGGACAAATTCAGGACTCTGATTGGTATATCTCGTCCGGTTTTAACTATAGCCCGTCCAACTAAGTAGTCATGAGCTGAATGTACGGGCTCCACCATTCCAACGCAGCTCCCAGGATTGCTGTCTAGCTGCCCATGAATAATCTGTTCCGTTCGACCGGGAATTCTAGCCGAAGACTTTGCCACAATTTTTATGGGCGTGACTGATGTGTTGACGGGCCGTGTCAATACAAATTCCTCATTCAGGAACCGAAGAACATCATATCTCGGGTCGAACATAAATCCATGCTGGCTAATTAGGTCCATTCCCAGTATAAAATCGTCCTCAATATTCGCTACCAGGACCCTATGCCGGATCATGTTGTCCCCTATCTGTAGCACGACATCTGCCTCACCCTGTATTGACATGGACTCGCCGGTGACTGTTCTGAGCTGGATGTTATTGGTAACTGGCCGAATTTCTGATGCTCTCAAAAACTTGGCAATGGACACAGCGGCGCCGGTATCGATGGTGATGGTAACTGCTCGCCCGTTGATGGTGCCTCTGATGACTAGGCTGCCGCTATCTCGGCAAAATCCCCGGATGGATAACGTTTTGGGGGCTGGTGGAGGGACAGTCAGCATTCGCCCCCCTATGCTGACTGACTGACGGTCCCTGGACATGTGGCTGTTCTGTTGGTTACCCCTGGTCGGTGATCGTTCAGGTGGCCTCACTCGACAATTACGTTGGAAGTGTCCTGTCCGTCCGCAGCGGTAACATGCCCCTCTGGTGCCAGTTCTTTGTGACCGGTCTAATATTTTGTTCAGACCAGCCAGCAGCGCTTGAAATTGCGACTCTGGCTCTTCCTGGTTGAAGGAAACTGCTCGGACCCTCGGCTTGGACATGTTCATGACGGCCTCTACTTCCAAAGCCCGAAGTAGAGCTTCACTACTTTTCTTGAGGCCACTCAGTCTTAAATTTCTTTGTACTTCCACATCTCTGATGCCGTTTATGAAACTCTGTGTGGCCAACTGGTCTTTCGTTTCCTCTGGCAGGTCTGGGTAGGACAAGTGAACTAACCGTCTAATTTCTGCTTCGAATTCTTGGAGGCTTTCACCGGATTTTTGGGTTTTTCCACTCAGTTGGACTTGGTATACCTGGCTCAAGGATTGATTGTCGTATCTCTTGTCCAGAATGGCGATGATCTTGTCGAAATTGCCTTGTTCATCGACTGGAATGCTTTGGAGGAGTTCTAGGGCCGGACCTCTTAGCGAAATTACCAGAGAAGTAGACTTTTCTTGATTATCCCATCCATTAGCTGTAGCCACGGCCTCAAATTGTCGTTTATACATGGGCCAAGAGGAACTGCCGTCGAATGTGGGTGGTTTACTAAAGGAACCTTTGGTACTCACGGTGTGCTGGTATTTTCCTCTCTGCAAATCTTGTTGCAATTTTTTAATTGCTGTTTCCACTTTATCTTGTACTTCACTGTGTACTGCGTCTTTAATTGAACTGATTTCAGCTTTTACCTGGTTTTGGATAGCACTTATTCTCAAGAGTCTCCACATTATTTTTTAGGATCTTTATGTCGTCGTTTATTTCTTTTATATCTGACTCAACTATTTGCATTCTTTCATTAACTGTTTCATTAACTTGTCCTACTATTTGCATTAGTTGTTCAAATTGCATTTGTCTTTTTTCTTCAGTTATTTTAAATTCATTTTGTCGTTTTTCTTCTAATAATTTAAATTCATTTTGTCGTTTTAATTCAGTTTGATCTTGTTTTTCTACAAATTTCGAGAATAATCCTTCCATTAAATTTTGTTGTTCGCTTTTCATTGTAGAAACAAGATTTTGTTGTTCGCTTTTCATCATAGTGACAAGATTTTCTAATTCAACTTTAAGTTTATCATCAAAAGATTTCACTAACCTTTGTTGAATTTCTTCTTGATGTTGTTTCTCCTTCTTGTCACGTTTTTCTAGAATCTGTGCAATTTTTTCGTCTATCTTTTCCATACTACGAGTTTCCATAAATCAATTTAGGATGTTAACTGCACTTAATCCTTCACTTCTAACACCAAATTGCAATATACTTCGTGGGTTCAATTGAAAATTATAACAACTAATATGCACTGTCACTTTTCTAGAACTTTATTTACATTCAAAACATCTGATTCAAATACAATAACAAGCCCATATAAGCTAGTCGACGCGGTATCACAGCTTGGCGATCGTGGTGTGCTTCTTTTATAATCCCCGTGGAATTCTCCAGTAGAAAAATAATCATAGCTCCTTCCGCTGTCGAGTCTTTTCGAGAATCCTATTTTTTATTGAAGCGTTTGTTGTCGTGCTGAAATGACACAGGGTCGGCTTTGGGTAAATTTCGTAACAATATATATATATATATATATATATATATATATATATATATATATATGTTTTAGATGGTTTCCGGGAATTCATCCGCGTAGTTGATAACTGATACCTGCCGGGATCGATGGTAAAATGACGACGTTTCGGCAGAGTCACATCTGCCCTCTTCAGGTCGGTTCGCATAATTATCGTAGCCTTCTGCTTTCGCTTCTAGTTATTCGAGTAACTAACAATATGCAATAACTGATGAATTTTCAAGTTCTGAAAAATATACAGCATTAACAGCACTGCATTCAAAGGAATGTAAAACCTCTTTAAAATTGGGGACAGCTGTTAAACACACGCCTTTCCAACTCTTTTAGTGTCAGTATACTCTTCTTCTCAAAATCACAATAACAATTTATAAAATTATATATTGAAATATAATGTGGGATTCGGTGGTTGGCGTTTGAAGTGAGCAGTTCATCCTAACCTGTGAGTTTTTAATCCTATATTTCTTTATATCATTTTTTCCTTTCTTTGATTGTTTTTCCTTCTGGAGATTCATTTTGTACTTATTAACTTCACCCATTATTGCATTTTAAGTGAGTTTACTGTTACGAATTTCAGAAATTTAAATCATTTTTTGTTCTTTAATAATTTTTTCTATACCGGAGTGGTTGATTACAACTAGATAATATGAGTGTAAATAGCTCCCCGGACAATCCGGGGAGGGAACTGACTTTCGATGATATTACTGATGCGGAATTTACAGATAATTCTAATACAATTACAATGGACATTTACAAATTTATATTAACCTGGTTATTCAATGTTTCAAATGCCTGAGATACGGTCACACCTTGTCGCAATGTAAGAGCTCAGATAGATGCCACAGATGTGGCAACAATGAAGCGCATGATGACTCCATATGTAACATAACGTGTATTTACTGTAAGGGCCCCCACTCCGCAACGGAAAAGGGCACTACATTTAAGAACAGAATCTGCCCCCGAATTTCAGTACCAGAAGAAAATCAAGGAAATTTCTTCTATTTATAACCTTTCTCTATTTGACGCCAAACAAAGAATCCCGAGAGACTATAATGCAGGAGCCTCTCAGTCGGACTCTGACTTCCCAGATACTTACTCTCAAATTCAAAGATCTACAGTCAATAACAGTAGCACTCCCTTTGCTAGTAGAACAAACACTGCTGGCAAAATAAACACATTGGCAGAAGGCTTCCCCAGCCTCATAAAATCCAGAGAACCTATCCCCCAACAAAAAAATACATCAACTTCCTACTCAAAGGCAACCTGCCTAACCTAACCAAATCTCCCGCCAAACGCAGAGCCACACACACAAACAATACTGACAATAACTCCCCATACAGCTCAAAGATGTTAATCAACCCGAATGGTAGACCTGGCCCCAGTGCAGCTGGAAACGGGGTGGCTTTTAACTTTAAAATTAGTCACACCCTGGACTCCCAAGAAAACCTCAACATAAAATGGACTTCAGCATCTTTAAACAGCTATTCATTGACATCCTAAACAAGAAACCTGACTTTATCGTAAGCTTTATCAACCAATATCACTAAAGGACCTGAGGAAGGCCCCCTCAGACTTTAATACCTAACATTCAACAATTACATCAAAATATTAAATTGGAATATACATAGCTTTTTGGCCAATAAAGTAAATTTAGAACATTTAGTAATGCTATACAAACCAGATATTATTGCACTATCAGAGACATGGTTCAAGAAAAACACAGTATTTTTTCAAAAATTTCCACATTATAGCAGAAAATAGACAGGACGGTAAAGCAGGATCTGCCTTGCTAATAAAGAAGCATTTAAAATATGATACAATAATCATAGACATAGCACAATATAATGCACAGATCGCTTCCATAAGCACAGACGGATTGAACATTGCCTCTATCTACATCCCACCCAATTGCAAAATTGATGACAATTTTCTAAATCAATTTTTAACAGCATAGGCAACAATTTTGTCATTACAGGGGATTTTAACTGTCATCACGAATATTGGAATAGCTACACCACTAATTACAATGGCTAAATCCTCTACAATTACATTATAAACAATAATATAGTGAACTGCAATGATAATAACCCTACCCACTTCCACTTGAACGGCAAAAGCATAATAGACCTGGTACTTTGCTCCCTGAATTTGGCCTCCAAGATAAGGGCGATTACACTGGATGACACTTTCAGTAGTGACCACTTCCCCATATTCATCACCCTAGGTAATACAGTACCTAAGCCGCAGAACACTAAAATATTCGTCTCAAACAAGAGAAACTATAAAGATATAGAAAACACTGACCTACATCTGGCAGATCCTCTCTTCTATAGTAAATTCACAGATGCCATAATTTCTGCAGCAGACAAGCACGTCCCATATAAAAAATTTGATTTCAACAAAAAAATTGTTATTTGGTGGGATTTGGAATGCACATCTCTTGTAAAGCTACGCAAAAGTGCTTACAAAAACTTCTATAGAACTGGTGAGGTAGAAGCGTTCCTTTTTGCAAAAAACATAAATTCCCTAGTAAAGAGAAATATCTTTTATTAAATTTTCCACAAGTTTGAACAGATATCAAAACCCTTCCAAAATGTGGTCCAGTATTAACTACTTTGTTAAACCAGGATTAATGAGTCACTCGAAACATTACACATCAAATGCTGACTGGAAATCTAAATACATTGCATACCTAGTTCCAGCTTCATGTCCACTAGAACCCCCAACCTTGGACACCAGGTCTAATTGTCCCTCTCCTGTTTTCGACAACCCGTTCACCGTAAGAGAAATAAATGGCTTCCTTAACAAAGCCAAAAACTCAGCGCCTGGAATAGATAAAATTTCATACAAAATGCTACTTAACCTTTCTTACTCCGCTAAAATCCTATTGTTAAATTTTTATAACGGCATATGGACGGACAGCATAAACCCACCGGTGGAATGGAACACATACTTGGTTCTGCCAATCTTAAAATCTGGCAAAAATGCTGACTCACTGAATAATCTCAGACCTATTGTCCTCTCTTCATGCGTAAGAAAGACATTTGAATTTTTAATAAAAAACAGGTTAGAATGGTATGTGGAATCTAATAATTTGTTACCTCCCCACCAATTTGGCTTCAGAAAAGGGAGAAGCATAACTGATAGCCACAGTATATTGACCTCAAATATACTATCTGGCTTTATCCAAAAAAATAATACGCTAGCAGTTTTTCTAGACATAGAGTCTGCTTTTGACAATATATACCCAGAACTCTTAATCAATGACCTTAAGAATCTACAGGTCCCGGACAAAGTCCTAAGGCTCATTTACCGGTTAATAAATAATAAAACTCTACGCATGCTACACGAAAACATACCCATCTCAAAAACCACCTTTAAAGGATTACCCCAAGGCTCCACCCTTAGCCCACTTCTCTTTAACATATTTTTGAGGCAGATTGAAGACCCTCTGAGAATAGGAATAAAAGTCATACAGTACGCGGACGACTTGGTTCTGTATCATACACACAAAGATGCTAATCTTTCAGAATCCTTGCTCAATTCCTCCCTAGAAACTCTATCCCGCTGGCTGGCTGACAAAGGCCTGAACTTAAGTAACATGAAGAGTAAGTCTCTGTACTTTGCCAAACGCCCGCAATTACCCCCAAGGATAATCCTGGATAATAAGCTTCTGCAGGTAGTGGAACACATCGCCTTCCTAGGCCTAATCTTGGATAACAAAGTTAACTGGAAAATGCACACAGAGAAAATAACTAATTCTTGCGGAAAATATTTGAACATTTTGAAATATTTAACCAGAGTTTGGTGTGGTGGGGACCCCAAAACACTTATGTTACTTTATAAAAGTCTAATTAGATCCAGAATGGATCAAGGAAGCATCTTTTATGGATGTGGCATCAAAAAATCGCTAACCAATATAAATAAATTACAATATGCAGCTATAAGGACATGCTTAGGAGCCATGAAATCATCCCCCACCAATGCCCTGCTTATCGAAGCTGGGGAGCCTCCGCTCTACCTAAGAAGACAATATCTAGCAGATAGGTTTGTGCTGAAAGCCGCTACATTAGAAAATAACCCCACCTTAAATGCGCTCTTTGCTCTAAAAACCGTTCTAATAGCAAATAATATTCCCCGGTCCAAATTTAACTTGATCACCTCATTAGAGAAATACAGGGACCAATTTAAATACGTCATCAGTGATCCAAATGTTATACCATTCTCGAAAGAATACGGATTACAACTAACCAAATTTACTACATATGAACATTTAAATATATTCAAAAATCAACATTACCACGTTTCCCTTATCAACTCTATATTTGTGGAAGAGGCTGATAACCTATTCCCGGAATACACTTATATATTTACAGATGGGTCCGTAAAAAAGGTGAAGAAACTGCAGTAACCTGTGCGATATATATTCCGAGAGTAAATATAGAAAAGTCATATAAAATATACAAACAGGCCTCAATTTACACCGCGGAGCTTTCAGCGATCCGGGAAGCCCTACACATAATAGGCGCCAAGAATATCAAGCAATCTGTCATTTTCACAGACTCAAAATCTTGCATACACAGCATTAAGAACTACTATCTCTCGAATAACGCGAACCCAATCTTGCTAGATATTGCAGAAACCTACAAACAAAATTCCCAAAGAGGTCTGGTAACTGCCTTTTGCTGGATTCCTTCACATAGAGGTATTATCGGTAATGAGAAAGTAGACTCACTAACTAAAGTAGCAAGGAACAATATAATAGAATCCATTAAAATACCGGTGCAGGACTTTTTAACTCTAGCGACACATACTTTAAATTCAAACTGGAAAAAAGACTGGGAGGAATCATCAAAAATTAAAGGTAAAAATTACGCGATAGATCAAAACAGAGTATGGAAAATACCGTGGTTCCATAATCTAAAATATGTTCACAGAGAAAGTATCACAACCCTGATCAGAATTAGACTGGGACACTGCAGTTCTCCCCAACACCTGAATAGAATCGGCATTCTCCAAACCCCGCTATGCTCATGTGGCAAAACTGGTGAAATCAATCATATTATCTTTGAATGTATCAACTAATCCAACTATAGACAAACCCTCTTTAACTTCCTGTCATTGGCAGGGCACCAGCAACCGTTTTCCGTGATAAGCATTCTTTCAAACTTTAATTTAGAATCCCACTGGAAAATATATAAATTTTTGAAAAATAACAACTTGAAACTATAGTATACTGTGAACTTTTGGAGGAGAAAAGAAAGGGGAAGTCCTGGCTTTTCCCTTTTTCCTATCCTGTTCCCAATAATTGTAACTGCATAATGATATTGAAAATTAAGTCCAACCACCTACTCGCCCAATAAAGAAGTAGAGGGAAGAAAGACTCTCATACTGGTAGCTGGTCAATAAGGACCCTTGGTTCAAGACCATTATCCGCCTGTAACCTGCAGGCACCCAAGAAGAAGAAATATAATGTAAAACTGACAGTTGATATGGTACACATTTTTAAAAGAAAGTTCAATATAAATTTGAATATAATCAAAAAATATTAAATGTATATGAAAGTATAGCTGCTTATAATTTTTGAGTCATTTCTGGAACAGCTTTGAATAAATCAGCTACAAGTCCATAATCAGCAACTTGGAATATTGGTGCTTCGGGGTCCTTATTGATAGCAACAATAGTTTTACTATCTTTCATTCCAGCCAAGTGTTGGATGGCACCAGATATGCCAACAGCAATGTAGAGATCCTACAAGGTTAACACAAAAATTAACATGCAGCAATATGTTATCCATATGTAATTATTCAAGAATTTTACTCACTGGAGCAACAATCTTTCCAGTTTGGCCAACTTGAAGATCATTGGCTACATATCCTGCATCCACAGCAGCACGTGAAGCTCCGACAGCTGCCTTTAATTTGTCAGCAAGATCATATAGAAGTTTAAAGTTTTCTCCAGATTTTAAACCTCGACCTGAGTACAATTTTACAAATATAATAACTCAAATTATTTTACATTTTACTTGCTTACCTCCACTAACTACAACTTTAGCACTGCTCAGTTCAGGCCTATCAGATTTGGTTAGATCTTGTTTGATGAAAACTGTTAAATCTGTTGCACAACCATCAGCTGGTATCTTTTCTACACTGGTAGAGCCCCCTTCCAAGGGTGATGCTTCAAAACTAGTGCCCCTGACAGTTAACACTTTTATGGGATCTGTTGATGTAATTGTGCAAACAGCATTTCCTATAAAAATACTTCATTCTATTAAAAAATTCAACTTAAAACTAAAAGTTCATCATACCAATCATCTTGACTGTCAACAATTATTATATGTACAGTTACGTCATTTATTAAGACCTGACATTTGTAATAAATTTAAAAATATATGAAAACAATTTTGAATATCATTATTCACAAAATAAATTTGAATAAAATTCTATAAGATAACATCTTATTTAGTTTTTATATTTGGTATATTTTTTAAACCAATATTGATATATATATATATATATATATATATATATATATATATATATATATATATGATATATATATATATATGATAACTGATCCCTGCCGGGATCGATGGTAAAATGTAAAATGTCATTTATCAAGTACGCGGATGAATTCCGGAAACCATCTAATACATTTAGTGCCCGCGAGAACTTAAAAACAATATATATATATATATATATATATATATATATATATATATATATCATCATCATATGCAGCTAATTTCGACCATTATTTTATGGTGTAGCCTCTCTTACAGATTCGTTTCGCATTTCTCTCCATGTTGTTCTGTTGTACGCTTTTTGGGACCAGGTTATGCCTGCTATTTTCCCGATGTCATAGTCCCATCTTACATTGGGGCGATTCCTTGGTCTTTTAACACCCCTAGGATACCATTGCGTGATTTTTGTTGACCACCTATTATCTTGTCAGAGATTTTACTCTGTGGATAACATCTATTACCTGGGTTTTGTTCCTTATCCACTCTATTCTCTTCCGATCTCTTCTGGTTATTCCGATCATGCATCTTTCCATAGACCTTTGTGCTACTTGAAGTTTTCTTGTAAGTTCGGTTTTCAGAATCCAGGTTTCGCAACTGTATGTCAGTACTGGTAGAACACACTGATCAAAGACTTTCTTCTTAAGGCGGAATGCCATTAGTGACTTGAAGATTATGGAGTTTCTTCCAAACGTCATCCATGCAAGTTTGATCCTTCTGTTTATTTCTGGTAGTAGCGAACCTGATATCTGTATTAATTGACCTAGGTATATATATTGTTCTACTATTTCCAGAGTTGTGTTATCTATTGTGATGTCTTGTGTGTCTACTAGTTCGTTGTACATTATCTTTGTTTTTCCGATATTTATTTTTAGGCCTATTTCCTTACTTACTCTGCTAAGTTCATTGATTTGATTTTGTAGTTCTCCTGCGTTATTGGCAATTAGGACAATGTCATCGGCGAATCTCAGATGGTTTAGATATTCTCCATCTAGGTTCAGTCCTTTGTGGTCCCAGTTTAATCGTCGAAAGATACTCTCTAATGTCGCTGTGAATAGCTTCAGTGATATTGAGTCACATGGTCTGACTCCTCTGTTAGTAGGAAATTCGGGGCTGCCTTCGTATATTCTGATTTTAGCTTTGGCTTCCTTGTATATATTAGCCAACGTTTCTATGTATGGCTTATCTACACCTATATATATATATATATATATATATATATATATATATATATATATATATATATAATGTAAGAAAGGTTTCGGGAAGCAGCCTTTTATGAGCGATTTTATAAAGAAGTGAAATACACTTTTACTTTGAGAAAGCTTTCGAAATACTTTAATTTCTTCGTCAGTCTTTTGACTACAAACAAGATTTATAATTATAATATGTGAGATAAATTTTTAAATACTTACAGTAAATTGCGATTATAATTAGAAAAAGAGCACAAACATAGGAATTATGAAATTAATAAATTTGATGTAACAAAATTTTGAGTGACATTGATAGCAAAACTGGAAATGATTTTATAATCAAAATTAACATTACTATGGTGAGTAGAATAATGTATTGTTACTATGAAACTTAATTGTTGAATACTGAAAATGATTTTTTCTTGTCGATGTCTAAAAGATTGCAATAAATGTTATTTAAATTTTGGATATATGTTTTTTTATTAATATTATTCGGATAATAGTTAATAAATACCATCTCTAAAAAATTTCTTTTATAATAATTTTGTTCACATGCCATAACTAAAGCATTGTTAAAATTTATAGTGTGTGAATTTTGAATACAATGAGTGGCAATAGCACAACTTTCTTTTCCTAATCTGATATCACTTTTATGTGAAATCATTCTACTTTTTAGAGTTCTTGAGGTCTGTCCAATATACGTTGCATCACAATTAATACAATCTATTTTATATATAATAGATTGACAGACCTCAAGAACTCTAAAAAGTAGAATGATTTCACATAAAAGTGATATCAGATTAGGAAAAGAAAGTTGTGCTATTGCCACTCATTGTATTCAAAATTCACACACTATAAATTTTAACAATGCTTTAGTTCTGGCATGTGAACAAAATTATTATAAAAGAAATTTTTTAGAGATGGTATTTATTAACTATTATCCGAATAATATTAATAAAAAAACAGATATCCAAAATTTAAATAACATTTATTGCAATCTTTTAGACATCGACAAGAAAAAATCATTTTCAGTATTCAACAATTAAGTTTCATAGTAACAATACATTATTCTACTCACCATAGTAATGTTATTTTGATTATAAAATCATTTCCAGTTTTGCTATCAATGTCACTCAAAATTTTGTTACATCAAATTTATTAATTTCATAATTCCTATGTTTGTGCTCTTTTTCTAATTATAATCGCAATTTACTGTAAGTAATTAAAAAATTTATCTCACATATTATAATTATAAATTTTGTTTGTAGTCAAGAGATTGACGAAGAAATTAAAGTACTTCGAAAGCTTTCTCAAAGTAAAAGTGTATTTCACTTCTTTATAAAATCGCTCATAAAAGGCTGCTTCCCGAAACCTTTCTTACATTGTATTAGCCAATTCAGCCGTTACTCAAACAATTTGTTTATATATATATATATATATAGGTGTAGATAATAGGCTAAGAGAATTATGCGAACCGACCTGAAGAGGGCAGATGTGACTCTGCCGAAACGTCGTCATTTTACCATCGATCCCGGCAGGGATCAGTTATCAACTACGCGGATGAATTCCCGGAAACCACCTAAAACATTTAGTGCCCGCGAAAACTTATACCATATATATATATATATGGTATAAATTCAGCCTCCATACATTTTCTTTACAGCAAAATTGAAAACTAATAGACCGATTTTTTGGCCTGACAAAGATTTCTCAAAAACAAAAACATAAAGAAGTGCAGCAGGGCCAATTTCTGGAAATTGCCAGGAAGACTACATAGTTGCTTTCTTATAGAAAAGATCTCTCACAGAATTTACTTAGAGAAGATAGGTTTACAAAATTGTCAACTAGTTGTTTTGTGTAATTCCCAGGAATTTTTGATGGACAATATTTTGCTGAAGCACTTTGGAAATATTGAGTTCACTTTACTTTTTGTATGTTTCATTTTTATTCATATCTGTTTTTCAGAAAATGTTGTGAGGAGAATTATCAATCAGAAATTAATTAATATATCTGTTATGACAATAATTACTCTGGATGTCAACATATTAAAATAGTACTCTCTCTGAAAATCCTAGATGTCTCACATCTACAAATATTAAAATAGACCAGTTGGTTGTACAATTTATAATAGCCTGGTCATTCTTTTCAAGAAAAATTGAATAGAGGACTTGATTCAAGTGTATCTCTACTATCCAAGAGTCCTCAGCAGATTCAAAAAGTCAAGATGTATTAAGATATTGATACTTTAACTGAAATTCCAGAGTTCTGAAAAGTGGAATGTCTTATATTGCCTGATTGGAAATGATTACAATTAGTCTTTCTGGAGACAAACATGCCTGTTTAAGGTTATTTTCTGAGAGCAATATACAGCAAATTTTTTGAGTATTTCATGGTCAAAAAGATTTCAGAGTTATGTGCCAGGTTGGAAAAGTACTAATATTAATTGCTACAAATGTCTTAAAATATTGGCTACTTGTGTGCCAACATTTTACATACTGGGGTTGAATATCTAATAATATCCTTATATTGGAGTACAATCGATCAATTTCAAAATGATGTAAAAATTCAAACTTATTACAATAGTAGGTACCCATACAAATATTTTACTGGGAAAAACTAACTTTCTTAATGTAGGTTGTTCCAGTCATACTTGGAACAAACTCTACTTGGCCAAGTTTGTATTTTAAAACATTTACAAGGACTTCACACTGTATCATTTTAAGAGCCATATTTCTCTGAGGCAAGGAACAATGTTGCATCTATATTGCAGAATAATTTTACTATTTACTTTATGCTGCAATAATATAGCACATATCTCTATGTGGATATAATGATTAGAGGTGTCAATATATGCCATAATTCTTTTCAATAGAGCAGTTGTGTAACAGAATACTTGGAAAATTTAACTGCATTTTCTACTTGAATAAAGATCTGGTTAGTATGGACAATGCTGAAACAGCAACTAATCAGCAGTAATTGGAAAGAATATTGTTAAAGACAGTAGACAATCTTCATAAAATGACTGTGCAAAGGTGGGCTCTACTACATCCTGATCAATAACTTGACATTATTTTTTACTCCTTGGTATTTAAAGGATTCAACATCTGGTATATAATGACCAAATATAATATTGAAAACATTGATTAATAAAATAATATGAAAATTTTCTTGGCACAATTTTGCTTTACATTGATATTTTATGTTAAAGGAGAGTGAGTAAAAAAAAGTTTGTAATAAGTAATTACTGGATAGCTCCTCATTTGTTGCTGAAAAAGATCTATAATTAGTTATTTCTGTAAAATGGTATTGCCATAACATATAAAGTGAAAACTAGGTACAGCTAGCTGTTTAGAAAAACAAAATTTGTGTCACATATTTGGTTATCTACTGTTAAATACAACATACAAGGAACACTTCATTTACTTACCAGCATATATTGTTCTCACAAATGTATCTGGAGTTTTGATGAAATAACATCTGAAACAGGAGACACATCAAGCTTAGCTGCCACTCGAGGAAGTAACGCTTTTCCAAATGCTGAGGCCCCAGCAATTATGTGTGTATAATTAAACTGTTTTTGAGCTCCTAATATTAGTGGTGTCAAACTTTCAGGTGTAAAACCTTTAAATGCAGCATTTTCTGCTACTAACAATTTGGATACACCTCCTGCTTTTGCTAATGCTTCTGAAACCTACATTAAATAAAACGTAATAGTTAGCTACACATTTTTAAACAATAAACTTACTGGACCACATGTTTCTCCTGCAACCAACACAGATACTTCACCACCAAGTTTTTTTGCTGCACTAATAGCATTTTGTGTTATTGGTAATACACCACTGTCATTGTGTTCCGCTATAACCAAAGTACTTTGAAATCGTTTAAACTAAAATCCAAAACATACTTGAATCTGCAAATTATATAAAAATTATAAAAATACCTTTGAAAAGAATTGACGACTGGGATTTGAAAACATTTTTCATGAAATAACTGTATAAAATCTTGGTATTGGTCTTGATCTTTCGATCTTATTGACCATTAACAAGTGTTTTTATGATGTAGATAAAAAGTTTATAGGTTACTCTTCTAACTTATGTACAAGCACATAATCGGAAAATATTGAAAATAAAGAATTCCTTAAACTTCAAGTAACACTTATTTCTGATCCTATCCTAGCTCCCGTAAATGATTGCCAACGATGACCCTTTTGTATGTTTAAATTTCTTGATATTAAGGTTCGAAACTTTCAATTTACATACTGAAAAGCTACTTCAACATTCCATGTGGTGGTGATGCCTTGATAGACTCCCGGCTTTTCACTATTGTCTTTTCTAAACACTTACAAAATATCACTTCCAGAGCGTCTTGTTTCACTTTATTCCTTCAGCGTCACTTACCTAAGATTGGACTGATTATATCTTGGCTATTGCCCATTTGTGGCAATTTAAAAAGGTAAAAAAATATCATAAATCTTACCATTTGTAAAAACTAATAAACAACAAGTTATATGAAATGATTTTATGGTTAATTCCTTATTTTTTACTCCAGACAATTTCGATTTAATCTAGGACACATGTAAACACACGCATTTGCGCCTATCCATGGCGCCCTCCAAGGAATTTGGGGAAGCAGGGTTGCTGACAGTGGGCCAGAGGCCATTTTAGCCGGAAGTCCCATATGATCTGTGGTCCCATAGAAAATTAACTAACGTAGTTCTATGTATTAAACATATGTTGAAATACTTCAAATTTAGTTTGGGCAGTGACAGTCTCCAGGGGCGTACCCAGCTTTTGGTTTAGCGAGGGGCAAATTTGCAAAAAAAAGGTTCTAGAGGCCTTGCTAGAGGGGGCAAATCGAAAGAAAAACTGTCCTAGAGAGAGGGACAGATAAGAAAAAATTTTGGTCGGAGGGGGTAAGTCAGCAAATTTATAGGAAGCTTTTATGGCTCGCAGCAGGGGTTTCCGGTCCAGCGCTGGTAGCTGCCCCCTCCACCCTCGCCCATGACAGTGACTGTAAATCAATCCTGTACTAAATTTAAGAAAATATAAATTTAACCTATATTTCTTGGACTATTACATTAAAAATAGTCGTTATGTGATTTAAACCCATAGACTAGGCCGTAGCCAGGTTTTTTTTCGGGGTGGGTTTTCGGGGGGGGGGGAATTTTTGATTGGTGATGGGCTAAATAGGACTGCAAAATGTATATTTTTGTTCATGCATTTCCAGGATATATAAATTCGTATAAATATAAAATTTATTTTTATGAAAAACATGATTAATTAGTTAAAATTGAATCTCGAAACAAAAAATTCCAAAATTTCGGGTGGGTTTGAACCCCCCCCGCTGGCTACGGGCTTGCCCATAGAAGTGACCTTCTAGAGTCTTAGAGTTAAGTTTACTTCGATTTAATATTAAATTTTCTAACTTTGAGGCTCTTGGTGGGGGCGATCGAACCGAGCGTATGCCTATTGTAAAGAGTGGCAATAAAATTGTTCTGTAGTAAATAGGTACTCTCCATTATGTTGTCTTTACCGCCATAACTTAATTCTCCCAACGCCTCACTTTTAATTTAAAAAGTGACCATCCTTCTTTACCTATCCCGAAAAATGTTAATTTTGAAAGGCAGTGATCTGAAGCTTAGCTTACTACTAGTTTTCAGTTTTCATGTAATGCAATTCTACCTCTTAAGCGATGGGCGGCGCCGTGTGACGGCTGGTTTGGCTGCCAGACCGTTTTTGAACTGTGCGTTAATAAAAATAGACTTATTTATATAAGATAATTTGATTATAAATCTAAATTTCAAATATTTGTTTTCGGACAAGTGTATTTTCCCAACCAACCGTTACTTGACAGGTCGAAATACCAAGTTATTTAGTTTATCCTATTCCTTCAGGTCATTTTTCTCTATGTATGTCGCACCGCTTTTTTAAATTTTTTAAACCGAAAACAGCACGAAAAAAAATAACCTGAAAGCTGAATTGTTTTCACAAATTATTCACTATAGGGGTTTCGCGGAAGCAGTTCTGAATCGGTTCAACGGTAATATTACCGTAATTTTCTGAAAACGCCGTTCGCGGAACAAAATTACTGAAAATGAACCGATATAGAACTAAGTGAACGAATCCCAAATGAAACAACGTCCTATAGACGATAACACCCGGTAACAATAGCAACCTAGAATTGTATTGTGAACCCAATCTATTGTTATAAAATTTGGTGATCTGGGTTACAGTAGTCTTGAGTTCGGTGTTCGCGGTAAGCAGTTATTGGTTCTGAATCGATTCTGAATCGATTCAAATGGTTCTTGCTCTGAAGCAAGGATTTTTAGTTCGATCATACCTTAGAGCATATATAAGTAATAGATCAAAGAATTATGCGTTTCGACCTGAATTCTAACCCACTCGGCTGTCCGAAGTCTGTCGAAGTATGTTTAGTTCAGCTTTTGTTTGGATTTGAATTTAGCAGTTGGAGATAAGTGGAAATGCCAAAATTCCTTGTGTAAATTATTTTTAATTTAATATAGAAGAAATAAAATTGTTCCAATTTTATTACTAATTCTTGTTAGAACTTAAAATAGTATTTTTTTTATAAATAATATTTTTAATTAACAAAGATTGGACTACAGTTTGTTTAGTGATGAGGATGAGGTACTAGAAGTGTCACAATAAATACAAAAATAATCAATTTTCAAATTAATTGGCAGAATTGATACCCAAAATTAAATAATTGAAATGTATTATAATCTTTTATGATTTGCTGCAAGTTAAGTAACTTTAAATAAGTTGTTGACTTGTTTAACGTAAATAAAAAATATACTTGATAGGTAGGTAATTAATTTGTACAGAATGAACACCTTTAAATGTTTAAATTTTTTACGTTGTGTGCAGGTACCTAACAATATTGAATGTGTTATTTACTGTCTAGAGTTATATTTCTTTATAATTATTTTCAACTTTTTAGTAATACTTGGAAGTCGGTTATATTTTTTAAAAAAAGTTTTATTCTACAATACATGTTTTTTGGGTGAAAATATCCTTTGCTATAAATTTACATTTTTTTAATAATACAATTTAAAATTTTCTAAATAGTGAGGATTATAATTTTTAATAAAGACATATAGAAATAACCAGGTCTTAGCTTTGTATACCACTACATTTTCAGAACTTTTTTAATTGGAAAAAAACTGTTTACAAACTAATTTAAAGATGCACATATAATTATATACCAATGCACATAAAGATTAGAATAAAGAGTTTGGGGTAATTTTCAGTTGAAGTAAATGAAATCTTAAGTCCAGATAAGTATTTTCCTTAACATCAGAAGTGAATGTGAAATTTGAAAAAGAAGCAATTTTTACTTTATGAAAATAAAGAGGTCCATTTAGTTTCGTTTTCAAAGTCGAATTTTACAGCCGATATACTAGCTTGCCAAATATTCAAAGACCGATATGTTAGAATTTGGCATAAATTATTTTACGTGTAATTTTGATATAAAAAACGAATACATGCACATTTAGCCTTTATGAAATTAAACAGGTGCATTTCGTTATATTTTCAAAATGTGAAGTTTGAAAGCCCATGCAGTTTACATTTACATTTTATCAAAATACAGATGTGCATTTCATTACATTTGCAAAAAAATCATTTTACAGCCCATATAGCTCGCTGAATATTATATAACAAATACCGAAAAAAAATTGAACCTATAAATTTAACACCTAATATTATTGAAATAAATGCAAAAATCAAAATTTTAAAGAAATGAATATTTAGATTTTATCAAAATAAACATGCATGTGCATTTCATTACATTTGCAAAAAGTTTAATTTTACAGCCCATGTAGCTTGCTAAATATTGCATAACAAATACCAAAATATTCTCAGATTTTTTGTCGAATGTCGGCTACTTTCAGGATAGTATTATTTATATGGTCAGACATTTTGAAAAGCATTTCTTAGCTATAATTATGGTCTATATGCCCCTTTTGTGGAGTGATTAGTATTAAATTACTAGGCAAATAAATATAAATTAAATATTCCGAATACTTTACAATAATGCTGACTGAAAAGGAATTTCTATATTCATTCAATATTTGAAAATTTAAATTCAGGAGATATTTTCAATACCAAAAAATTTACAGATTGTTCATGCGCACCGTTTAACCCCATAGAAATTAACCACAAAATGATTTTTACAGATGACATGAAACAAAATACTATGCTTAGAGCATTAACTTTCTAGAGATAGCCTGCAGTGCAAAAATGTCGTGTAAGACTAAGGAGAGAGAGGGCAATAGAGAGAGCAAGAGGCTATTTCACTCAGTTGGGAGCTGCTTCCACCCACTAAGTGAAATAGCCTCTTACTGTCTCTATAGCCCTTTCTTTCTAGCATTGCCACGATTTTATGCTTGACAGGCTATATCTAGATGGTAAATGATCTAAGATACTATGTGAACTCCGGTGATCCGATTTAGGGACAGAACAAAAATAGAACTAAAAATAATGAACCGATTCTGAATCGATTCAGAACTGCTCCGCGAAAACCCCTTATGATTTGATTTGAACAATTAACAAATTAAAAAGTGAAACGTAATAAAAAAATAGCCAGATCAAAGGAGCAATACATAGTCAAGAGTTAAATAGATTATATGGTGATATTTCACTTGAAAGTATCAAGAGTAAGGGAAGTAGCCAGTAACCCGAAAAGTAAAGAACCTGGTAGTTGCTTTACTCAAAATGGAATAAAAACAGAAAGTAATTAATTCTACATTTAATAAGTAATCAGAGTTAAATAAATTGTGGAAATAATGAATTTGAAATTGTTCAATAGATGAACAAATTCTAGAAGATATTGTAACTTTAATATGGAAATTTGAAAAACTAAGAAGGGGTTGATGGTACACCACCAAATCAGGAAGATTTGGGTATTGCTACTGACTGAAAGTGAGTTTATAAATAACAGTTGTTAAACTGTAAATTGTTATTGTACTTTCAGGCCAAGTTTTAAATACATCAAAGCATTATAAAAGTTATTACGAAAAATAAATGACAACTGGAGTTACAACAATAGCAAAGTTTGCACCTGGTAGCAGCAAATGTAAGTGCAATATGAATTTTGAATATATAATCTAGTGTTTGATTTAATTTTCATATATATATGTTTTAGGTGGTTTCCGGGAATTCATCCGCGTAGGTGATAACTGATCCCTGCCGGGATCGATGGTAAAATGACGACGTTTCGGCAGAGTCACATCTGCCCTCTTCAGCTCGTTTCGCATAATTCTCGTAGCCTTCTGCTTTCGCTTCTAGTTATTTGAGTAACTAGAAGCGAAAGCAGAAGGCTACGAGAATTATGCGAACTGACCTGAAGAGGGCAGATGTGACTCTGCCGAAACGTCGTCATTTTACCATCGATCCCGGCAGGGAACAGTTATCAACTACGCCGATGAATTTCCGGAAAACACCTAAAACATTTAGTGCCCGCGAAAACTTAAAAACAATATATATATATATATATATATATATATATATATATATATATTATTTTCACTTTGTGTAAGAAATGACTAATCATACAATTTCTGATTTAAATACTTCTACAGCTTCTGTCAAAACTGACTTAGCTGAACATTCAACAAATGCTACAAATTCAACCAAGACTTAACATTTACATTAATTTTCATCATTATAGGTTTCAGATAAAATTAAGTTCAAATAGCAGTCATTATATATTATATTAACATCTTAATGTGAAAGTTATAATTAATATAAATGTAAACAATTTTCTATTTATCAGACTCTTTCTAAGTACTATTATTACTTATATTTTTATAATATTTTATTTTAATCCTAATAAGGCACATTAACAGGCCAGAATCAGATGGTAAAGTTAGAGAACAACTTAAATTATTAAAAATTATTTACAGTTTGTCACAATTAAGGCAGCTACTTTGTAATTTCAAGGCAGGCTGATTTGGTGACCTATTTGAGAGTAAAACTGTTCTTGTAAACATTCTTTCAATACAAATTGTATTTGTATGGTCTGAGCATGTAACTATTTTATGCCTCCATCATATTTTCCTAGCATTATATTTTTATAGCTAGAGATTTCAAGTTTTCAAGGTAAAAAAATTGGCATGGTGGCCAATTTTTAAATGAGTAAGATCTCATGATTTTGCATGTTAATTTGATGCATATAATATGAATTGGTGGTGTTAAATTATAATTATACAGTGTCGTTCAAAATATGTTAAATGGTCCATAAGAGTTGCTATGCAGGATGGTTAAAATATAGCATCAAATATAGCATGGTTAAAATATAGCATGTAAATGCAAATGCTTATACAGGGTGGTTGCAATATATGATGTGCTGGAATTATAATATTGTATTTTTATATTCCAAACATGTAACTATTTTATTACTCTGTCATATTTTCCTAGCATTATATTTTTATAGCTAGACATTTAAAGTTTTCAAGGTGAAAAAATTGGCACAGTAGGCAATTTTTGGATCAGTAAAATCTCATGAATTTGCATGTTAATTTGAAGCAGATAATATGAATTGGTGGTGTAAAATTATAATAATACAGGATTGTTCAAAATATGTTAGATGGTCCATAAGAATTGCTATGCAGGATGGTTAAAATATGGCATCAAATGGTTATTACAGTATGGTTAGAAAAAAGCAAGAAAAAATAATTGTGTAGGGTACTCCATAAGCAGTTGGAAATTAATGATAGCTGATATACATGGCGGAGTAAAAGTATTTTTATGTAGGGTGCTAAAAAAATGTTAATAGAATGTTATACCTATTGGGTAAGTTATTAGCATTTGCATTTACAGGGTGGTTGCAGTATAGGATGTACTGGAATTATAATTATATATGGTGGTTAAGAAAAAATGACAATAGGTGGCCATAAGCAAATGCATATACAGGGTAGTTAAAACATATGGTGGTGTGAAATTATAGTTATACAAAGTGTTAACAAAAATGTTAGAATATAAATGTATTATAGCGTAGCTTGCAACGACTTGCATATATATATATATATATATATATATATATATATATATATATATATATAATGGTTGAAATATAGGGCGAAGTAGAATTATAGTTACAGAAAGTAGTTGAAAGATTTTGGAAACAAAAGTGTTGGTACAATGGCCAAAAGTGGTCACATATACAGGATTGTTGGAATAAGGAATCAAGTGGAATTGTAGCGTGATTAAAAAATTTTTAGAAAAAAATGTTTGAAAGGGTTTTTCATAAGAAGTTGCATTTATAGGGTGGTTGAAATATAGGGGGAGTAGAATTGTAGTAACACCATGTAAATGAAAAATGTAAGAAAAAATATTATGTTAGGGAGTTTAAATTAGTTTACATAGCAAATGTCCGATTATTTGGATATATGTACGTTTAAGATAAAACCTTAAATGTACGAGTGAACCTTAGTCACCCAGGTACTCTATACTAATATATAAAGAGGTAAAATTTCTTTGGTTGTTTGCTCCTTTGTAGGGAGTAATCTATGGAAGTAGTGAACCGATTTTAAAAATTAATCGCAGATCAAATCTTAAAAAAAATAAATGACGAAATTATAAAAAAAATAAGTGACAAAGGTTTTTAAAAATTAATTCCAAAAAATGTCCGATTAATTGGATATATGCACGTTTATGATAAAACCTTGAATTTACGAGTGAAGCTCGGTCACCCAGGTATTATTTATAATATTACAAAAATAAGCATTCAAACATTCTACCTTCAAGAATACTTAAATTTTATTGTCTAAATTAAATATGCTAGGTATTTAACAAAGTTTTATACAATAAAAATATATTCATGTAGTGTTCCCTAGACTTTAAATATCATATTAACATACATTTTTAATATCTTCACACTAATGAATGTACCTAATCTTAATTACTAATAGGTGTGAATACATGGCCTACTAAGAAACAATTGTGTTGTTGTTTATTAGTAGGCCTTGGTGTTAATACAAGGGCGGATCCAGAATGATGTCGATCGCCCCCTTCAATAGCTTCAGGGTCAGTGAGTTTGATACTAAATATCAAGAAAAATCTGAATTCCAAGACCTTAAAGAAACCAATTTCTGTGAGTTTAAATGGAAGATTGACTATTTTTAATACAATAGACGAGGAAAAACAATGTATCCAAAGCCAATGAGAGGTGTACACTCTTAACAACGAGATCGCCCCCTCTAAGCAACCAGATCGCTCCCCTCCCATGAAGCTAGTGTCTAGATCCGCCCCTGTGTGAATATAGTAAAGTTGTACTAACATTTTTTTGCTTAACACTAAATAATCATCAATTATCAATAAGGTAAGGTTCAGTAAATGCAACTGTTCTTTCTTGAATAGTTGGTATTTAGACATCAATGAAAATAATTTGGCAAACAATACCATAGTATTTTTAAATGTTGTGCAATAGATTAATGGAAGAATATTAGCAAAAACTTTGTCAATATGTTATTTTTACCCAACAAAAAGGGCTAATTGCAATAACTGCCTGTAATATCAAGATGTATTTTAAGAAAATGTAAATTTGGGCAAATGTGAAAGAGTGTTTAACAATATGTGGTTTGAATTGCAATTAAATCTCATTTAAACTGAAAAGAGCTATGAATTTGTTCTAGAATTATGACTAATGCAATTTTAGTTATTATATGAGACAAAAATAGAGAAAAACATTGTTAGTACTGAAAAGAATGACTAAGTAAAACACAAATGTAAATTATTAGCAATTTATTTTACTTAAGTAATTAATAAGTACTCAAAAACATTGTAAAAATACAACTAAATTATTCTTAACTATATATAACATGAAAAAACACAAGCAAGCATATACTTAAAATAAATATTAGTCATTGGAACCATCTAAGGAACATTAAAATTAAATTTACCTCTCCTGTCACATGTTCTGACAATATTTTTACAATAACAGAACCTGTATCTATGTTCTGGTTGTAGGACTATTTAAACTTAAATGTATCCTTACACTTACAATTTATTTAATAAAATTTCACTTTTCTTTCTCAACTGATTTGTCTTACCAACAAAATGCATACTAACTTTTTATGAACTGTATTTTACCAAAACCCAGTTATCTTTATCTAGGTCACTACTTGTAAAGAGCTTTTCTTCTTGATTGTACATTTGTTCAGAAAACAGTCTACATTTGTGCTTCATTTTCAAGACTGCACAAGTCTCCATCGTTGTCATAATCCCTGTAGATATTCTAGTTTACACTCATCTTACTCTTTACTACTGGACACTTCTATTTTATAGCACCTATTAGGTTTAGTACGGTAGAGTCATGATTAACCAGACTAATTGTTGTTGTCAGGCATTCAGATAATCGAAAATCCGGATACTCGAATGTTTGAATAAAAGCAGTTTGTGTACATATGTATTATTACACATAGGTATAGGTATGCAATTATTAAAAACAACAAAAAGAAATTAAATGTATTAACATCGATGTTTACTGAGAAAGTACTAAGAGAAGACATATTTTTTTGAAATTTTGTTGGGGGTTAATTAACTTGACTCCCATTTTAAAAATCAATAAGGTGAAATGTACACGGAATTTACTTTTAAAATTAAAGAAATACTTTCACAAATCGAAAGCTCGAGTTGTTGAGAGCGATGTGAGGACTAAACAAACCTAATCTAAAATACTGGAGAATAACGATTTTTTTCTATTTATAACATTTGGATGTGAGACGCTATCCAGCGCTTAGTTGCAATTTTGCGGGTATTGTTTAAGATTTAATATTGTTAAGTAAATAAGGTCAAATGTAATGCAACGAGTTCTTTCATTGGGTCAGCCATAGGTTCGTTCCTTCAGCCTAGATAACCAATACACAACGGTTGCGTACCTGCGCACACGAAAAATAACGTTCCTTCAAAACAATAACCGTTTAATGAACGGTTCAGTTTCGTGTTCCAAGTGACACGGTGATTGATTCGCAACCAGTTAATGTAGGGTAATTTCGATCACCGGCATCAGGGAAGAATCGGTGGTGCAACCATGCGCATTAATGAGGCGGTTTCGTTGCCCACTGGTACATGGATCGAGTTGCGCAATAAACGGTTCATGTACCGATGCATAAACCAATTGCCGATCGGTCGGCAATCGGCTGAAGGAACGAACCATATAACAATTCTTCCCTTTTTAAGAAAATTTGCTATCTTCCTAATGACACAAATGTAAAAAATCAAAATTGTAATATAATTTTTGTTGGTTGGTTATATAATAATTAAAAATAGTAAATGCTAATAAACACTGTTTTAAATATTGGATTAAAATTTGTTAGTACGTATCTATCTATAGAAAATGAAGACATACTTTTTCAAAATTGTTCAATTTGAGTCTGACATTAAATCGGTGTAGTTTCTCTCATTGCGAACATGGGTAAATTATTGCTTTTGAAGCTATCACGTTCTTCATATAATGTCAGTTATGCAGTCGGCTATTTTAAATTGGGACCATGTCACTCCACCTGGTTTTATAAATGAAAGGGTGCACTTTTGCGTTTTGCCTAAGAATTTTTCATTTGAAAATGTACATTTTGAGTAATTAGAGATTTATTTTCTTTTAAGTTTTTGAGTACGTTCTATTCATTTTGTATCTTGTGAATTTAAAATTAATTCCGTATTTACTTGATATCACCTTAATTTCAAAATTTATTCGATTCCCGACTCGATTGTGATTTCGTTTTTTATTTCATTTTCGTTATATAATATAATCTTGTGATTAATAGACGATTATTTTTTATCAATAACATATTTTTGTAAAAAGTCTATATCTACCTAGTATACCGTCTAAATTCATTTCTAAATCATCACGATACAGTTCCATTTTACCGTTTTCATCATTTGGGAAAAATATTTTTTTCTGATTGGGTTATTTCAAATTTTTGGTTTGTTACACCGTGTACTAGTATTGGATTAATTGAAACTATTTTATCTTTGGGAAATAAATAGGCTTTTAACATTGTCGTCCCGGCTACTGAATCTATTAGGTAATTTAATTTTCCGTTTCCCGCTTTCGTGTAAAATAAATTGTTGTCATTGGATGTATTTTCGGATATTTTTACATTTTTCGTTTGTGGTTCTCCTCTCGTCTCTGAGATTTTTTTTCGATTTTGATTACTCGATGGGCGTCTTTGGAAGTTGTTATCGTGTCTGGGTTAAGTAGGGAACTCATATTATCATATTTCTTGCATATTGTGGCTGAAATTTGGTTGATTGCGTTTGATTACTATATTTCTTAATCGTTCATTGCTTTGCTACTGACGACATTCGTTGATTAGTTGTCTCGATTTTTTACAATAATTGCAGTATTTTTATTGTTGTTATGCCTTATTTACAGGTCCGCCATTAGCTATTTCGTCACCCGCCTGCAATACTGATTATGCTGCCATAAGACTACTTAACTAAGATAAAACATTTATTTTAAATAATTAAGAACTTATTATTTTTACTGATGTGTAAAACTATTTACTTAAATGTTGATCTACTAAAACATTTCTTGCATTTACTTTTGCGAAATCTTCTATCAACTTTCTTGTATCCAAACTGTCTAAAATTTCATGTTCAATTGAAACTATAGCTAAATAACTTAGTCTTTGCTGGAGCATTGTTGCTGTTAAATAGTTTATGATAATTTTTAATTTCGAAAAGAATCTTTCACCAGATGCAACTGAAACCGGCAGTGTAAGTAATTGTCTTAGTGCTATTGCTGTGTTCGGAAATTTTAAAATTAAGTCATTGGTAAAAAGATATTCTTATAGGGTTTGTAGATCATTAGGCTGGTTTGCTGCAAAATGCAACTTTAACGCAATGATTTCATTACATAAATCAATACCGTCAGTGTCTGATTCACTACTTGAATCATCTTTAAGTTTCAGATTGAAATCTTTACAATATTTTATTAAGTTAGTGCTAAAATACTCGTCGAATCTAACCTTTAAATAAGTTATTGCCTGATAAAGGATTCTAAAATAAAACTCTACTCTATATTTGATTTTGGGGTCTACTAAAACTTCATCACTGTATTCATAGTGAAATTGTGTTGATAGTTTTCTTGGGCGAATTGTATTTATTGGTGGGAAATCTGTTTCTACGTTGAGTCTGTGAGCCACTATGTAAGCTTCTGCCATTATAAATAATGGAGAAATTGGGACACTGTTTATTATAAGTAGTGGAGAAATCGGGATACCCTCTGTAGAGATACCGGTATTATGACAACCGCTCCTGGCAAATGAAAATCAAAAATGAACATTTAAAGTCAATTATTCAATCAATTCAAATTGTGACAAAAGTCGAGCCTATGAATATGGTACAAATTACTACGAAAAACATTGTTTGACAACAGTTCTTGATTAGGAATTAAAATGTCACAGATAAGTATCATACAAAATATATTGAAACATATTATTAAGAAAGACTATTTGACAAATCTTTAGACCTACTGTCTTTATTTTCTATAAGAAGGCAACTAGTGTTCCTGGTAGTTTCCACAAACTGCTCTTAGGTACTACATCTAGATTTTCAATTACTTAACTTATCTGTATTTTTCAGAAACCATTCTGAAATCAAAACAAATTGACCATATATCATACTCTTACTTGTTCTCTAAATACAGTAATTCTTTTTTCATGTTTTTATCTTCTGTGATGCTACTGTAACAACCTGAACTTTTTTGGCAGTACTTGCAGGTTTATTGACATGTTATTGCTAGAATTATCCAAAACTATTATGACTGATCTCCCAATTTACAAAACAACTGATGTTTGAATCAAAATAGAACATCTTGTAATTCATATTTTTGATTTAGGGTTAGACAATTTATCCATAAATGTATCCAAGTTTAAATATTCGCCTGGAATGTAAACCATTTAAACATCCTAAAAATAAATAATTAATTTTACTTACCTGTAGGCAACACACTTAATAAATAGCTATTATAAATAAATGTTCGATTTGAATAAAAATGTTGGTAGATTCCCTATCAAACTCCATTCTGTAATTTTCGCTATCATACAATTAAAATCATAGAATTCTTGTTGTCTTTGTGTTAGTGTTGTTTGTGTTTAGGCGAAGTTTCACGACTCACATTTATAGGGATATAGGGAGAAATTGTGAAAATCGTGAAAATGTACCAACTTTTTAAACATTAACGTTCAGGAAATGTTTTTCCCTACGTAGTTATTTGCGTTTAAAACTCTCTTTCACACTTATTATAAAATAGGTATATCATTAAAACGATTTAAATAATTTCTTCAGGCAGGCAGAGTGGAAAAATCTAAAATAGTAGAGTGCCAACGTAGCCCGAATCGGTCATGACAGTACCTCAAGTCCAACTTTAAATTTTACTGTTATAAGGGCCAAAAATCCACATGCAATTTAGGAAGTTTGAATGTTAATTTTCGCAGCAATTAATTACCAAAATGACGTCATCGTCTTCGTTATTTAACTGAGCTATAACAGCGTGTTTCAAAGTGTTCAGCCGTGCTATATTTTTATTTAACACATTTATGCAGTTTTAACTATTCATTGTGGAGCTCTGCATCAGTAAAAAAATCTATAATTCTGAATGCTTAAAGCAAGTGAATGAGATTTGTGACATGTAGTACACAATCCGATTCTGACGATTTACCAGATATTTTCAGCAAAGCATCAACTATTTTTTCGTGGTTATACCGTAATGGTTTAAGTGCATCGATTGGACCATCGCATGGCACTTAAAGCTTTAAAGAAATTCACAGTTTCATATTGTAACATTTGCTGCATAGTTCACTACCAGATTAAGACTATGGGCTGAGCATGGGACGTAAAATGTATCTACGGTTATTGACTTCCAAATTTTTTTGTAGTCCATTGTGTTTTCTACGCTTTTAGAACCATTATCATAAACTTGACCACCTAAGTTTTGAATTTTGATATTTAATTGTGAAAATAAATCTAGAAGAAATTTAATTAGATAGAAATCAATGAAATTTTCACATATCTCAATATTTATTGTTTCATTATTTAAAATAGCATGCCTAAGTACAACTGTAATTTGCTCTGTATGACTTACATCTGGTGTGCAATCCAATATAATGGAGTTTATATTTTGATTTTCTAACTTTGTTCAATATATAATTATTTATGATCCTGCCGAGGAACTATTTCATTCTGAATTTGGTCTCCTAAATAGTGAGTCATACGACTTGAATCTGATTTCGAGGATTGAATTCTGTGAATATGTTCCCGCATGACTGAATCAAGGGATGCTATCATTTCGATTGCTTTTAAAAAATTACTATTTTCATGTTCATATAATGTTTTTGACGACCCTCGGAAAGCCAGACACTGACAAGATAAAAATTTGAATGAATTATATCTAATGCATCACATCATTGTTTTGTTTCCGATTCTAATAGTCTCGGTTGCATTTGATTTACAGTAGTATTATTTTTTAACATTTTATTCAATTGTACCTACGATTTCACATTTTCACTGTGGTAAACACTAGTTTCTTGTCATTTCAATATTAATGACAAATGTTGCCAACTAGAAAACCGTTCAAGGCAGTTAAACTACTAAAAGATTTGCCAAATATTATACAACAAAAACAGACTGAATTTTTCGAAATAGTGTAAACATTCTCTGTTAATTTTTTCTCCATTGGGAATGTTTCTATAATAACAATTGTCTGTAAATTTTCTTCCGTGGTCATTTATAGGAAAGTTGCAGTTGTACGCCTGTACGATTGACCAGATTAATTAACAAGATCATTAGTCATACTGGCAGGCCACAAACCGGGATCATAACAATCTAAATTTCTTAATATTACTGATGACGATAAACTGCTTACAGGTTCTTCAGTAGTACTTTCTCTTCTTCTACTTGACGCTCCTTCCGAATAACATATATCTTTTTATTCAGTTGCGTCCATAGCTTTTTCATTTAATGATGTGCTTGTTAAAGCTACCACAATATCTTCTTGACATTCCGTTTCCTTATATTCTGGCTTGCCTAAAAATTTTATTAAACGGCCCGCCATTTTTTCTTTATGTACCTGTTTTTCTTCTCGTTTTTGCTGTCGAAGTTGTGCTCCCGAAAGTTTTTTCCTTTTCTGTGGTTTCTGAAATTATTTGTAAATGTAAGGTTATTTTTTTTATACAATAATGTGCCGGAAAAGTTCAGACAAATAGGATTCGGACCCACGTAACATTTTCTACAATAAGTTCTTTTCAATCATAACATATTCATTCCTTTTCAAAATTAATATACCAAAACGTATATTATTCAAGAATTAAAAGCTCATATTTATTATTAATTGAACAGTAATTACTAGGTTAGTACTTACCATAACTAACAAAATAATTGGAATTTAAAATGCTATCCTTACTATTTATCTACCTTAACACTGTTCAAATGCGTACAAGTACCTAGGTACCTAACTCAGTGTTGCCAACCTAGTCACACAATAAAGCTGTAGATGACCATTAAAAAAACTGTAGAAAACTGTAAATGTATGGAAAAAACTCTAAATCTAGTTTTTTTTTCTTTTTTTAAAGATAGGTAGGTCATTTTTGTCATATTTTATTTATTTCATCAATTATGAAGTTAAAAATACCACAGATTAAATTTTGAACTGAAAATCTAAGATCTGTACTACTCTGTTCTCATTCATGTATATTTTATTAATTTTTTTTATGTTCATTTGTAACATCAAACTGATAACAATTTTCCATTTGTGATTTGGTGTGTCCCGTTTATTGTTGTTGTTGACATTCTATGCTTTAATTTATTTTTCATTATGTTAATGTTGGAAAAATAAACAAAAAACATCGAAAGGAAATCTGCTGTTAATTTGTGTGACTGTCTCAATATAGAACTTCAGCGCTTCGTCATCTATTTCCAGAGTGTCATTTTTTAATCGAATCAAATTTGGTACCATTCCACCGACCTATGTTTCAAATAATGGCAAATGGATTTGAACGTCGTTTACATTAACATTCAATACTTTCTGTTCTTTGCAGCAGGAAATGTCTCTAGCTTGATTTTTTTCTTCGTTTGTTAACTCTCAATATAAAATTGTGTAGTATGCTGTGCAGATCTGGCCATATATTAAGTACACTTTCAGTTTTTCAGATTGCATTTCTTTATTTAGATCTGTAAATCTGTAATGGAAACCGAAGAAACTCCAAATATAATTCGGTTGTCGGTTCCATGGCCTTAGTTAATCCTCTGAGTTGAATGCAGACGATCTAGTAGAACTGCCGCTTGAGAATATAATTTAATAGATGGAAGTTGCTCCAAAAATCTATTTACCACTTCATTTAGAGATTACCAATAATATTGGGGTCAACTATTCTGACTATTAGAGCCAAATGTTTGATCTCATCTCATTTACCAATAATGAAAAATAGTTACTTTTAATGTGTCCACCAAGTTTTCTTCGATCGTTGCTCATGTTACATTTACCACAATAGCACGTGCTTTTGTTCGGGCCACAGATAAATTTTCAGCAATTTTTGAATCCGGACATACAGATTTTACTAAATTATGCAAATGAGAGGTAACATTAAATGAAATATTATGTTTCCCAATGAAACAGGCCATTTTTACTTCGCCAACTTCGTCATCTGCTGTGACTGTAATTTTGAAGTTGATGGTAACCCGGGTGTAAGTTTCGGTTGATTTTGCATTTTTTTACAATTGGCCACATGCTTTGATGAGTTTTTACTACCTTTTACTTTTACTACCACTACTAGCCATGATTTAGTCACTTTTTCAATGTCCTTTCCAATACAAGTAACAAAACTACGCCTACTTTACAAATTCTTGCAATATTAACAAACTATTAGTCAAGTATAATTGGGGCTCCCGTGAACAATACTGTCTTACAATCCGCTAACACCACCTAAATATTGAATTTCAACTTAAGTAGTTACATAGAGTTATTTTCTGAATGATACTTGTGGCATATTTTTCAATGTCTAAGTGCTTCTTGGGAAATAACACCACAGTTTAAAGAAAATTGCTGTATATTCCAAACATTTTGGGGTCTAGACCAGACTCCGTTGTCAATGGTTAAGAAACTACGGATTAAAAAGGCACAATTCTAAGATGTAAATTAAAATATTTGACAATATGTATTATTTGATTTGTGACTTAACTAAGAATAATAATAATACATATTGTCAAAATATTTTAATTTACATCTTAGAATTGTGCCTTTTTAATCCGTAGTTTCTTAACCATTGACAACGGGGTCTAATCTAGACTCCGAAACGTTTGGAATATACAGCAATTTTCTTTAAACTGTGGTGTTATTTCCCAAGAAGCACTTAGACATGACATAGAGTTATATGAAAAAGAATAAAGAAAGTTATGAATGAATTAATGGACAAAGCATAATGCTAATATCAAATTAATAAAATTGATATAATGGACGTATCTTTAAATAGTCTGAGAATGACATTAAAAGATGACTTTAGTCCACTTTAAGGGCAAAAACAGTAAATTTGAAGTCATAAACTAAAAACTGGAATGATTTGTCAAAAACTGTAGATGATCTACACCTAAAATTCTAGGGTTGGCAACGCTATAACCTACCAATTGAGAAGGAAGCTCAAAGGGGATTCCCGTAACTTTGTCAATCCTGTTTTTCATGGATGACAGACAACGTTTAGTATTTCATCTTAGTTTTAAGTCGCTCGATTTGCTGCCCCCTGGGCGTGCCGTCCGTGTGCGGTGCACGATTTGCTCTGCTTATTTATAATTTCATCACTCACTAGATCTTTTTTTCTGTTTTGGTGATGTCTGTTGAGAAGCTCAAAATCAGTGTCTTTCTCATTGCTACTCATGAAATTTCCATCGCTACCTTGTGCGGCTTCTAATAGGTTCGACATCCGTAAAATGTCTCTACTAATGACTGCTTGTTGATAAATTTCTCAGTGGATTTTTTTAGCATGACCCATAAAGATCCTTGACTTTTTGTTCAGCCCAATTAAGAGATATACATGTAGTAGCAATGTTTTCACAATTCGGTCCCTCTTAGAGGCTCTTGATGTGCAGTTTCACATGCATTTGCATATTTTCTCATAAAAACACAAGATTTCATGTACTTTATTGAGGAAGTCAAAAAACAAAGATTTTTGGCATTGGTTCTAAATTTTAGTAGTGTTTTTGTATGTTCTACTAAATGGTACAGTTCTATTCAGATATATATTTTTTGGCTACTTTTCTCAATTTTCATCAAATTCTTCATCATAGTCGGACTAAATATCTTCGATGTTAGGCCCAAAGTCAAGAGAACCAATAAAGGTTTGATAGTATAGTTTACTTTGCGAAGTGATATATGGCAAGCCTTGCAATTTATCTTCTGAAAGTTTCAATGGCTTGTTTGAAATTGGAGTAACAATGGTTTATTTTCCAATCGTCGCATTGACTTTTTTCTGCTGATGTCTAAGACCTTGAACGGTCTTCTTCATTGAATGATATTTAATCCATTTCATTCCATCGCACTGGGTTTCCTTCGGAACCACACTTTTTTTAATAAATTCAGTTTGCAACAAGGATTTGAAATTCAGAAAATCACTTTATTCCATATCATACACATTCAATTTGGGTTTGCAGTCGATGCATTTTGTGAAGTTTGACCAATCTCGAGGAACCTCAATAAGCAGTTGTTTTTTTTTGCTTTTTCAATTTTTGCATGGATTGTATCACCCTCCATATGAGTGTGGCCTGGCTCTAGGAATATATGTTGTATCACTTTTGACCTACCTTGTTGATGTAACCCGTCTACCGCTATCAGAAACATTGCACTAACAAAAATGTTTCGTGTTTGATCAGGACAGCAGTCACTGTAAAATATGATTTCTTGACTACTCGGTTCCAAGTCTTTCAGGTATTTGTAAATGCATGATGGTATTTCTTGACATAGGTTTAGTTGTAAGCCTAGTAGGTCGTCTGCAATTCCTTTGATACAGTGTAAGCTTTAGGTTAAAGGTCCATAGCTGCCTCTTCTAATAACTGTTAACTAAAAACGGTGTTGGTAGGCACTTTTCCAAATCAAGTGATACAATAGTTATGGAATTGATTGTTCTGGATAAGTTTTTGTCATTTTTTTGCTTATAAAGCTGACGTTTTTTGTTTCTTCAGGTATGCGAAGATGGTTTCCGTGTTTGTCTCTTTTCTCCTCAGGACAAATTCCACACTCAGTTGTGCTTCTTTTTTCCACAATAACTCGAACTTTTTTTAATGTGATGTCCAGTGTATTCAAAAACAGTGTTTGACAAACTTCTGTGCTACCCGAAATTTTTGAAAGAAAATATCGTGTAAACTTCCTCCTGCTCTCTGGTTCATGTTCACTTCGCAATCTTTCACGCCGCTTCATTTCCTCTCGTACATTGTTGGCAATGAATCGATTTTTACCTTGTTTACTCAGGGAATAGTAGTCTGTAAAAATGGTAGGCCTTTCACTAATGTCAATTTTTTGATAGCATTTGTTTTTGGCATTGACAAGGATTTTTCAGAGTTTTGGCTGGTATCACTTTTTGCGGTAACATATTATTCTTCGCTGTTCTTATTCTTTTTCTGTACGTTAACTTCATGATTGGACCAAGTTATGAGTCACAATGATAAGATCAATGACGCTTTTTTTGTTTATATGACAATAAAGTAGGTTTAAAATCGTTTACAATTTTAAGATTATTATCTTCTAAAAATTTATTTAAAATAATCCCATTTTTGTTTGTGCAATAACTGCCCCTATTTACTGCCTGTCACCATGGCTTTCATTACCATCCTGAACTCTTATATTTTCTAGACTTTTCTGACCCAATATATACATTTAGATGTACGAAAACCTACAATTTTGAACCGCTGCATGTTTGTCACATTTGGGGGATTCTTTACTAGTGAAATCGTGGAATGTTTATGAATTGTGTTCAAGGTCGCTGATCGCTGTAAAGCCTAGAGTTGTTACGACTGAATATATGCAAATAGTTCACATGAACATATGAAATACTTATATATTCGCGAGTTAAGGTGTGGTCGAGAGTTTGATCGGTTCTTAATATCCTCTAGAAAAATATTCCGAAAATGATATTAATTATCACATAAACAATTAGAAAAGTTATATAAGCAAAAACGGAGCAGGGAATTTAATATAAAACTGTATCTCCAACTAGCGGATCTCTCTCTACTTTGTTCATAATTTTAATTTAGCTTTGAAAGCCAGTTCTTATCGCCGAATGAAGTGCATTTAAGATGTTGCGCAACCGGTCTTTTTATTTTGTATTCTATAAACATAAATATAATTAAAGTGCATGTATTTTTGGCGGGGATAATTTTGATGGCGTTTTCACGAGTAGATATTAAACATTGTAAGAACGACTACTTACTCATCATCCCCGAAATACTGAAAACTAATTCCTGGGGACGGAAATATTACATTTACCATATTACAACAAATGAAGGGATAACTTATATAAAATTTTAAATGTGTTGATGAGAAGACAAATGCTAGTAAAATCCACAGATATTTTTGTTATAAGTTGTAGATTATGCTGTTTCACAATTCACAGTGCTTTTATGTTGCTGATGGTATCAACATAGGGAATGAATAAATATACAAGTTACTGTACGAATATCCTTATAAATTCACTCCGGTGTCCGTCTGTTTCTCTGTCAGACGTTTTTCTAGAAAACTGTATGACATAGAAATTTGAAGTTTGGGACAGTGACAAATTCTGATGAGGATATAAATCGCTCATCAATAATTTAATATTTGCATTTTTTAGAATAATATGAGGGTAAGCTTGGTACCAATATATTTTTTAATTAGCCAATCGTGTTACTTGAAAGAGTTAACCGTAAGGTTTCTAAACATATGTTTTTACAATTTTAAGTTCAGTTGTTTCAACCCACAGAAAACAGAAAAACTGGAGGTTTTTTTGAGATGGTAATAGTTCGAGAACAAACACCCGAACAGCTTTAGAGGCGCCGGGTTCGAATCCTGGCAAGTGAGATTTTTTCAATTTATTTATTTTTCTGATTAAAAAATTACTAATTTATGTTTTATTATTTGTTACCATATATATGTTACATAACATTCATGTGTTCGATATACTTAAAATTTTTTAGTTTTTTCAAACTATAATTATTTTTCAAATCTTGTATCAAAATTATATACTCGATTTAACTTGTATAATTCTTTATATAACATAGATAAATTAATTTCAACTGCAACTTTTTCCATTACTACTAATAAACTAGCACAGTACTTTCATATTTAAGCAGGCTCTTGACTAAACAGTAAAAAAATACTATCCTTGGAATCACAGTTAAAATATGAAAATTAATATTGAACACTTTTCCTTAATTTAAAAATATCTGGTTATTAGCAACAGTTAAGGCATCATTTTGGATGATTGACAATCTTGATCTTGAACTACCTGTACTAATTGACTATAACGAGTTTTAAATTAAAAAATCCATTATAACATAAAATTTATTTATAAATCTATAAAATTACAAAACAAAGGGTATTATTATTTTAACAAAAACTAAAATTAAAAATTTCCTCTGGAAATTTTAGTAACTATTTTACAACGGTAATTTTCCGCTGTATATGTTGCATACCTTAGCTTTAATTGACGTCCACTTTTTGTCCTTGAAAAAACTCTGGTTTGGAAGCTGCAAGTGTTTGAACCTCTACTCGTTTCGGAGGTAGTTTTTTTTATATGATCTGCAAAGTACTGAGATATTATTATTTTAGTTCCAAGTTACCCTTGTATTACGAATGCCATTTCGACGGACTCCTTTTAGTCGAATTAGTATTGTTATCCAATAACTTATTAGTTCGGTCAACATTTCTAGTTGTTTTCAACTATTTCTGAAATATCTAGTACCTGTGATAACGGATTCAAATTGATATTTATATCATCAAAATTCATGCCTTGAAAGTTTTTGGCTTTTCCTTTTGTCAATAAAAGAAAGTCTTTCGAGACTTTTGCGGGTTGGTATATATTATCTGATAACCTACAGAAATTACAGTGAGTTTTCAATATATGTTCCATAAACTTTGAAAGCTGTTCCAGATCACTGGCAGAAAAATTGAGTAGTTGTGTTACAGTAGCCAGATGTTTTCTTAATCTTGTGGCACTAATGCTATGTGCTCGCTCAATACCACATCGTTGTGCATATTTATACAATATTTTTGTACCATCATTAAACGTTTTGCCGCTCCTGTGAAATATATAATCAGTCAGTAGCAATTAAAGGCTCAAAATGCTTTCTCATATTGGGAGATAGCAAAATAGGCACTCTTCGTCCTCTTTTGCCCCTGATGACAAAACGACTGTATGAATTCAGTAGTATTTTTTCTGTCTCTGTTAAACAATTTTCGAATTCATTTTCTGAATACGATTTTAGATTAATACATTTGAATAAATGTACTTTCAACTGGGCCAGTTCAGCTGGCCTTCGTCTGTTGAGTAAACTGATTTGACAGTACAATATTTCGTTAAGTGAATTGTAAGCTTTTTAATCGTTTGCATCAGAGTTTAGTGTTAAATATTCCTGCTCTGCATTGATTTGTAAAAACTCGTTTAATTTTTTTAAGTCTGATGTTAGAGGTAATAATTCGTTTTTGTTCCATTTTTTTTCAATAAAGTTAGCTGCACCTGTGCAGATATCTCATTTGACCATTGCGATACTATAAGAGTTTTCAAAAGTTTTAATTCTTTTCTCTGCTCGCTGGTATTGGACTGTTACAATAAATGAAGACATCCTAAATCGCAACATTTCTTAATAAGTGTGCCAAAATTCATCGCTAGGGTTGGAGATTCGTAAATATCCGTTTCTGCATTATATGACTAATTCATGCACAGCTTTTACAATAACATTAAAAAACATGGACCCAGAATATCAATTATTTCTTTAATTTCTGAGTGGTCAGATTTGGCAAATTTAAGGAGTTCCGCTAGACATCTCATATTTTGCCATACAAAGTCTAAATTTCCCTGACTTTTTCTGCCTTTTAAGTAATAATACCCATAGGCATAAAATTCAACAGCAAACCGCATAAGCTATCACGTAAATAATAGTTTATAAGTCTTAACTGACTGCTTGAGATTGGACCCTTGCCTGGATTCATAATTTTGTGTACCAAAAGTGTCCTTTACTAAAATTTATTTTTTACATAATAAGCTTAAAAATTCTTAGAAAAGTGTGTCTAGCTTTGAGTATTATATATTTTGTAGATATAAGGTTACCGTTACATTTGAGTGCAAGGCTGCTATAAATTAATTATAATTTTAATTTTTTCCCATTAATTCATTGGTAACTTTTTCCCGAAAATTTAGGGGTAAAGCAAATAGTTTGTGAAATATTTTGTTTCTTTAATCTCATATCCGAAATGCACTGGATTCCGCTTTTGCGACAACTAGAAAACAACATGCCAAAACATACAAATTTTCTACCTTTTCAAAGTTACAGTTAACGTAAGGAAATAAAGTAAAATACGGAGTAGTTTTCTCTATTTAAACTTTACAACAATTTTCTGAGATTAGTTATAGGAATAACGCAAAAACAAATAATAAAAGTACAAAATATAAAGTGATAAGATGAAGCTAATATTGTAATAGATTTAGCTTAAATATAAAAATAATAGGGTAAAAAATTGTCTAAAATGTAATAGATATATTACAATTGTAATAGCTGCCACAATCCTGTTCGAGATTAAAATTTTGACATTGTTGCTCGGATACGCTGTCAACTGAACGTTCTGTTGGTTCATTTGCTAAAAGTTTTGATGTTAATACCAAGATAGGCTGTTAACTAAACCAATCGCCTCTACGCATCCATCCTTAGGTACTCGAGGTTATCTAACCCTTTCAAAAAGAAAACTTTTGTTTTCGAACAATCTAAAAATAAAGTATTTTTTGTTATGATTATCACTGTTATTCGCCAATGATAAATTTTGTAAAATTATTGGGCAGTTTTCTCCTAAGTTCAGACACTTTCGTATGGCTTTATAATTTCCTTTATAATTTAACAATATTAAATCTATTCATGGTTAGAGAGAGAGAGTGAGAGTTTCCATGATTTTTTTTTAATCTTGTCTCCGCGCAGTCGAGTGGAAACATGAACAGAGATTAACATTTTTGTATATGTTAGGAAAAAATAATAAAAATATTAAAAAATGGAAACAGGTAAAATAAAGTATTTTTTATTACTAATGTCGAATAAGTAGTATCTTTGCACTTGCTGTTGTTGTTGAAACACAGATGATTGCCCATTTTAACATTACGCACTGTTATTTGCGTGCGACAAGCTTACTTGGCGCATGTAAATTATATTTAGCAGATGCAATAGTATATTGTGCAACTAGTGCAATCGACAACTTCGCACGAGTTGCACATACTATTTTTTATTACGTATGCGGAGATAATTAGAGTACAAAGAAGGGGTGCTGGGGCGAAGCCCTGGTTGGGTCCAGGGGCGAAGCCCCGGCGGGTGGTTGGGGGGCAGAGCCCCCCCCACTCAAGAAAAATAATGAAAAAGTTAAAAGAAATTAAATAAATTTATTTTTAACAATGAAACGAAACAAATTAATCAAAATTATAACTTTTATATACAAGGTAATCAATTTAATTTGCTGTACCCCCATTTAAATAAATTGTTAAATTTGAGCAATTAGAGAACCTGATATTAACATTTTTAGAACTTGTTGATGGGGCCGTATCTGAAATTTCAAAATTTATATCGCTGTTGTTTTTTACTCCAATATCAATCGGTACTTTTTCTGCAGATTCATTAGCAAGAAAAATTTGTGGCTCCTGATCTTTTGAAGTAGACGGTCTAGAAGTGATAGTACTGGCGATTTGTTGACCAATTCTTTTTTTGTTTCCCACTGAATTTTCAATGTAACCTTCAGCAACGGCACTCGATTTCCATCCTCCGTGTCTTTTGATAGTCAGAAGGTCGGCACCAGAATCAGCCAACAAAGTTGTTGAAGTTCTTCGAAAGGAATGCCCAGTATAAGATTTTGGATTGGCTAACTTCAAAAACTTTGCTACTTTTTGCGGCATACTACCAAAAGTGTTGATGCCGATGTTTTGTGACGTACATTTACCTTCTCGATAACTGATAAAAAATCTTTTTGTTGCTAAATTGGTAGGACGTAATTTGGCATATTTTTTATAAGTATCGTAAAATTCATTTGTTATTACAAATGATCTAGGTTTCCCAGTTTTAGTATCCGGAATCCGTCCCAAGAGCATGTCACCTTTATCTTCTATATGATTCAGCAGTACGTCACACAATTCTTTTCGCCTACATGCACCTTGCACTCCAAAAATTAAAGCAACCTATAATTAAAAAATTCCAATTAAGGTTGATCCGTAGATTACATTTAAGTATTTAATTAATTTAATAACCTTTGTAGCCAAGAATTCGCGATCAGGAGCTTCACGTAGAAATTGATCAATTTGTTCAGCACTCAATGTCTGGGCTTTCTTACTCTTAAAACCTTTACCATTCTGCTTTAAAAAACTGATTAATCTTGAATAATTATGAATATTGAAATTATGCTTTATGTCCACCATGCTTCGCAACATTGAATATTTCGCCCATAAAGTTGACGGCAAAAGAGTTTCGGAAAGCTCACTAAAATAAGTCAAAAATACCTCTTCAGAGAGACTTGTAATTCGTTGTGCTGCTCGCCAGTGCATAAAGTGTTTGTATGCTGATTCATATTTAATTCGTGATGTTGCAGGAGTCAGATTATTAATCACTTCATTTGCTTTTTTAAGAATTTGAGGCGGTATAGACTCATCATTTGGTGTTTCAAAAATGTCTGGCGATATAGATTCATCATTATCACTTTCATCAGTTTCCGGAATCCAGTCAGGATTATTATTCATGTTTGTTTTTCTTTTAATTTTTATTTAAACTTATTAAATTGCGGGTACAAAATAATTTATTTAAATGCCAACCTCACTTTTTTAATATTGACACTTCGAGACTGTCTTTTTTTTCTTGCTGTTTATTTTAATTTTATAAGCTTGCTTGTGAATTTGCGTGTGCAGATAAAAAATTGGGTGCGAGAAGTTTACTTGTCGCACTCAAATCGACATTAAATTTGCTCAAAACTCGTGTGGTAATTGTGAAGTGGGAAATTAGCGTCTTTTCGACTCCAAAAGAAAGCAAAAAGATACTACTTTCCCCGCATGAGTAATAAAAACTATTTTTCTTGCGTACGAGTGGCAACCCTATGTGTAACTGTTATTAACAAGCAATGTCAATTATAAAGTTGAACATTTCTTAACAAGATCCCACGGGATCTCAGTTTTCTCTCGTCTCGAGTTTTGTTACCTGTCATGTGCATTTCACATAACTTTCCACTTTTTTTTATCTTCTTATTCCGATTTCTTATCGAGTATTTGTCGTCTCTTTTACGATATTCCCCTTTTTTAAGTGGACTTATTATAATAATTATTATCGGAGATGGAGTATCTGAAAATGTGGGTGTATTCTGGGGGGATTCAAAAGAGGCCCAAATAGGCGAAGGACTTTCGATATCGGCATTAGCAGTCTGACAGTTACTTTTATTAGAAGTAGCATTGCCATCACTGTCGCTCGCACAACTAACTTTGGGCGGTACATCTGTGCCGTCAATATCTTCGGAAGATAAACTTGAACTTGATGAAGAAACAAATGTGGTTTTAGAACTATTACTCGTAGTCTCCAACTGAGTGGAAAGCCTAAGCTAATACTTTCTCTAGAAAAAATCTGTATTAGAGAATGCAACTCGTAATTACAAAATATAATTTAATAAATAAATAAATAATTTGTTAGAATAATATAACTGGGAAATAGATAGCTAAGAAGGCTATATTTTGAACCAAAAAATTCTAATAAACATACCATTTTCTATTGAATGATATTTCGCAGATGTCCAATTGGTATTCAGTTCTGCACGTGGCGCTGTGTACGTTTGTTCTTTCTGCATTTCTTCAGTATTTCCTTCTTCATTTTCGGAAGCAATTAACACCATTTTTACTCCTAGTTACCAGTACGTACTTATTTCTTTCGGTAGTTTTAGCATACTTAACCAATAATTTATTAAGAATAAAACATTAAAGTTAAAGACATTTAGTGCAAGAGTGTCATAATAGCACATACTTCAAAACGACGAAATGATTTTTTTTGTAATAATGTCTTGACACCAAATGGTACCACAATGAACAAAATATTTTTCTGCAAAAACGACATATCCATATCACTAAATAACCATTTCCAGTGTTGACATCCACTTCGTCATTTTTTAAAATAATACTCTATGCATAATAAAAAACAAGATAGAAAGTCTTAGCTTTACATTAATATGGTCACAACACGAATTAGGTCACTGTTTTAGAAAACTTAACAAAAATTAATACACAACAGCTGACACAATAGGATGTTGTAACTAACACTATGTAGAAAACGTAATTTCGCCAAAACGAGACTACCGCCATCCCGCCTGAATTCTTGAAAGTTCAGGAATGAAGCTCTAACAGATATTACAATTTTCCTTCCCATAAAACTATTAAAGTGGTGATTTTTGAGTTATGACGTTCCAGCCAATGAGCCATATGTAATGATATTATACAGAGACATGAATTCTTTCAAAATATGTGTTTTAAATTCATTGTCTGCAACGAGTTTTGTAGGGAAGCTGTGATGAGGGAGAAATAGAATTTTAGTTTTTTTGTCTTCAAGTTTGTAACACTATTTTGAAAGAGTCAAAAATTGTTAAGTAGGAACTTTTGTTGACTGCAAAAAAGTCAATTTAGATCAGTAATATTTTGTTAGCTGCTTCGTTGATACCGTTATGGTTTATTTGAGGGCAATATTGAAATTGTGTGGTGTACATTTTATTAAACTAAGGAAGGGGGATGCTTGATATGATTATCTTAACCTATGGGTCAGGACAAAAGATATGATAAGTTGTTTGTGGATTAATCTCCATGAGTGAATGCCGCAGATGATCATTATAATTAGTTTTATTAAGGCTTACCTGGTGTCTTGTATTATTTGGGAATGGTTTTTCAATTATGAAATGGTTTGAGGTTACGAAACGGATGGAGATTTGATTACTGTGATTTTTATTGGTAACTCACAAAATGGGATGGAATATATGAGATCTTCGACGGCGGAATGTTGAGATGGAAATTCCTCATTTAGAGAAAGTATTAAATCATCGATATCTGTTTCCGTAATATCTGGAGAAATTTCGTTATTGGTAATCATGTTGTCTTTATTGTCTGCTTCGTTTGCGTTTAATTCAATTCATGTGAGAGCATCTGCAACCATATTTTCTTAACATTGTAGAGATATGGACGGAAATGGCGACATGATTGAATTATGGCAACTAATTCTTTTTTGGTAGAATTTAGGGTTTGCGAATAATAAGCAATCGGTTTGAAATCTTGGGAAATTACCTATAGCGGAAATTAAGGCGTCTGTCGTGAGAAATTTTTTTTTGTTGAAATCGGAGTACCTATTGGAGAATTGGATCGTTCATTAAGGCTTTGTTTAGAGTTTTAAACGAGTAAATAATTTTTGTTAGTTATGTGAATATTAGTGCACTTTTTTAGATATTTTATGAGAGGTTGAGCAGTTTTGGCATAATTAGGCATGCATTTTCGATAATAACCCGTGAGACCTAGAAATGATTTGATTTGTTTCACGATTTTTGGTAAAGGGATATTTTTTATCATTCAATTAGGAATGATAACTTGACCAGGAAAGGTGACTTCTTTCGCTTTTGTCAAGTGGCAGTTTGAGATTGGATTCTTTTAATTTAAAAAAATCCGCTTAACGTGAATGAGATGTCCTTGAAGTGATTTTGAAAATATTATGACGTCATCCATGTAAACAAATGCACATTTTTTAAGGCATACTCGAAGTACTTCATCCATCATACGTCCAGAAGGGTCTGTGAAAGCGTTTTTTTTTCAATTGAATCATTATGTATAGGAATTTGATGAAATCCCTGGGCGAGATCGAGCATACTGAATATATGCATCGACCAAGATTATCAAGTATTTCTTCGGTGCGGGATAGGGGAAATTTGTCGCCAATAGTTTTTGCGTTTAAGTTGCGATAGTCAGTAACCATGCCATATTTTCTTTTACCTGAAGTGTCAAGTTTTTTGGGAACTGCGCCCATACAAGAGAAGAGTATGGCGAGATTGAAAGTCTGATAATTTTTTTTCGAGTAATTTTTCGATTTGGTTGGCGATTTCTTCCTGCATTTCGCGAGGATGATGAAAGTGTTTTGAATAAATTGGATTTTCGTTGGATGTACGAGTTTCATGTTGTACTTGTGAGCATAGATAACAGATTTATATATGTACATATGTACTCTCCGTGCAAGACTCGTTCACTAGATTACAGCGTTCAAGTGAGTGGTTGAAGAAACATACAAGGCGGGAAAATTAAACACGGATTAATACTAAATAAACTGAATTTTTAAAATTCTTAATCATCCTGATTTCTGACTACATCTTTTAGCAAGATGTAATCAAAAATGCAAGATGACTAATTATTATTTTTAAAATGTTATAAAGGGAAAGCAAATACAATGTAAACAATTTTTATTGAGGTTACATAGTTTGTCTTAAATCTAAACAACCATATTTTGATTTTTATATTTCATAAAAGCTAACATTTTTATTTTATCACTGTAATGCGATCTTTTCACAGATTTGCCATTTAGGATTTTTATAACATTTTTGCACTATTGATTAAGGTGAAATTTCAATAGAAAATCAAGAAAAAATTTTAAGATGGCGTTTTATACATGAAATCATATTTGAAAAAAATGCCATTTACAATAATATTATTTTGTAACTAAAACTTTATATCCTTATAATGACATAACGTAGCAAACATTTAGTTAAAATAACTAATACAGAATTGAATAGTTTGTTCAAACTTTGTTCCATGTCTTAGTAAAGATGTTGTATTATATGCTTTTTGATTAATTAAACTGGTTTCTTCTTCTGTAAGGTTGTTCACAATATCCGTTAATTCGTTTCTACAAACTCAACACAATTTTGTACATTTTAGTATTTGTATTGCCACATATCCGGCGAGATAAGTATGTTTAAACTTTTTTAAATGATCTGTTTTACTGGCAAAGGGTACATCTTAAATTTCAACATTCATATTGTTTGATGATGGATTATGGGATTTCTCTAGCAATTCTTTTAAATCTGTGAGACATGTTAAGTTATCATTTTCACAATTTGCTGAAAAGAATGACTTAAAATGAGTGATTTGAAAGAATTTGAAAAATACTGACAACTAGGGTTAACATTTTCGAACTCCATGGCTTCGAATCACCCCAAAGAAATTTTCCAAGGGATCTTAATTGACTGATTTTACCAAACAAATGGTTCAATCCAGCCAAAGTGTGGATCCGATTCTTAACTGATGGAGTTAAAACATTGGATTTTTTAGAATTGAAAAACTTGAAAGTTTGCAACACTTGTATGGCTTCCTTCCAGAAAAAAATATGTGGGGATGATTTAAACACTGCTGTCCTTAAGTACTTCCCTTCATTTGGTTTGACAGAAGTCTATAAATAATATAAATTTGGCTGTATAAACTGCAAATGCTGGCATTCATGTTTCAGTTCCTAAAATTGATTGAAAAAATATTAAACACCTTGCATAAATATATTATTTTTGCTCTTACCAAGTCTGGCTAAAGCTTTCATAGATGCTTCAACAGTTGAATTGAAAATTTGGGAAGCTACTGACACTTTCATTTTCTTGTATTTTTAATATGTGCATCTGTCAATTTATGGCATAATTTATAATCTGTACATTCGTCTTTTCATTCTTCATGAATGTTTAACCTTATATAAGGCAATAATTGCTTCTTGGTTGGGTCCTCCTTGATCACATATAGCAACAACCTTGAAACCTACTTTTTGGGCTGCGCCAATTACTTCTGTCAGACAAGCAACCAGCATATCAGTTTTCCACTTTTTATAAAGTCTCTTAGCCATGAATACCATGGGTTTGTCAGCAAACAACGCTTAGCGTTTATTGCATCAATTATCTTGAATGCCATAAATGATATCCTGACCTTTATGGTAAAACAATGAAGGATGTCATCAATAAAATACAACAGTATTTCTCTTTCTCTGTCATTTGCTGAATATATATTTTCAGAAAATCAAACAGTTGTTCAGTAATACCAGGAGTAAATGAAAATTTTCTCAGTAAGTTTGTTAGGGTCTTCTTGGAAGGTAATGCAAAAATGATTTTGAGCAATTTATATCCCTTAGGACTTTGCTTCATTAATGACAGAACAAGGATCTTATCATTTAAGAAAAAGCGTCTTCCTTTTGGTGGAACCTTTTGCTGTCTTAAGTGGCTCATAATAAAATTCTAGCTTTTAATTGACAGAAGCTTTTATCATGTCATCAGACTGGCGATCCTTGCAACTAGTTAATTAAAAATCAAGAACCTTGAGAATTCTTTAAAAATTTGAAGCTATTCTATAAAGCTTCCTTCCTTTTGGTGTTAACAATCCTGGTGTTCTTGCCTTAACAGTTTTTAGAATATCTAAAATTATATTTATATATTAAAAATGTAATTAAACTGTAAAAATAGTTTCTCCTCTTTTATTTTTTGGTATTGATATATTTCCAGGTTCAAAATTAGTAGCTGGAGGTGTTTTTAATTCCCTCGAACTGGTTGCAAGAGATAAATCTAAACAAGTATTTTCGTGTTCACTTTCCAAATCAGAATTAACATTCTCCTTAGTTTCCTCATCTAAGAAATTGTACAATAATATACTGTACTGACATCAAAACCATTATGAAATAAATTACTTACCATGATTAAGAAATAATGAAGGAATGGCACCAAATTTCAAGTTTGATTTTCTTCTTTTTAAGCCCCAACAAATCTTGCTTTCTGAAGAAAAATGAGCATCACACACTCTGTAAGACATCCTAATTTGTTGGGGCGTTTTGTTCAACAGTTTACTGTTATTAATATGGTTCATCCAGATTTGAAGTAGCTGCAAATATATTCCTTTTATTATACAAAATATAAATATTATTTAGTAAATACAGTTACATATTTTCAATTATTTTATTTATCTCTGTTTCTTTTGGGAAACGATGCATCACTGAATTTAGACTAGTATTTCCACAATAGGGAACATAACAATAGATTACCATGATTTTAATGAATATAAAATAAATTAAAATCTGGGAGCATCAACTAAACTTAATGTCTAAGTGCTTCTTGGGAAATAATACCACAGTTTAAAGAAAATTACTGTATATTCCAAACGTTTCGGGGTCTAGATCAGACCTCGTTGTCAATGGTTAAGAAACTACGGATTAAAAAGGCACAATTCTAAGATGTAAATTAAAATATTTGACAATGTGTATTATTTGTTTTTTGACGTAACTAAGAGAATTTTATTTGTAATATACAGAAACGTTTGGAATATACAGCAATTTTCTTTAACCTGTGGTGTTATTTCCCAAGAAGCACTTAGACATTGAAAAATATGCCACAAGTATCATTTAGAAAATCAACTAAACTTACTCAAACAACAATACACAATTCAATGAACAATAGAAATTAGAAATAATGCAAAATACCGACAAATTTATACAAACAGAACACGGAACAAGTTTGTATTAATACGTAACATTTCACAAAACAGTAATTTCTTTATATCTAAATTTGGACCATACCCCTTGTATAATATAGAAAGTAATGACAGTTATGGCTTGTATACATATAAAAACAGTAATCAAAATTTTATTATGAAAATGGGTTTTTTTTGGGCTCACTTGAAGTCATAAATAAGTAGGTACATTTATTTATGACTTCAAGTGAGCCCAAAAAACCTGTTTCTTATAATAAAATTTTGCCTTTTTAAGTTTCCAGAATACCTAAATACATAGACATCAGTTGAAAACATCTAGACAGCATTTTTGTTGCAGACCTGTGTAATTAATTACAATGAGTTTTGAGCTTTTTTGGAACAACCCAAACTGGGAATGACCATGGGGAAATTGAGGGTCGAATAATACCTATAAGACCTTTGAGGAAAGAGATTTCTGAAAATTCTAAACAAAGATGCATGTTCTTCTGGATTTACATTATCTAGACGTAATTCATTTAAGATTTAGTCAAAATTATGAGTTGGTTGTAAAGAAATGTCTGCTTTTGGACTTGAGTTTGCATTTATTACTGAAGTTAAAAATTCATCATTACATTAATTATTACAACGTCATGGGGTAATCGGACTTTTTTCTTGTGCCTTGAGTGTGGCATCAGTTAGATAGACTGCATTTTGAGTTTAAAAAAAACTTGTTCTTTCATCGATTGAAATATTGTTTGAAATGACCGATTTGGGGACATTCTTAGAAATAGAATTTGTTGTTATTTGTTGAATTTGAGTTTGGAACATTTGGAATAGTTTTTTGAGAATTGTTTTTTTCTCCAGCGTTACATAATGGGCAGTTTTGAAGCTTGTAATTAATTGTTTTGATTTGAGGTCAATAATACAATTATAATGATCAAGGAAGTCAACACCATCGAGTTCTGTATCTAAATTATAAACGAAAACTTTATGATAGTCATTTGATGCGAAAGAAATTAGTGTCGATTCTAGACATGCCACGAATATTCGGCTAATATTCGGTATTCGGCCTATCCGGCCACTTTTTTTGGTATTCGGTATTAGGCCGAATAATACGTGTACTATTCGGCCGAATACCGAATACCAAATCATGGACAAAAAAGACACATCATATTACTCAAGATTTTGTATTTATTAAATTACAATACTTTAATAAGTAAAATTTATCAGTGGTAAGTTATGATGGACAAAAACAAGCTTTTCAGCATTTGATGGTAGCAAACGATTACGCTTTTCGTCGTAAATGACACCAGCTTCAGAAAACAACCTCTCGCTATACACGCTACTCCCGGGAGAAGAAAGATAAACTTTAGCAAATTTCGAAAGGTTTGGGGATTGTTTTCGTTTGCTGACCACCACTTGTAAGGATCAGATTTCCGATCTAAACGAATTGTTTTCAAATAAAACTCCATCTCATTTGCCACAGTATTCTTCTCCACGTTCTCCTCATCATTACTATTTTGCATATTATCTGTAGCGACTTCCTCAAAGCAGTTCCAGAAACAGTAATGTATTTCAAATGTCTTATCATTTTCATTCAAGTTTCTTTTCTTACGAAGTGGAGAAGAATCGTCATCGGTACTAGTAGATTCATCCTTACAACTTAGTTTCAGAGCTTCTAGAAGATTTTTTTGCCTTGCTCTTTCTGCTTGAACCAATCCTAGGAAATTTGTTTAGAAGCGTGGATCCAGAATCAGTGAAGATCTCATTGTCACTAAATTTGGTACTCTTTCAGCTATCTCTGCCTTTCCCAGATACTTTAATAAAGTAACTGCATGTGGAATCACTTCAGAGATGCAGGAGATACCTGAGCTGGTGATTCTTGTAATCTCTTCGAATGGTTTGAGAAGTTTGATACATTGTTCCATTAGTTCTCATTGAGCATGAGTTTCATTATCTATTATGTACAAGGATACAGCTCGATTTTGTTCTAATAATCGCTCCAAAAAATAATATGTAGAATTCCAGCGTGTGCTCACATCTTGTACTAGTTGGTGATTAGGCACGTTAAGTTTTTGTTGAATGGATTTAAGTTTCTGCTCTTCTAAGCCGGAATGGTTAAAATGGGTAACAATTCGTCTCGCAGCAGCTACCATCTGTAATACTAAAGCAGTAGTATAACTTTTCATGATTTATTTTGAAGATGGTATATGGGGGGGTTATCATGAGATCACATGGCTAGATGTGTCAAGTCTGCTGAAGAATTATTGGCAATAACCAGTAAGTGACATTAATAATATCTGTGACACTTTGATTTTTATTAGGTATAGACTACAGGCCCGTGTTAAAAAAATGATGGGTCATTTGAACCACCAGATGACCTATGTAGAACGATATAAGAGCATAAAATAATAAGATTCAGCATTATGCCGTCACTTGTAAGCTGTCCAACTGAGTGCAGGTGAGAATTCAAAAGTACAGGTAGAGTGAGTATATTTTGGTCATATATTTTTGTACGGCATTCTTACCATCGATAGATCCATGAAAAATAATAAGGCAACGCGTAGTGCCGTAAAAAAATGGTGCGCCAAAAAGTCGGAATTTTTTTTTGATTTTCCGAAAATTTCCAGGGTGAATTTGGTCATTTAATTTTGTACGGCATCAGTTTCATACTATTTCAATACTGCTTCTAATACATCGTTACGCAACGCAGTACAAAAATCATGCGACAAGGGGAAAAACCGAGGGTTGCAACCCCCTCTCTTTCCGTGGTCCAGGGGGTGATTTGAAAAAGTACGGCTTTGGTTCCAAAACATTATCTAGCACTTAAAAGTACTATTAAAAATAATGCCGTCAAAAAATGATTGTTCATTTGAATGTATATCAATAATTATCTTAATTTCATCGTATTCTTGATTTATAAAGGTGTAAAATCATTTGATCCTGTACGGGAACTTTTTTTTTAAATGATATTGTAAAATATAATTGTTATATAGTATTGCCGTTCAAAAGAAACTGTTCTGAAAAAAATTATAGAGAAATACAAAAACTGAAATGTTTCAAATTATTGAAGAAATTTAAATATCATAGATTAATGAAATATAGCCGTTTTCTACATTGTATCCCATGTTTTAAATAGTATTAACATAAATAAATGAGGAAAAAATGATGCCGTACATTTTAATGCAGACCATATCTTTTAGGCTGATGAAAATTATGCAACCATTTTAAGGGTACTTTATGGCCATCTGATACAGTACGGCATTAACATATTTTTGAAGAGAACAATTGATGATATGATAAAATCACTATGACGTCTAACTGAAGTGAAACGGTGTGTATATTATATCCAAAAATTGAAACTGTCAATCACAGTATCAACAGTTTTGTATACTTTTGGTTTACTATATACTTCGAACATTATTGATACATATATATATATATATATATATATATATATATATATATATATATAATTGATTTGTTTCATTGTAATGATGTGAATAAATAAAACAATTATTTTTTAGAAAAATTCGATATATTTAATGATGATGATAATACAAAATATGGTTTTTATTTAAATTATTCAGTATCGGAATCAGCCGCTGAGTTGTTATCAGAATCAACGTCTTCATCGACGTCCGAATTATCTTCTCTATCATTTTCTGAAACATACATATGTTTTTGTCAAAATCAAAGTCTTACGTACTGATTAAAGATGTTAAGATTTATTAATTTACCTATGACGTCATCATCTTCGCCTGATTCCTCATCCGGTGCCGTTATGTCACAGACTTTTTGGGGGCATTCCTCGCCGTGGAACCAGTCGAAATCGTACCGACCGTCATTCAGAATCCATCCATATCTTATTGGTAACAAGGTCGACGGTATTTGTTTGTAGGCATTACACGAAATCTGTGCTATGTAGGTACTTCTCTTCATATGTTGTTTTAACTCCCGATAACAAGGGGGAAACGACGTTGCTTCCAATTTCATAGTTGTCTTTTTGAAAGCTTCATTACTGCTTTTCGGCGTATAAATCCTATCGAATATGATACACCTTGCTTCGTTGACTGTTTTTCTTGCTTTTACGTTGTATAAAACGCATACATATTCTTGCAGAACATTGAAAGTTTGTTCCATGAGTAGTGGATCAGCAACAAACCTACTATGCCCCATTTTAATAAATGCGTCTTGGAATTTCCCTGATTTCTCAAATACTTTGAACGGTCTGTTTTTACCCTTCCTATAAAATGCGGGATTGAAGTCGCATCCGGTAAAAGCATGGAATGCAGCCAACGAAGAACAGAGATTTTCGCCCAAGTCTCTGTACACAGCACAAACGTCAATGTTTTTCACGTGGTTACCGGTTCCGAGTTGCATCCATATTTTGCGATCGACATTGAACTGATTCTCGCCCACATTTACTAGGATTTGTTTCATGTTAGTTAATAATATTACGAGAATATCTGTATCGGAACACTTGATCAAAATGTTCGTATTTGACCCAACAGCGCAAACATGATACACAATTTTTGTATCAGCTTCTTCGTGAGCACTGCAGGTATACTTTTCAGATACTTCTCTAACGACAGAGTCTGCCGATTTTTTGTAAGAATGACACAGCTGATAATTTAGAAACACTTTCTGTGTAGGCTTAATCAACTTAGCTTTGTCTATAGTCGACCAATCATTGATAAGAAACTGGACAAATGCTTCCTTGAATTTAATGTTCTTTAATTCGGCTATGAAATTTGCCGGACGTTTACAAATAAACTATCTAAATGCCTTACTTTTCGTAATATGGATTTTTTCTTTTTGATTTTTTCTTTTTCATTTTTTCCCCTTTGAACCAACAAAAATGTACGGCATATGAAAAAATATTATCTATGCATAAAAATAAATTAATTTGATGTTGTGTCAAATCACCCCCTGGACCACGGAAAGAGAGGGGGTTGCAACCCCTCGGTTTTTTCTCCTTGTCTCATGATTTTTGTACGGCGTCGCGGAATATTGTATTAGAAGCAGTATTGAAATAGTATGAAACTGATGCCGTACAAAATTAAATGACCAAATTTACCCTGGAAATTGTCGGAAAATCAAAAAAAATTCCGACTTTTTGGCGCACCATTTTTTTTACGGCACTATGCGTTGTCTTATTATTTTTCATGGATCTATCAATAGTAAGAATGCCGTACAAAAATATATGACCAAAATATACTCACTCTACCTGTACTTTTGAATTCTCACCTGCACTCAGTTGGACAGCTTACAAGTGACTGCATAATGCTGAATCTTATTATTTTTTGCTCTTATATCGTTCTACATAGGTCATCTGGTGGTTCAAATGACCCATCATTTTTTTAACACGGGCCTGTAGTCTAGTAGCAGTATATGCGACACTTTTGATTTATTAGGTGACATTAATATTTGTAACACTTGATTTTCCAAAACAAGTGTTGTCAAAATTTATTTTATTGAGACATGTGGTTTAACAATTAACATTTAGGGAGACAAATGTCAGCTAAAAATGTAACTCTTGATGCGAGCAACATCTAAAACACACAGATCACGCGAGATGTGAGTGATATTTAAACACTCAGTTCACTCGTGATTTGAGTGACTTTAATATTATTGTCTAACTTATGTACAGACTGGGGATAGTGTAAATTAATTTTATCAATACATTTAGTATAAAAGCGAGACAAATAGTCAACAACAATAAATAATATAAAATGCAATCAAAATATATGTATGTTAGATGGATATTATTAGAACGTACTAGAGTGAATAATGTTGAAATTGTAAATATTGATCATTCTAGTGAGTCTGAGAAAGAAGAAGAAGAAGCAGAAGAAGAATAATTACCGTGGCTGCAAGGAGAAAGCGACCAGGTGAATATGTTGAGTGATAGTGATAACGATGATGAAATGATTGATAATGACAGTGACAATGATATGATGGTTGATAGTGTAACAGATAGTGATGCAACAGAGTTAGTATCCGATCGAGAATTTCATGACACTAATGATGATTCTGCAGTATGGTTTTAAGTTTAGTATACAAAATATTTGATGTTACTAAATCTTCTGCTTATCACTAAGAAAATAAAATATGTTTTATTTTTTAACTTTATTTTATTAGTAATAATGAATTATAATTATAATTGTTTACATATATTAATAAAATTTTCAATATCTGTCAACTTTACAAGACCCTCTTTATTTTTAGCAAATCGTTTCCGATCCCTAAGGCAATAGTCAATTACCTTTTCCAAATGTAATATAGGAAATGTAAGTTCATATATCTGATAGAATTTAAACTGATTATCAGGTTCATAATAATAGAAACCATCATAGTAATGATAATGATGAATTGGTAAAAAATCCATGTGTGTAATAATATTTTCAGTCTTGATTGTAGGCGTGAATAGTTTAAAAATATTTGAACATTTTTTACATTCTAAACTGAAATCATTATTGAAATACCAAATAAATTTGAATTCTTCTCTACACGTTTGACCATTTACCTTAGAGTGTGCATTGTAACGAATGAACTGCAACTGGAACTCTAAATTAATACATTTCTTTTATTACATCTATTTAATTCCTGAATACAACTGGTATAATTCCACTGCAATAAAGCAACATATGTATGTGTTGTGGAAATATTATTAGATGATGATGTAGTGCAGGGGGGAACTCTAAATCTTAGTTCTGCATACTTGGATGCCCATATGTCACTATCTGCTTTAAACCCTGCACTGAGTGAGAGACATGCAGCCAGATCTTCAAGTAGATTTGTTTTAGGTTCATTTAGATAATTTTTTAGAGCAATTAATTCATTTAAAGTAGCCATATGTGTTTCTTCCAACTGTTTAATGGTTGTTTGATACTTTTCATCATGCTAAGGGTAGTGTTTTCGTTTTCAATTAATGATTCCGATACTGCTGTTATAAAATTACTATTTTTATTTCTTAATTGTGTTATGTTTCCTTGTCTTCTAGAATATAGCTTAAATTCAGGATACTTTGATAACAGTTTACTAAAACTGATTTCTAAAGAAGTTTGGTTTGCCAATTCATGTGTTATATATAAGCTTCCATTATGTGGTGAGTATTCGGAAAAAAAGACTTGATTTCCAATAACAATACACAATATTTTTTATTTATATTGCTTAATATTTTACATTGTTCATACAACATTAGTAAAAGGATTATATTTTACAAGACGATCATGAAGAATGAGACAATATGCAGTAGTTTTTTCTGGTATATCCTTGCTTGTTTTGAATTTAATTTGACATCAACAGCTCCACCTTTAATGGTAATATATTTGTCGGCTACAGTCAATTACAAATAATGTGATTTGTTTAGAAAAGTCTTCTGTTGTTATAGAAACTGGAATGAACTCTCTGTTATAATAAACCGCTTGGAAGTTGGCAAACATTTCATAAAGTGTTGCAAAATTCTGTTGAAATTGAGATTTAAATTATCATATGGGTAAACTTCAGAATTTAAATACAATTTTATATTTATGATGTTACAGTGATCAAATTTTGACATAGTCTTGTGAATATTGTTTTTTCGATCAGTACGGAATGCCACAAAAATAAAACGAGGTTTTTTCCAGTTGACTTGTCGTTTTCACCGCCCATGTATGTTTTTGACTTGGTTGAAAAAATGGATACTGTAACAACTCCCAGGAACGAAAGCCTATAGAAAGTCTTTTCCACGTTCTATGTATTGCAAAAATTGAATTTTGTGAGCATCAGATAATGACACATGAGGTACTTTCCAAACAACTTTATTTAGTTGAACTTTTGGTTTTTCTGTAGCACAGAACTGACTGCAGGGTTGTTGTCTGTATTGGCACGTACCAAAATTAAATCTTGACTTGCTGAAATCACTAGACAACGAAAATCCTCACAAAAGCCAAGCAGTAATTTTAGAGAGGAATGCATACTGCAAAATTTCCGTGCATTATACCATCGAATTATTTCATTTTTTGAATATGATAGATAGGTCTTAATCGTTGATGTGATTCCAGGATTTCTGGATCGATCTACTACTGTTCCACCAAGTTCGTAACTATTTTCTTCAGAAACCATTATTAATGAATCTTAATGTTGGACTGTACTTATTGTATGAGTTTAATAGTTTTCCTTCTAGGTACAGAAAACTTTGAGAAGGTAGAGTGTACACGTCTTGAATTTGTATAGAGATTCTTATCTTATCATTATTGAAAAATGTAGTATTTGCATAAGGTGTGTAGGAATGATATTCAAAATTGGTTATAGCATTATCCACAAGCACATTATCAGCTACTCGTAGTATGTTAAGCGTCATTTTTTTTGTTTAAACACACACCGGAACAAACAGAAAAGTTTTTTGAGTCTTACACTTTTATTTAATTTTATTCTGCAAATGAATGTTTTAAATTGTCCTTTCTTTGTAGACTTCTTCTTTTTCTTCTTATTTTTTTCTTCTTTATGTTTAGCCGTTTTGAAGTGCGTACCTTTAAACCCAATGATACTAAAAATTGTTTATTGATAGGTGTTAACTGTTTCACTTGTTACTTGATACTGAAGTTTTTATAGTTTGGCAGTAGATATTTTATAGGTTGTTCCTGGTGTGTTAAATAATTAGATAGATTATCATATATGAAAACCATGTCAATTAAAAAAGTCGTTTTAAATGTAATCTTATCGTAACAACTTCACTTTTAAAATTAACCAAATTTCCATTTTGATTTGTTATTTTAATAATAATTATATATATTGTATTGATTGGTAGATAAATAACGTCGGTGGGGTTTTCAACAATTTTGTAACCAGGTGGAACATTAGGGTAAAACATGTGTGTTATATGAACTGGCATATTATTATTGAAAGAATTCTGAATTAAATTGCATTCAATGCAAATAGCATTTACTTTTGAAATGCTGATTGGATAATCTGAATAGTGCCATTTTTTAGGTTTTAATTTTTTATTTTTAAATTCTAATAAAGGACCAATGGTGTTAGATTTCTCAAAATCAATTTCTTTGTTACATTCTATTTCACATTTAAATGTGTTATGATTAGTTCTCAATATTAATACAGGTTTTTCTTTTTTTTATTTTTCTTATTATCATCTTTTTCCACAGGTTTCAAATTCTTCTGTGATTGTGATGATAATATAGGTGGTACAGCTGTCTCCTTTTGTTGTTCTTCATGATCAGCTAGCAAAGTGAGAAGCGTTTTTTCAATATTATGTATTTCACCGGTAATTCTAAATCATCTTGTTGTTACTGAGAATAGAAGGACGTTCAGAGAACGTAAAAGACATCTTAATCTGTCAATGTGCCACCCTATAAATTTTACTTAAAGAGGGGGGGGGTGGAGAAGGTATTGCCGGTGTCTCAGTGGAGACGGAGAGATTCCTTGATGTGAAATACAATGAGAGTTAGATCTGGGCGCCAGGCCGGTACCTTTATACCTTCAATAAACCTGACCAGGATACCTACCAATCCTAGTAGCCATCAATAAAACAATGCATTAGACTAAACGTGTAATGTAATCAGTCTCAAATCATAGGTACAGTACGACACTTTACTAGACAACAATTTTCCTTTATTTGAGTGTATGCTTAGATAATTACAAATTCAGAGTTCGATAAGCTAAAAGTTGACTCGACTATTTCTTTGTCGTGAGCTAAACGTCTTATATCGCAATAAGATTATAACAGCAGTTATTTATTTCAGAAATTAAAAGAATGAAGATGATTACACTTCACTCGAGCTCGAGGGTAGGTATTTACGTAGAATAAGTATGATGTTCTATGTTAATTTCCGCTAACAGTTGAAAAATAAGTGAATATACCATTAGCCGCAACTTTAAATGGCTTACAAATATAATCGGTATCGCAAACAATCAAGTAACCCCAAATAAGTCAATAACACTTATCTTAGAAAATCCAGTAAGATGTCGGAATTGAAGGTCTGTTGAAGGTCAGCCAATTACCGACGCTCGAGTAGACGGAGTTCAGGCACGCTTACAAATTTTTTAAGCATCAAGACCTGATCATTGCTTCAAATCCAATTAATTATGCTTCAGTAGTCGGAGTCCACAAACCTTATACACATCCAATCCAATTATATTCAAATCGATAAGCCTTTAACCAGACAATTCAAATCAGTATGCCACAAGCTATAAACGTAATAAAACCATACACAAAAAAACCCTAATAGAAAGAAACAATGTCTGAATTTCAGGAGACACTTACCCTAATAAGACAGAGGTTTTCCTTGCAAATATGGCCGCAAGTGATATGACCACGATGGTGTCTCCGTAGATGCAGCAGCAACAGAAAGTTTTATATCCTCTAGCGAGATTTCTCCCAGTAACTATTCACACAACGACCACCAAACACTGGGAAACAAATTTAGGGATTCCAGACAGTTCCCAAAACGGATGGCTACTCAAACCTGAAAAATTCGACATAATTCGTTAAACTTTCGGCATGCCAGCCGGCATCTAATCAACTTGTTTCAAAAATTACCACCACTCACTTTCCTTTTTCAGTCACAGTCACAAGTCAATCGAACGCAACACCGTAAAACTATACATTCTTAAGCGCAAAATACACTATGCCAAGATTGACGATGAGGACAAATAGCACCTTTCAATGAATCGACTAAATACCCAACTATAAAATTCACCCCAGAAGCGCTCGTCCTTATTGCTAGTCTATGAAGACAGTGAACTCGGCCTAACACAAGGTACGCAGAGAGTCTTTGACCTCCCTTTTGCATATCGGTTATCGATAACCTAAGATTTAATACAAGTAAATGTCAAAACAAATCTCGGAATTCGGAATAATAAGTATTAAATATATTTACAAAGTTTATCCTGACGGCAATAAAAGGCAATTAATGGAATATATTAAGGAGGTTTGTATGAGATTATTTCTAAAGATAAAAATATAACTTAACAAATGGATACCAAATAACTAAAACTATTAGTATGGTTTTATTAAATATTCCCTTAATTATCTTTACTATGGTTTTAAAGTAATTAAGTAAATTGTGATTTGATTACACCTTTTATTCACAGAAAAAATATAAACATAAGTGTCCACGATTAAAACCGTTATAGTTCTGAAATTTATTATAGTTATATACAATTTTACATAGTTCAGTGGAACTGAAATATTTTAAAACTTCAATTGGATGCTTCAGATTCCCAAAGCTATTAAAATAGGTTACTGTTGAACCGCTTTTTTTATATGCTGTCCAATGAGTTCCAGGACCAATTGTAGAATCTAAGTTGATAATTCCTCTTTCAATTGTATGAATTTTTTAAGGCAAATTCTCTCTCATGAACAATCCCTGGAAATTTAGAATTTTCCAGATTTTTGCATATTTATCTAAATCAATATTTGTTAGCGGATTTGTGGTAGTTTTTTGGAGGGTGTAAAAAAGACCGAAACCTTTTTTGTAAGGACGTAAGTAGAGTCCTTTTCCTCCTACAGCAATCGACTCCATTTGTCTGTTATGTTATGTTTAGCATCCTCCAATTTTTATTTTGCCATCTTAGCATCATTTTTTACTTTTGCAACAGCTGATCCTCCTGCAGCAATCGATCCCAAAGCAGAAAGTCCTACAAAATGAGAATAAGAGGTAAAATACCACCCTTCTTCTTTTTTAATTGATTTAGCAGATTTCAATGCCACTTTTATGGCAGCACCTAAAGTACTAGGTTTATGTTTTAGAACACGTTTCCTTATTTGACTTATAGTTTTTGTAAACCCTAGAATTTTCTGCACGGTTTTTTCCTCAACAACGTTTTTTCTTAACTTTTTTGTTTTACACCTTGACTTCATTTTAACCATACTTCTCTCTTGATTATAGTACGTTTTGTACGAATGTTCAGTAAATACTGATGACATTTTCACAGTTTTCTTTTTCGATTTTGCTGATCGGTAAAGATAAGAGGTTCGTCTAAATTAAGTTTTAACTTTTTAGATATTGCTTTTTCATCATTAAGTTGTAATTTTCTTTTACCCACTCGAAATTTACGAGTTTGAAGATATATTAGGCGACGTTTTATATTTTCAGAATTATAAATGTCATCATCATTGGTATCCCTTTTACTTTTTCGGTTATATTCAATTTCCATATTCTTATCAATTTTTCGAGGTTCATTAGCGGTTTTTTCCTTTTTGTTAATTTTTTTTATTTGAGCCTTTGGTTTTCTTCGTGTCCTTTGCGATGGTATTTTTAAAATAGATTCCATATCATTACCATTCAAAATTTTTATGCTGTCATGTATATTTTTGAGAGTGTTTTCAGTCATAAATTTAGTTTTTCCCATTAACTTTATACATTTTCGAATCGTTTGTTTATTAATAGGTCTTTTCAACCCCATACCTAATTTCACTTTAGTTTTCATTGCTCTTGCAATACGGAGAGCTGCTATTCGTTCGCCTACAGATGCGTCTTTAGAATGAAATCTCTGAAGAGCTTCTTCAGCTAATATCTGCTTTATGACGTAACTTTGGATCATGTTCACTTTCATAAAATTGATTGTTTTAAACAGCTAGCATCTAGCGGATTTGTTGGTAGACTTCCTTGCAATAGACGTTATTTAAGTTTTGTTCCAGGCCCGCAATAGTTATAACCTGGTATATGCATTTCCAAACCTCTTCCTCCCCTTTCGGTATCAAATGTTAAGTGCTGAAATAAAAATTATATTAGAGCAATATATAAATATATACATACCTCAACTTCCTCTAACTGAGGATACGATCACCTGGGTTTATGATGAAGTTCTGTTGTCCGTGATTAAATAATAGTACCTTTATTTCACCTCTATAATCTTCATCTACAACTCCAGCTACTGAAAATGAATCAAGATTACTATTAATTTAATTAATTTTAGTAGAGCTTACCTCCAACATCAATAAAATTATTTAAAGCTAATCCCGATCTAGGAGCTATTCTTCCATAGCATCCCTCAAGTAGCTCTATTTTTATTTCTGTTCTAATGAGAGTTTTACTTTGAGATGATATATTGTATTCTTCCAAGCTTCTCAAATCAAACACAGCCGATCAATTGGAAGATTTTGTTGGAGCGAAAGCTTGTGAATTCAATTTAAGGTTGCCTTCTAAACGTTGTTTGTGGCATATTCTTGATTACTTTCATTTCGATTGTGGTGTTATTGCCCAAAAAAACATAAAAGTAATCAATTTAAGGTATTGTAAGGTTTTGACGTTGTGTCCTACATTACAGTGGAAATTATAAAAAAAAACTTGATGATTATTTTTAAGAATTTATTTTTAAGAATTTTTGAAACCTCAAGGTAATGTATCTGTGTAAATATAATTTACAATTAGAAAAAACTTGAGATGATTATTTTCAAGAATTTTTAAACCCCAAGGTAGTGTATCTGTGTGGATATAATTTACAGTTCTTTTATCATCAAAAGGATTTAGAGCAACTTTTCTTTGACTAATAGAATATACTTCAGGTTTTTTACTTCTTATTAGTTTCTCATCTACATTGAAATTAGTTTTATTAAACAAACATTGAAAGTAATCTTCAAATGTTATTTTTTCAAATATGTCTCTGTTATTTCTTTATCCTTTTAAATAATACTTAAATGTTTAAGCTAACCTCTACATCAGCTTCATAAAGATTTTTCAGTTTCAATTTTTCAGCTTCCCTTTCTTCCTTTTGTATAAAAAAGTTTTAATGGCATACATTTTTGATTTTAATCCAATGAATTCAATCATAATTTTACCATTATTTTCATCTTTCATAAGCCCTACATTTTTTTTATTTAATTGAGGTATGTTATATTCATTATTTATAGAATAATCTGGAGTATCAAATTTATGATTATCTTCCTTAATATGCTCATAAATATCGTCTACAAAAATGTGATAAATTAGTAAATCTGTGTCTGTACATCATAATTTTGCTTTATCTCCAAATTTTTTATATAATTATAATGGAAATCATATAAAATTGTTTTTGAAATTTCTAAAATACTCAGTCCAACATAAATATGTTTATTAAACTTAACATTCATTCTTTTCATGTCAATTATTACCATGTCATCACCAAAATACATTATATCTACCATCCCATTTTGTAACTAATTTAACATTCTTATATTTTCGAACGTTTTCCATAGTCTTACCGAAAACTGCGTTATTCATTAGTTTATAATTTTATGTCCAAAATCATTTTTACTCTGTTTCCTTAAATTTGTATTCAATTCAATATATGATTTCAACCAAGCAGATTATTTATATTTTAAATTTCTATGAACTTTTGTAAGTTTTAAACCTAAACTTAACGCTTGTTTAAATTTATATAATGAATAACATAATTTTTTTATCGAAAAGTTTTGGTAATAACTTGGGGTATTTTGATGATGAAATTGGTGGTTTCATACTTTCAGGACATAGAGGAAAATCTTTATGAAGATGATGTAACTCTGAAGGATATTCTAAATCAACCTCAAGAATATATCCTATATTGGAATTATTTGGTTTATTAAGTATATCTTCTTTATAATAGTCAACATTTTGAACCCATTTAAAATCTCCAACAGGTAAAAATTCTCACATTGCAGTCCCATATAAATTATTAACATCAAAATACATTAAAACTGAGGTAGGTTGACTTGCATCATACTCATTTCTCATATATTTATTATTTGCCTTTCCATATCTATTACTACATTTGGAAACTCCACCTCTAATTCCCCTCTCTATATACATAATTTTATCAATATCTATAAGTAACTCTAATTTAACTTTAGAAATCTTCAAGCAACTAGCATAAGCTTAGCCTGGAGCTGTATAATATTTCAAACATTCTAAATTATAAGTTTTTATACAACCTTTCTAAAATTTTCAAAAACATCAGTAAACAATAGAACATCAGTTTTCAAATATAACTCCATGTATTCACATAAATTTTGAATTTTAAAAGTATTCAAAACTTTGCATGCATGTTCATAATCACTTTGTCTAACATTACAATTTTTAAAAGAACTAAAAAAAATCTTTAATTGATAGTAATTTAGAATCTGCTAATTTATCCCAGTTGTCGATATAATCATAAGGAAATATATCTTTCTTAGATAAGAATTTTAATTCCTCATCAGTTTTTCAAAAACTTCTAATAATTACTTTTACAGAATCTTCTAAATAGGATCCTAATTTATCTAAACTACTAGCCATAAAACGGAAGGAATCTAAAAATCTAAATTTTAAATTTGTGTTAGAAATATATTTAGTAAATGATATGTATTTTTCCTTATTAACTGTCAGTAAATCTATAGCACCGGGTATGTCTTTTGCTATTGCTCTAATAATAAAATGACTATCACAACCAGATAAATTACAAAAACTACAGGTATTACCAAAATCATCTTTATTATTCAAATTACAGGAAGAATGAGGTGCCCTTCTATAGTTTCCAGAAAAATAACAGTGATCTTTAACCTTTATCAGTTTCAGTAAATTTTTTTCCACAAATAAGACAAATTTGAGTTATTCAGAAATCATTTAATTTTAATTTACTAGTTAATGGAATCATTGGAATTTTATTTTGAAATATACGATTTAAATTCATTGCAATTGGTTGTAGACGTTTAACAAACCAACTAATACAGTCTTTTCCTGTATATAATTCAAATTTAGAAAGAGAATTATCAAAATTACAATTACAAAGTAATAGGCAATCCTACATGGAAAATGTTTTTGATATTTAATAATATTACTACTGCAATTAGGTTCTTTAACCTTCTCTAGTATACATTCTAAATCTGTATATATTACAAAGGGAACTTTTATTTTTGAAATCAGAAAATGAAACAAATTTTTCTTATTCAGTTGGAGTTACGATTTTATACTTATTCATATGTCTACAAGTTATCATATATTTATGTAGAATTTCCTGAGAATAAAAATGATTCAAGCATCTATGACAGTAATACTTTTTAAGGCTTAAATCAATGCTTTGTCTATTAAGCAACCAAGATAAATGTTTTATTAATGTAAAATGATAATAATTCTGATGAGAATTTATCCTCTCTTGTTGAATTTTAGACACAACACCTTCAACTAATGTATTTATTTCACTAGAGGTACTCATTTTTTTAAGTAGTGGAATACAACTGCTCATCATAAAGTATAAACGTTAAATGTATTAAAATTTATCATTCTTTATCATATGACGCAAATCATAAATTTCCAGTACTCCAATTAAAAACATTCTTGTTATTCATGTTAGATTGCATGTATGCGTTCTTTTATCATATGACGCATATCATAATTTCCAATAATCTAATTAACTAATTAAAACATCCTTGTTATTCATGTTAGGTTGCATGTGTACATTTTTTAATTATAAACTTACAACACTTAATTATTTTATCAATGTAATGAAAGATTTCCATTATTTTAATTAACTCAAGCTTATTATTCATGTTAAATTAGTAAAGTAAACAACTAAGCTTATTAGATAAATATTACGTGTGCAAATTTTTATTGAACTTTGATTTGAAAATTATGTGATTAATAATTTATAACATCATCATTATTATTTTAATTCTAATAATTATAAAAGCAATATTTAGTTAATATTAATTCATATCATCCATTCATTCGTTTGAAGATCTGCAAAGAAACATGGAAGTACCAACAACCTTTATTATTGAATCTAATAATAAGGAAATTTTATCTACCAATTTGTTGATAGTATTTTAAAAAATATATTTATGTAAGTATTCATATTACTATATTTTATTTTTTATAGTTTTTAAGCAATAATAATTTTAAAATGTAAACTGTTATATTTTAGATTTGGACGAATTAGTATTAATGTAAATGGAGATAAAATATATTTATCTGAATCTTACTGTCCTAAAAAAGAAACGGTAGACAAAAAACTGAAGCAGCTTCCAGCGAACTATATGAGAGTTTTTGTCCACAATGAGGAAGAATTAAAATTATTGTGTGGTGGTTTGGAAAAATTAAATATTAATTTTTCTCAATATGACGAAGATCATACTCAAATACCACTACCAATAAGCCAGCCTTTACCAGCTGAAATTTCAAGACAAACAATTCAACCCCGAAAAAGAAAAGTAGAAATATTGCAGAATCAAATAATTATAAGTGCATCGGGTGCAACAAGATATGAAACAGGGAAAAAAGAAACACACAACACACCACCAGTTAATCTAACAAACAATTGGGAAGATGTTAAGTCAAAAATGGTAAATGTAAATGTATATAGATAATAAACTAAATTAAATATTAAATACATTTTTATTTTCCTTTTGTAAAACGTGATAAACAGGAATCAAAGTCACTTACATCACGAGTGAACTGAGTGTTTAAATATCACTCACATCACGCGTGATTAAATATCACTCACATCTCGCGTGATCTGTGTGTTTAGGAGCTGTGTATTTTAGATGTTGCTCGCATCAAGAGATACATTTTTAGCTGACATTTGTCTTCCCAAATGTTAAGTGCTAAACCACATGTCTTAATAAAATACATTTTGACAACACTTGTCTTGGAAAACCAAAAGTGTTATAAATAATAATGTCACTTAATAAAATTAAGTGTCGCTTGAAAAAAATTAAAAGTGTCACAGATATTAATGTCACCTAATAAATCAAAAGTGTCACATAATTTCCACCTAATAAAAATCAGTGTCACATACATTATTAATGTCACCTAATGGTTATTGCCAATAATTCTTCAGCAGACATGACACATCTAGCCATATGATCTCGTGGTAACCTGCTTGAATCATATCCTGCATCTCGCACACCTTTTATCATATTAGCACCACTATCATGGACAAGTAAATAGATCTTGCTTTTAGCAATATTCCATCTTTCTGTAATAGCTTCGAGTTCCTTAGCAATATTGGTACCAGAATGTGAGCCGGGAAACGGTTTCATAGCTAAAACGCCATGTTCCAGAATGAACTCTGGAGATATCCAGTGCGCAGTGAAGCTCAAGAAGCTCTCGTTATTGTGCTGACATGTCCATATATCAGATGTCACTGATACTGCTGTTGCCTGCGAAATACTGGCTTCTATTTTAGACCAAATTCTGTTCTATATATCAGGAACAACTTTCTCGGTCATGTAAGTGCGACCAGGTACTCTATAATGGGGCACAGCGGTTGCCATAAGCCTCTGAAAGCCGACCCGTTCAACAAGCGATAATGGTTCGTTGTCTAAAGCAATCATTTCACCAATCATGTAATGACATTTTATCGATTTCGGATCATTAATGTCCCATAGCAATTTTCTTTCTGATGTTTCCTTCAGGGTTAGCTGTCGGTTTCCTGATCTGGACGTTGCAGGTACTGCTGGTATCTTGGAACCGGTGTAAGTAGTAGTACCTTCCTTATTGCTGCCACTTGTTGAGGGAACATTAGTTAAAATACCGTACTGCTCAGCATGTTTGGTTCTAAGACGGTTTTTTAAAGAAGTTGTAGCTGTAAATAAAAAAAAATGAAATACAATTAACTGAGGTTATGCACTAACATTTTCTATCCACTACAAAAAACGAAACTTTGCTTGAAGATGGCTTAATTATTTATTTATTCACTTAGCGTATTATTTTTCAAATTTTATTACTAATTATTTTAAATATTAATTACGATTTACGTACTTATTTCATTGGCCTTGTCTGTCATAGACATACACCTTTATTACACGGTGATGATGTCTTTTTCACGATTCGTTCTTTTTTTGACGGCCAACCGTCATGATGTATCGTGTTTTTTGACGAATCGTCAATGACGTGTGAACGACCCGTTAAATTAACTTAATTTTTTTACTTACTTGCTTTCTTTCCTTCTCCGCCTCTTGAAATCTTGCTACTACACAACAAGCACTCCGCCAGTTTATTATTTTCACTACAAATCTCATAATATTCCCATATGGGCGATTTTTTATTAATTGGTGTCATGTTTTAACAAACAAACAATAGAAAAAGAACTAAGGAACGAACTTTTCTACAAAATCGGAATGATTTATATAATTAGTTATTTATATTGATCTAGCAAAGCATGCGGTGACGTGATTTACTCGTAATTGAAACAAACTGTCAAATGGCCGCACGCTCACCCGCGCACGAGGGAGACTGGTCGCGACTTGTAGTATTCTTTACGCGCTCGACAATATTGTCCTTTGTGCCGAATATTCGGCGCTTCGGTCTACAGCGTTGCAGAATATTCGGTATTCGGCCAAATCACTATTCGTGACAACTTTAGTCGATTCTGTGATAAACAATTTTTAATTTATGATACCTTGAAAAGGTGTACTGTCTGGGTATCGGGTAAAATTCTTAACGACTTTTTCTTTGAAAGTTGATATTGAAGCTTCTGTGTCGATTAGCAATTTATAAGTACATATTCTATCAAAGATATAATATAAATTTTTGGAACTTACAGCGAGTAAGGGATATAAATAAACGGGTTCTTTTGAAGGTTCATGTCGAAATTCATTTTGTCTAAAGTTTGTAATTGGTTTGGTATTACTGTTTCTTTCTTCTGTGTTCGGTTGTTGATTTCCCTAGGCTAATTTTTGAAAAATTTCGTTTAGTTGTGAAAATTGTTTTGAGAATAATTTTGTTAATAGTCATTTTGAAAATAGTCAAATTGCATTTTCGCTATAGTGATCTTCATAGTAATCTCGTAGAGAATTATTTTGAAAATATTCATTTTGGTCGTAAGTTTGTAAGTTAGATCTGGAATCTCATATTGGGAATTTTTGATTCTCAAAATAAGAGATTCAGCTCACGTTTTATTCCGATTGGGCCTATAGTAAAACTCTTGGATTTCCTGCGCAAATTATTTGACCTACTCTGTATTCTAAACCAGTCAAAAGAGTATTTAATGTCATTGTATTAATTAGGGTATACTGAGCATTCTTTTGTTCAGTCGAAAGAATAATTGTTTTTTGATCATCCAGAAATTTGCTTCTAGGAATGCTTTTTAGCGTGTTAGCCTTATAAATAATATATGAATTAAATCCAGCGACTTTGAGTGTACTATAAAAATATACAATTGGCCAGCGTCTTGATGGCTGAGCATAGGTATATGTCGCATATAATTGATCCTCAATGTCAACTGTCCTTTCAATGAAGTTATTAGCTATAATTATTTCTGGTTTATCTGTTTCGGCGTCCCAGCAATCATCTAGTGCATAGCAGATAGAAGCAGCACATTTTATTTTTACGCGGTATGTATGAAACTAGGGAACACTTTGCCTGAAATCCAAACTTCCTGCTTTGCTCTGGTCCAAATTGACTCATAGAGCAATATTTGACATTAAATGTCCCAAATAAATCTCTTCAGGATAAAAGGTTAGACCTCAAGCAATGCAATGAAGTTATGTCCATTGTCTCTCTTAATTTCATCAATAACTAGTGGATTATGCAGTTTTTTACTTTGCGATTTTATTGGATCAGGTCAAAATAGCTAGATTATTGTAATTTGAAACACATCACATTGCAGGCGTAGCGGTTTGGTTATGAACCAATATTCGCTTAAAACTGGCTAGGATTATTATTATGACCAGCACATCGTCGAACTGCACTAAAAAAGAATTCCAAGTATTCTTGTGACAGTTTATATGTTAATATGTCTTTTAGCGTTTGTTTGCGTTAAACTTTCAATGTCAATTAAAAATTACAAAAATCTTTCGAAGGTGAAGTTTTAATTAATACATCGTTGAGTTTAGGTGGTCTAATATAATTTTTCATTTCTACAGAAACAATTAAAAATAACTCAGTAGGAGACAACAAATTGTTAAATTTTAATAAAAAACTTGCAGTGCCCTCTGAATCAAGAAAAAACTTTATCTTCAAATCTTTCCTCAAAAATTGATCGCATCGGAAATGCTCCTACTCATTCTTTGTGTGGCAAGACAAACTTGATTTTTTCCCCTTTCCCGCTGTAAATGTCGCAGACGTAAATTAGTTGCTTGATGTAAACGTAGCATACCATCTTGACTTCCAGAGCAGTTCTTAACTAGTTTGATGATATGGCACTTATCTAAGAATATAAATACGTCTTGGTTAGTCACAGGGTGACTGAATGATGTTTTATAATTCGTCACATCGATGCCTAAAACTTTAATGTTTAACCGGGGTCATATCGAAAATAATGGAAGTAAAAAAGAGTGTAACCTCCTCCATTGCTGCTATACTATCCTATAAAAATATCTTACTGGGACGTTCCACATTCATTTTAACATGCCAGCATAAAAAGTGAAACTTCTTTCGCATTTGGCAGAAGATCTGCTTCAATATTCGTTCCAGTGTCAACGTAACCAGTGAACTTCTTTCCTGTCCATTCTGTCTGACTCCTTATAGTCAGTCATCACTAAGTTACATAGCAATGGATAACTAGTATTTTTTACTTGGATTTTAGAATCTCCGGTGCTTCTGCTGAAAATTCTGGACCCCATTGAGGTTCATTAAATGTTTTCCTTGCGATAATTATAAGCTCTTGCTGAGTAGAACTTTAAAGTAGTCAGTTTGCCCTTACTTTAAAGAATCTTTGCTTACTTGCTAGTAAATTTTCAAAAATATCTGCTGCAGGTCCTGTTAATGATGCTTTCTGATGATTTCTGGTTATATAGTTATGTAATTAAGTAGACTGTTAATTTAACGTTTGGTGTTGCTTCAAGTTATAAATGTTTGGAGAAGTTAAAACCCTATTTTGTATAGAATATTTCCAGCGTATAAGTATATAAATGTGTAAAGTTACAACTGACAATTGTATGAATACAAATTATGCTGCCGTACCGGCAAGGTAAAAGGGTGTAGTACTATGTGTGGTTCCCATTAAGTGATTCAGTTCATAAAAATGTGCACATTACGTCACGGCTCGGAATTGTAGAAAAAATCGAACTGTTCGGCTCGAGAGACGAAGCGAAAGTCTTCTTTGCTAAATTCAACGACGGAAGGTGTGTTTTTTTCCAACAAATATATATAGTACAGGAAAAGAAGGACAATAAAAGGAATTTTTGGATATTTACACCTAATTCTAGTAAATAAACAAATAATACATTTAGTCTAATGCACTTGAGCATAAATATTCTTTAAATAAACAATGAAGACGAAACAAAGATTTTAAGTTTACCCCTATAGATAACTCGGCTGATTCTGTAATGGGCAATCTATCTTTTAGAATTTTTAGTAAGCTTTTTAATGATCTCACGCGCATTTTGAGATGTTGCACTTGAGATTGCAAATTATGTATTTTATTTCTTTGCTCGAATATTGTTGTTTTTAAAATTGTAATATTAGTCTAAGTTTATTGGGACTTGAAAAATCGGTGCTATCGATATCACCATCGTTTCTTTCTATTAAAGAGTTTTTGCATAAATTTAGTTATTGTAACAATCTTAATAATTTATACTGATAGACAAGAGACATTTTATTGTTTTATTTGTACCACAAGAAATGACATTAAAATATAGAATTCTTCAGTTATTTTCTTGTTACATATTTGTAAATAGTGCCCGAAGCTTTCATTTTCCCGTGTCTGCACATTACAAAGGGTGGAAAGGTCTATTAGGTCTAATTCGTAGGTCTGTGGTTTTCCCCATTGGTGATGTTCAGTGAGAATGAATGTAAAAAATATCCTTTTTTACCATTTCACATCATAAGATATCTTATTCTACATAGCCAATCAGTATAAAATATATCTGGGTTAAAATTATATCGTGCAAAACTTTATCCCCCAATATATCAATAGTTTCCCCTTGCATTTATTACCATATCTGGGTAAATGAGAATTGAAAGAGGGCCACATACAATTCTCAAATAGTTACCATTATATTGAGAATCAAAAAGTTCATTTCATCATTCAATGCTGATCAATGTCATGACAGAAACTAGCCGAACATTAAAATTAAAAAAAAACTTATTTTATTTAACTGAAACTTTAAAACATTTGAAAATAAATTGAAGATTAAAAATACCTGGTGACTACTGTTCTAGAACGAGAGGTGACCAAGCTTACATTTTGGAAGTATTTATAACATCTGAAAAAATTACAAGTTAGCGGAAAGAGTTTATACAGGGAGGTTGAAATATGAGATCGAGTGGAATTCTTTTATATCCACAAGTAATTGCATATATAGGATGGTTAAAATATGTAGCTACAGCTACACAGGTACGTTTAGAAAGTATTATAAAGAAATGTTATGATCTACAAGCCGTTCCATTTACCGGATGGTTGAAATTTAGGCTGGAGTAGAATTTTGAGGATACAGGGTTCTACAAAAATGTTATATTGGGTGGTAAATAAGTAGTTGCATATACAAGGTTGTTGAAATATAGGGTGAAGTAGAATTATAATTATACAGGGTTGGTAATAAATGGTAAAAACATTTTGTTATATAGCAGTTGCATATATGGAGCACCTGAAATATGGAACGCAGTAAAGTTATAGTTACACAGTGTGATTCAAATAAGGTTAGAAAAAGTTGCAAATGAAGGGTGCTTTAAATGAAGTGTGGAGAGAAATTATACTTTATAATGTGGTTAAAAAAATATGAGGAAAAATTGTGAAGTATCGTGGTTCATAATCAGGTGCACATATAGGATAGTTGAAATATAGCGTGGAGAAGTGTTATAGTTAAGTATTTAAACAATGTTATATTGGCTGACCAATAACCAGCAGCATAGTTGTAATACCTACAAAGTGATTAAAAAAAAGTTGAACATAATTGTTATATACGGTGCCCCATAAGCAGTTGCAGTTTTGGTGAAATATATTGCGCATTGATGGATTTAAAGTTATACAGGGAGGTACAAATGTTATATTGGGTGGCCGATAAGTAAGTTCATATACAAGGTGGTTGAAATAGAGGGAGGAGTAGAAGTATAGTTAAACAGGTTGGATAAAAATTATGTGTAGGATAGAACATGATATATGCATATATGGATCGAAGTAAAATTATAGTCATACAGTGTGATTAAAACAATGTTAGAAAATACATATACAGGTGATTGAAATATAGGGTGGAGACAATTTATACTTTCCAGGGTGGTTAAAATATTGTTATATAGTAGTGGAGCAGAGTTATAGTTAAGAGTTTAAAAAATGTTATATTTGGTGGCCCTAAGCACGTGAACATACAGGGTAGTTGAAGTATTTTCTAGAGTAAAATTATGGTTATACAGAATTGTTAAAAAAATAAGTTCTAATGTTTGACTGATTGGTAGCAGTATATACAGGATGGTTTTAATGTAGATGGAAGTAAAATTATAGTTATACAAGGCGGTTCAAAAAAACTATGATTAAAATTAAATAGGATGGCCAAAAAGCAGTTGCAGTTTGGGTGAGTGTTTAAATAAAGTTTTGGTGTTTGGGTGCTAAACTGTGCTTTTACATTTGTGATAGACCAAGGGTTGCACAGGCATTTCCATTATGGTGGATCGAAAAGTTTAAAAAAATTGTTATATAGGGCATTAACAGTTGCATATTACTATTTGGAATACGTGAAATATGAGGCGAAGCAAGATTATAGTTTTAGAGTGCGATTAACGCAATGTTAGAAAAAGTTGCATAAAAACGGTGATTAAAATCAACGAATATAGACTCTTATAGAAGCGCACGTCTTATGGAGAGAATGTCCTCTGTTTACATGTTAGTATGTTACCCACGCGATGGGGGCGCTGGTAGTTCAATTAATGTGTCATGTATATACAATATTATTGAAGTACCAAACAGTAGAAGCGTTAGCCGAGCGCTTAAAGCGTCCGGTCACTAATCTGATGTTCCTGGGTTCAATACCCAAGAACAGATATGTTTTTTTGGTTTTTTAAACATATTTCTTTATTAATAAATTTGATGAATCAATTTTATGTATCACTTTCATTATTTGCATTAACATATTCCGTTAATATTGACAAAAAGATCATATGAAGTATTTAATAGTTGCAAGTTGGTAGTCTTTTAATGCGAGTGCAAAAATCGCGCCAAACCATTAGTTTTTTATTGGCAGGTAACAAAGCTGCATATCATTACAGTTTATATATTGTAAAATCTTAAAATAGAGATTTAATATTTACTTAATTCAAGTGTAGATAGATTTCTTCGACATTCTTCTAATATTTATTTAGATGAACAAACACTTATTCAATATCTATACTTGAATAAAATAAATATTAAATCTCTATTATAAGATTTTACAATATATAAACTGTAATGATATACAGTTTTGTTACCTGCCAATAAAAAACTATTGGTTTGGCGCGATTTTTGCGCTCGCATTAAAAGACTACCAACTTGCAACTATTAAATACTTCATATGATTTTTTGTCAATATTAACGGAATATGTTAATGCAAATAATGAAAGTGGTACATTAAATTGATTCATTAAATTAATTAATAAAGACATATGTTTAAAAACAAAAAAAAACATATCTGTTCTTGGGTCTTGAACCCAGGAACATCAGATTAGTGACCGGACGCTTTAACCGCTCGGCTACCGCTTCTACTGTTTGGTATTTCAATAATATTGTATATACATGACACATTAACTGAACTACCAGCGCCCCCATCGCGTGGGTAACATACTAACATGTAAACAAGGGACATATTTTACTTAAGGCATGTCCTTCTATAAGGTTCTATATTCGTTGTTAAAATACAGTCTGGAGAGAAACTAATTGTTATATAACGTAGTTCATGAGCAGATGCATAGCTGAAATATAGGGTGGAATAGAGTTATAAGTAGGTGTTAGAAAAGTTATATTGTGACAAAGAAACAACAGCATATACAGGATGGTTGCACTATAGGGTGAAGTACAGTTAGTTATACAAGGTGATTCAAACTAATGTCGAATACAATTGTTATATAGGCTGGCACTTGCAGTTTGGGTGAAATATATTCGTGATTGGGAGATTTGTAGTTTGGAAAAATTGTTATATAGGACAATTGTTATATAGGACAACCCACATGTACCATAATTTATTTCTTTTAGTAAAGACATTCAGTACGCGAGTGAAACCGCGGGTAACGGCTAGTATGGAATAAAATAAGTAGTTGATTAAATATAAAATGCAAATGAATAAGATTAAATTTTTTTTTGAAAAATTAAAATGATTACAAATAAATTGGAAATATAAAATTCAAAAATTATATAAATTTAACAAAAATCGTTTTTACATACATGTTTCTTTCACGAAATGTCTTTTAATTGGACGTCTTCTTCGATTGGTTCTCCCAGGTGGATGCTTTCGCGTCGTCTTGGGACAAGGCGTCTGAGGCGTCTTTGAAATAGGCCTGATGAAAGGGCTGGTGGAATTGGAGGGTCATCACTGGAACTTTGGATGGCTATAAGGGCTCGTCTTCTGCGTCTTCGGCATTTGCAGTAGACATATAAAATTATTAGACAAATTATTAGTAATATTGTCAAAATTGTGAACCAGGATAGGCTTTTGGTTACGTATGGTTGATTTATCAAATCATCTAGTTGGTCCGAATATTGCTATAATTTGTGTTCTGCTATACTGAGGTCTTCGGTATTTAATTTGTTCAATTTTAAGGGTTTCACATTTGGGAAATGAACATTTGAAGGCATGTTCTCACAGCAACTGTATGGTACGTTTACTGGACGGATTTTATGTGAAATATAATAGGAAGTTTGTCGACATTATTTTCGTAACGATGTTTCGACTTTCGCATGTAATAGTCACAGGTAATGGGTCTGATACTGAAACTTACCAGTAGTTTGTGGAAAGTTCTTGAATGTTATATTCTTTTGCATAGATTACGACTGTTTGACAGGTTTTTGGAAGGCGGCCTGATTGGTTTGAAAAACTGAGCTTCACATAAAGCTTCACTATCAATAGGATAGGGTAAAATGTCTAACATATTTTTGTTCTTCTATCAATGTCTTTACAATTTTGTAATAAATCCGTAGTTACGTAAAGCAATGAATCATCATTTCTAGCGATGAATGCTTGTAATTCAATGATCAACATATTGTGCAACAGTGGAAGTATATATGGGAATTGGAAGTTCGTTCTTTTGCAAAGATTCTGAGATTGTCTGAATCGATTTCACCCAATCGTTCGGGGTATAGAACTGTGTAATACTTTTAGTTTAGCAAAGGAAATTGAATTTAAGACATCGTCTAGAGTTTCCTCTATAAAAACATAGCATGTCATAACAGATTGCTAATGTTTTAATTTGAGCCTGATAAAATGCGAGATCATTAGTGAGATCTGAAATTGATTTTTGAATTTCAACAATGTCGTTATTAAATGTTTCTTCATCTACTTGAAGTTTCTGAATAGTTGAATTAAAACTATTTATTACTGAAGCTGTTACGATGATTTGATTTTTTAATAGATTTTCAATCTGATGTTCATCCTGAGTAATTTTGTTTATACAATTATTAAAATACTCTCCATCAGAAGCGTCAAGGTCGCCTGAGATAATTTCCATATAGTTCCTGCCGTTTAATATACCGCGTTTGCTTCTACTAGAAATATAGCTTCTAGTGTCTGCGAAAATATATCTATATTTTTCATTTACATTTTTCGAAATTTGCCTAAGAAGACTTACGTGTGTCACAATTTCTGTTTTAAAAGCCATCATACGATTAGTGTCTTCACTAAGAACATCTAACATATGATCTAAAATGTTATCATTATTGTCTATAGCGGGTTTGATTGAACTGAGTTCTTTATAAACAAGGAGAGTCCACTTAGAGTTGGAAATTTTCATATTACGTTCCTCTTAAAAATAAATCCCTATTGTTTTGTTCACAGGATTTAAGGAATATTGGGAGTTTGCAATTTTATAATAATGTTCCATTTTGTTATTTAAATCGCGTATATATTTTGAAATCAATTCCAAATTCCAAATATTAACTCATACGGGGTGAAACCTTGAGTTTAATTTTTTGTGTTATTATAACAAATAAACGCACGTGGAAGTACATTGAAAGGATGCTCATTGGGATTTTCTGCGATGTTTGGTGTTATCATTTCTGATAAAGTAGCGTGGAAACGTTCGATCGACCCATTCGATTTAGGATGGTTTACACTGGAGAAAGTTGATATTATAAAGTTCGCATAAGTCTTTCATGAGTGTATTATCAAGTTCTTTTCCGTAATCAGAGTGTATGCGTAAGGGAGTGCTGTAATGTTGGAAAAAGACTAAAAGAGTATTTATTACTGATGAAGCCTGTTTGTCTGAAAGGCGATAAGCTTGGGTGAATTTTCTTAACTCATTACTGATGGTTAAAGCATAGTTCTTTTCAGGGTATTCGAAAATACCTATTTTGATTCTTTTGAATGAAGTTTTAGGGGTTTCAGTAACAATGAAAGGAGCGCTTAAATTTTTGCGACAAAATTTTACTTTTTGACATATTTCACACGAGTTAATGTATTTTTCTCGGGCCAATTGTATTTTTCTTTTATTCTTCGAATTGTTTCAATAATAACTCTAATAAGATTACTTTTTCCATAGTGATACTGTTATAAGATGATTGGAATTTGATCTTCATTTGGGGTAGTAATAAAATTTTGACAAATTTTAAATTTTATGTCTTTGTCACAAAAGATATATGAGAATATTTCTAGAGTTGGAAGTTCAACATTATTTTCGGCGTAATAAGTTTGTGAAGGTTCAAAGTAATTTTGGCAGCTACACAATATATAAAATAAGTGAAGAGCTACCTTTTCTGGGTCAAAGGGTATAGGGATTATGAAATATTTTCTATCTTTTAAGGATCTTTTTTACTTGAAAGTATATTAATTCTGTCTATTTCAAAAAAGTCATCGATTATTTTATTATGTAGTTCTGTTAGCTTATTTTGCCAGAAGAAGGTTATGATAGGTTTGTGTTTGTCTGGGACTTGTGAATTTGAGATTTCAATTTTGGAATAGTCTATCAAAGATTTTGTTTTATATAGTTCTGCGAATCTATTAAATTCAGAAATCATTTTTTCTTCGTCGTCAAAATTTTGAATATCAGGATTTTCGGGAATTGAGTCTTCATCTTCATTTGAAGCATACATTTTGGAATGTAGGTTTATACAATCTTGAAAGTGATTTATTCTGATGCGAGATAATCCATCTGCGTTCTTATTTTGCTTTCCAGGTTTGTATACTATTCTGTATTATATTCCTCTAATTTTAAACGCCATCTGGCAAGTCTGCTGCCAGGGTCCTTTATTGAAAATAACCATGTTAACGGGCGGTGATCGGTCCAGATTACGAAACGTCGGCCAAAAATTTTCCCTCGAAATGTCTTGGCTGCCCACACAATGGCAAGGAGTTCTCTCTCAATTATGGAATATTTGTTTGCTGCTGTACATAGGGTTCGAGAAGCATACGCGATAGGAAGATCCTTTCCTGTGGGTCCTTGTGAGAGTACTGCACCAATAGAATGAACTAGCATCAGTGGTTAGAATAAACTCTTTATCATAATTTGGGTATCTTAGAATGGGTTCAGTGGTTAGAATTTCTTTAAGTTGTTTAAACGAATTTTTACAATCATTATCGAATAGAAAGCTGACATTCTTTTGCAGAAATCTAGTAAGAGGTTTAGCAATTTTGGCGAAATTTGGAATGAAGCGGCGATAATATCCTGTCGAAACTGTGAATTTGGTCCAACCAAGAGCTTCTGCACGTCCCTCTTAATCAGAGGATGATTTTCTATTAGCTTTTTTAGACCTTCTGCAAAAAAATCCCTTTGTGACAAGAGACCATGAAGAATAGTTCCTAATGTTAAATCCATTTTTGTGAGCATATCAAAAGAAGTATTGTGTGAAACCCTGTGCGATAACTGGGTATTTACCTTGAGGGCTTTTCCCAAAAGTCCTCTACATCATAATCTTTTTTTAAGACCACACTCATCAAAATTTATATTTCGTAACAACCGCTAGTCATTATCTAGTCCTTGTAAGTTATTTATCAAATTTGGAAACTATGTACCTAAATCAAAAATACTTGAGTTCTTCGACTTATACCATTACTGGTGTGAATGTATTCTAACTTAGCGAAGACTGAATTTTTTAATGGAGACCTAGATAAAATTTGTTTAACACCTTCATTGTAAAACTCAAGACACTTTATTTTAAATTATGTAGTACATTTTGATTGCAAGAACTTGCACTGATTTCAACTCCAAAATACACATTTTCAAGTGGTAAAAAGTTATTCGGGTTTCTAAAATCAATATCACCTACATTATTATTTCTTAAAACTCCGTCTTTAATATAACATTCCATAATTGTTTTTACAGTATTGGTAATTTCTCTGTATAAAATATGAATTTCTGGAATTTCACTTTGCATCAAAATATTTAGTTGCAAAAAGAATGGCTAAACATATGACAGAAAATGTAAATAAAGTTTCTTTTCAGGACGTTGAATTTTTTCTAAAATGGAAGTTGCTTGTAGATTATTACCAGTTAGTTGACTGGTCTATAACAAATAATGTTAAAACATTATATTGTGAGACATCACCTTGAGGTTGAATGGTGTAGCATTTTCACCTGAGATCCATTAATAAAATCTTGAAATTGTTTCAACTCACCTGTTCTTTTTGGGCTACTTGAAAAATAATCATAAATATCTCTGGTTAACATATCTATTTCCCGAGGTGACTTCTCACATGAATAAGAAGCACATAAGTGAAAATTGTGATAGATGCACTTCATTTAAAAATGTTGGGAATAAATTCCCTTAATCTAGATGCTACAGAGTTATGAACTCCCATAATATTGTTGGCTCCATCTGAAGCAAATCCAATGCAGTTATTTTCACATGATATTTTATGGAGTTTAAAAAAGTTAATTGTATGCTCAAACAGAGCTGCACCAGTTGCTTCTTTTACAGGAATTAGAGCCAGGAAAAATCCTTGTTAGGTTAGCAAACTTTGCACCTACAAAATGATTTTTGTTTTGTAAATATTTTTAGTGTAAAAAACCAAATACAACTTAAGTTATATTTTGTAACTTACCATGCAAACGACATTCCACTGTTACTTTCAGTTACCCAGTTAATATCATTTTCCCAACTCTTTTTATATTTTTGTCCATAGGACGTAGAAGGCTGATGCTTTTTTTAAGTGAGATTCGGATAATTCGGATTTACCAGAATCATCTGATTTTGAAAATTGAGACGTAGACATTATTGACAGTATCGTTATTAGTTATCAGTGAACAATTATCAAATCACTGAAGTAACAAGCAACGAACATTAAACGACACAATTGTTGTTGCCCCGCGCCTGTCTGGCGATGCCCTTGAATAATATAACTGTGTCTATTGAGGACATAGAAAATTGTATAGAAAACCTTGGTCAACTTTTATAGTCATGGTCTTGAAAATATTCATCCTTTAATAGTTAAAATCCTCTGCTATTATTATTAGATTGTGGTTAACAACTATTTGCAACTTATCTATTAGTTTAAGTGTCTGTCCAGATCCATGGAAGATATCATATATATATATAAATATATATTATAAATTCCGAAATCAATAATTATCATCCAATTAATAAGTACAATATTTTTGGTAGGTCAACTTGGATTTCTTGTTGCCCTATCAACCATCACAAACCTCTCTGTATATCGTGACTGTTAGGTTTCTAATATTTATAAAAGTATTCTATTTATATAGATCTGACCAGAGCTTTGACCTTGTTAATATTGATTTACTTTTTACATGCTTATGTCGTCATTCCTTATTGGACGTCAACAAGTTGTAAAGATTAAATGCTCTACCAGTTACTATTCATGTCATACCAGGTGTTGCTCAAATTATATATGTGCTCATCAATTGTCTTATGTTTTTTCAATGATGTACACCTTACGATATAAAACGGCGAGTTTTTACTTTTTGCTGATAATGCAAAGTTCTTCAAAATAATTACAGCTTTGAAACTTGGTATGCTGAAAAATGTTTAACCATTTGCTTTGGTAAATCTTATGTTCCTTTTAGGCCCTATGCCCTATCATTTTGACCATTTAAAAGATCTAGGGATCATCTTTGATTCCTATTTATCGTTTAAAGATCGTATTGAGCACTTTATTTGAAAGCTAATAAAGCTTTATTTTATTAAGATGTGTTCTAAAATAAGTTTTCAAATCCTATGACTTTTTTAGGCAATTATACTTTTATCATAAGATAAACCTGAGGTACGTATATATAAATATACGTACCTCAGGTTTACACATTTGTTAGTTCTTACTAAAAAGCTAAAAAGGCATAATCATCAAAATTTGAGATATACTGCTTTAGAACTGAACAAGGACTTCATTTTACCAACCACATTTATATGCCTATTTATCACTTCAAATTTGCGATTAATTGTTTTCATTTAAAATTCTAAATAACTACATCGATTGCCCGCTTAGCTGCTATCTAAATTTAAATGCTTAGAAATAGACAGTTATTCAAAATCACATTACAGCAAGGTCAAAAACATACTATTATTGTTGGTACACAATCTCACAAAAAAAGGTGCTAACCTGAGGACTATGTGTACGCCATGTTTTTGGGGTCGCTGAACTCGAATCCGGGGTCATTTTCATCCCAGTACGTCTGGGTTTAGCCATAACTTCAAAAACTCTGACCCCGCACTATTCTTATAGAAAATCGCTTTCCGCTATTTTTTTTTGAAACTTTGTCATTGGATAGTTAGTTCTATACTTGTGGATCAAAAGTCTCCATGGGCTCAAACTCGGAAAAGTCTTTTGTTTCGAGATATAGCCCAATTTTTTTATTCAATGCAATCTTTACATTATCAACATAAGCAAGCAAGTGTAATTTAAATGTTGCTGGAGATCGTTTATAAAACAAATAAATAGAATTGGTGAAATGTGACCTCCATGTGACACCCCAGATGTCAACTCTAATGTATCTGATCGATAATTCTTTATTTTGACTTGTTGATAAGGATCTTCAAGATAATTCTGCAGCCATTTCAAAAATGTACTCCCAATTTCTCAAGCTGTTTAAGAATGAATTAAGTTATCCGGTCAAATACATGGGAGAAATCTGTACAAACACCATTACTTTGAAATCCCTATTCTATTGCATCTAGTATAATTTTCTCACAGATCAAAAGATTGGTTACTGTGGATCTAACCTTCATAAATCCATGTGGCTCCTGAGTTATAATATTTCTGAACACAGTGATAACCATAGCTGAAACTATTTGCTCAAAGAGCTTGGGAATAATAGTCATTCTTGTTAATGCTCTATAGTGACATTAGATTGATCTCCATCTGTAAAGATGAATGTCACATAATTTATTTTCCAGTAATCTGGAAAGGTACCTTGAGACAATGATAAATTAAACATCAGTTAAGACACAGTATGTATTTAAAAAAATGGCAACTGGGATTCCATCTGGACCATCGCCAAGGTTCCCTCTCAAATTCATCAATGATGTATTAACCACTCCAGTGTCAATGGTGACCGCACTAATGTAATTAGGAATTTGATGACCTACTTATGAAGTTCAGAAATAATTCGAGAAAAATTCTGTCTGTGGGAGATGACTTTTTGAGTGAACAAATTTCCAAAAAACATTATTATTAATACTACTTTCAAGGTCAAAGATGTAACTGTAGTAGCCTTCACTACAAAGAATCTTGTATCTATTTCTAAGCCAACAAAAATCTTGACAGGTATTCGACTTTATAGGATAAGTTTTTTAAGCTTATTACTAAACCACAGAGGAAATTTCCTATTTCTAAACTGATACTTTGGACAAATGTCAATAACATCAAATAAAATATCATAAAACCTACTAACAATACTTAACATTTACATCAAGAGCAATTAAAAACAGTATCCCAGTCAACATACGACAAGTATAAATTAATATCTCTATAATTAGCAAGGTTAAAATTGTAATAAGAATAATTAAAGCTTAGTTGACTAATATCACATACAAGATTTAAACTAAATTAGAAATGATTTTACAATTGAACTGTCACTAAGACACACTGATCCAGAGTTTAGGCTGGTAAATATCAAATATAAAAACTCGTTATTTGCATTTGCAGTTAACCTGTCCTGTAATTCTGTCCAGAGTATTGGCGGTTAATTGTACCACATAATACTACATCACATTTATCTGGGGAAAGAGATATATCATATTCAATACAGCCTCATAGTAGGAACCTCTTATATATATGTTGGAGTGATGAGCAGGAACTTGAATTTAATGAGCAATAACATCAGTATATCTGATACTTGCTCAGATCAAACTCAGTATTAGCTATATCACTACTTGAGAATGACTCAGTTAAAAGCAAGCACAATATATTTCTCAGCAATGAGTTATTAGGAAAAAAACCTTAGTTTTTGTTCTTAGTCCTCATACATTTTGGTAATATCATTCCAATAATCCTATTTTTGTTTTCTTGGTGATTTCTGTGAAAATTTCTTCTATAGTGCTTACTATTAGTACATGGGAAAGTGAATTGTTTTGATTATATTGACTAGCCATAGATTTGGATCTAAAATAATTTGGTCATTTTGACCCTTATCAAATGTTATTTTAAATGATGTTACATGTTGCTCTTAGACTTTAATTTCTCACAGTTGTAGTACAGGAATATTTTTATCTTTTAAATAATATACTAATTGACTTTCAGTATATTCTTGATTAACATTACCACTATAAAAGGTCTTATCCCCTTTAGCTGCATATAAGTTTATTTAACTATTATTTGTACCGTTCATTGTTGAGTTGTGTATTGCTGGAGCCAATGGGGCTTCTTGTCTTGGATCTGGCAGACTATTTGTATTTTGAATGTTGACCTGTCATATGGCATTCTGGACAGCAGTAGTTACCCAATGTAATAGGTGATGAAGGAGTTGGAGCCACGAAGTTATTTTCTGTAAGTGGATTACAACAATTGGATTCCTTCACGGTTTTGTCAGAGATAATTGAAATTTTGGTTTCGGTTATTATCAGTTTTATTTTTTAATAACTTGATTTCCTCTTTGAGGTCTTTAATTTTACCAGCTACCTCAAATTGCTTACACATGTTGCTCACTGACTCACACTTGGTTAATCTACTCTTTTTCTTAGACAATCACAAGTCAAATAATTTAGGCAGTAGTAAAACCTGAAAGGCATTCATGACTTAATGCAACGAAGTAGTCTAACTAGGTATCAGTCTAACTTCTTGAGCTGGGATTTTATTGCAATTTTGACAACTAATTCTCTAGCACATATCACAAGCAAAGTCAAACACTTTATAAGTTACATTCAGAGTCACAAATATAACACACACGTACCATGGTGAGGTTAAAAGTTGTTATTTGAATGTTACTTTTATCCAACTAGCTATTCAAATTCCTTTAAGTACACAGCAAGATTCTCACACTACTCATCAACCACAATAGGATTATACAATACTATTCTTTTCCCAAAAAAATTATGTTAAATGCGAATTAGGTTCTTATTAAATTATTGGCTGACTGGCTTACAACCGCAAATTCTAAATGCGTCGGGCGGGATTGGAAGAAAAATAAAATTAATAAACATTAAATATTGTTTACTTTTGCTTTTGACATTCTATATTGAGGTTACGTCAATTTGAAATTTTGAAATTTGAATTGTTATGACAACGTTACACAAAAAAAATTGCAGTTTTGTGCCATTTGGGAGGTAATGCGTTTCAGGATACGCCAAATAGAGGATTACCGGTAAATCAAACAAAACAAAACACCGAAACCAGTGATTCTCCGGCAACAATCTAAAGGTGGCAATTCTTGAATTAGTTTTATGACCCTAGAAAACTTTGTCAAGTCTATAAAATAAGTACAATCATACCACGGTGTAAGATATCAAGGTGGACCGACTCGTATCCAAAGCTGAAAAATTAACGAGGATTTCATTTAACAACCGCCGATGGCACCACCATAACATGTGTACCAATTATTTGTTCAAAAAATTTAATAACCTGGAAAATATCGTAAGAATTAAATCTGGGTTAGTTTCTTAGATACACAAATATTATTAAAATGGTAAATAGTGCTTTAAATGGAGTTTAATATGGGGGGTCAGGAAATAATTTCTTAAAGGGTACCCACTATCTCCTAAAAGTTATGAAATGTATAATTGTAAATACTGTTATGTGGTAAAAAATAGTAATTTATTAAAAAAAATACCTAATAAGGAACTATTTTCAAAATTTCCTTGTTCAAATTTTGCTCTAAGATTAGAATTTTTCAAAATTATAGTCATGAGTAGACCGTGACCATCTATCATCAATCAAATTGGCACTACATGTTATTTGTGTATTTATTTAGAAATAATTTTTCCGATTTCGAAATACCTCAGCATCATTTCCACCTGAAAAGTTTTAATATTGAAAAAACCTCTTAGACTAACTAAAGAGAAACAACAAATAAATAATGCGACATATTTTACCTGGTGACTGTATACGAATATGTGTTCCATCCAATCCTCCAATAATTATTGGAAATCTGGCTACATTGAAAAAGTTTGTTTATTGTTTAATAATAGTGTTATGTTCGGGCATTTTAATAGATTGAGGGGCCAATCGGGTTATTGCATTTGACACTTTTACTACTATTCTTGACACAGTGGAGCTCAGATGTCCACCAGTGGCAAAAACTCTTAGGCAGGTGAGAAGCTGATTCATAGGTGAAACAACATTATTACTAGTAACATAATAAGGGGTTAGACTAGTTCAATTTAAGAGTTACGTATACTTACAGGTTACCATTAGCATATGCTAATTCTGGCTCTATCAAATCCAGAAGATATCTCAGAGTATTCTTATAAAGCCTAAATCTTCTAAAAAATGTCATATTAGGAAGGTCCTCTAATGAATTATTTCTGATGTATATTTGTTTAGGAAATCCAAATTCAATAATTTCGAGGACATCGATGTTGTCATCAAAAATATCATCAAAATCCATTGTTTAGAAGTAAACTTCTCAATCATGAAATATTCCACCTATTCTGAATTTAGAGATTACGAAAAACTAATATTGAGGTCATAAATAAAGCCGAGTTTACTTGTTTAAACCCTGAAATTTGGAAAATATAAAATGAAGTTTGATTAACTTTCATTTTGCACTTTATATTTTCAATACATGTTTTAAAGCCATTGAAAACGAGGTCAGAATAGACGTTTGGTTTTTCCTTGAATATACAGATTTTTGTTTCCAATGTGGTGTTATTTCCCAAGAACACATAAAAATAATCCAGAATATGCCACAAATAACATTTAGAAGACAATGTACCATCGAAATAAATGAAACTAATATTGAAATTAAATTTATTTATTTAAAAAAGATAAATTAACAAATACAGTTGAAAATGCACTACTTATTTATACATTAAAATGATTCATAGTTAAAAGTAACAAAAACATCATAAATATCAATATTATATATTCAGTGAGGGATGTGTTGGTAGAAACAAATACATCATTTTATCAAAAAAATGCACAAATAGTTAGAGTTTTCAATTTTTAATTTTGCTTGTGTTTTTTTGATAAATTCATAAATACAGGGAAGTCCAAAAATAAGTTATTATTATCAAATTCAATTTTTCAAATAGAAATGAAAAAGATTAGCAATCAAAGTATATAATCAATATAGAGCTAAAAAATTCAGCCATACAACAACTTGAAGTGTGACTTGTCCATTGCCTGGAAGTTAATTTCTAATAATATTAATACTTACTTTGTTTTGCTAATCTTTGTTACTGACTACTTACTTATTAGTTTGATCATAAATTTCAAAATCATTGTTATTTTAGGTATAAGATATGCTACAAATTACTGACTTGTTCAATATTCCTTACAAATATTAATTTTATACCCCTGAAAAATTATGCCGTAATCTAAAAAATGATTAATAATGCTCCAAGAATTAGACTTGAACAACGTTAACATATGCTATTTCATATATATAAATAAATAAATTACACAAATGCTATTCGGTATAGTATATACAAATTACTTACCTGATACGATATTGCTTACCAAAGATATTCTATTACTGCTACAAATTATTTAATATCTTAAGCTTCATGGAAATCAATTCGGCTAAGTGTGAATCTTGGATATTTTTGTAATTCATGTTATTAAACTGTTCCAAAATGGCCTGCTTCTTCTATTCACAAATTTTATCAAAACATACATTTCTGTAGCTGCAAAATTATGAAAAAAAAAACAGTGCAAATCTCACATTATAGTTATAAACAGAAAGAAACTCTATACATGCATACTTCTCCAGTTTTACGAGCTGTAATGGGCCTTCCTTTTTGATTTACATGTTCTTTGCCCTGAACGTTTTCTGATTAATAGGATTTGCTTTTATAATTCATCTCTCTTTTTCTTTGGGCACTCAGTACTCACTTCATGCTTATTTGCCTTTGTTTCCACAACAAATTTCACGATCGTGAATAGACCCGCGAGAATATTTTAACATAACCAAACTTTAAAAACATATGACCGAATGATGCGATGGTCGCTCCTCGTTCACTTTCCGACAAAAAACGCACAAGTCAAGGACATAGGCTGTTCTTGCGTAGAACAGAGGGATGTATGTCGTTTTTTGCCAGAATCGGCGATATTTCAAATTATTAAACAAAGTCATTTTCGTCAAATTTTGGATTTTTTTGGATGTTGTCTCAAATCTTCATAAAGATGATGATATTCCCAAAAAGATATCTTTCCGTGTTAATAGGATGAGCAGAAAACTTCAAGTATATAATATTTAGTAACACTAGAACATAACAGAATTTCTTCCTCGGTATCGGTCATTTTAGACAATGTTTCAACTGCTTCGTTATTATTGAAGCTTCAACATAAACGCCCCATACAAGCAGAAGGTACTTATTACAAAAAGGCACCCTAAAGTCATTGTTTGGAGCTTGGATGGTAGAAGTGGAATTATACCATAGTTTGATATAAAATAAAATTACAAAAATATAAATTCAGTGTAAATTTTTCTTCAGTTAAAAGATTAAACTGATCACTAAATAAAAATATTTTCAGACTGCCTTCGACATCCATCGCGCATGATGCATGGCACCAGGTCATGTAAAAGAAAATGATTCTTCAAAAGAAGTATCAAGAAATACTAAACATAAGAGTAGAAGCTCTCGCTAATCATCGCGAGGCTGTGACATCTGAAAAAAAAACAAATAATCAATTGTAGGTTAGGGACTAAAAAGTTTCAATAAGAGCAATAAATAATTTGTACCTGTAAGCAATTATTAATAAAAGTAACAATTTCAGCTAACGAATATGGGCACATTAGAACCGGATGTCGTTTTCTAAAAACTTTGAATACTCCTCTCAAAATAATCTCCATTATATAATGGCGTCATGGAAGCCAAACTAATTTTCTGCCAAGTGTTTTTTCAATTACAACACAAGATCTTTTGTGAATATCTAAATTAGAGAAAGCCATAGGGGTAAAATCAAACGCAAACTTCATGAAAATTATAATCATACCAGTATTTACAGGTGGCGTATCAAAACACATTGCTCTCACATATGGAGCAACTTCCCACTGATTCAAAGAGTCAATAAGAGCTAAAGCTTGTTTAAGAGCAGTTCCGTCGTCAAATTTTGGAACTTCAAGAACTTGATTAACCCCAGAAATTGATAAAAGAACTGCAGTATGGTCCACAGTTGCCATACCTCTAATATCACTCAAAATTTTCCCCTCCCAATGCACCACATAATGATCGTCTTTTATTCTGATTTCAGATCCTTAGCCATATCTGACCTAAATTTAATTTGCGCTGGACAAATTATACTGTACATTCCGTGTGTTGTTCATGTCCTACTGCCTCTTGGTTTGAAATTCCAAATCCCTGTGTTTGGTTATTTTTTCAGCCTGCTTAGTATTTATATTATTGTTGTTAGGGATGGCTATGCCAATTAAGGTTGTATTTCTAGAGACTTTATACACTAAACTATATCTGGTCTATTGTGAGCAACTGTCCTATCGGTCAGTATCGTGCGGCGCAGTATAGCTTGTAGTTGTGATAGTTCAAATTTCAGTGATAGTTCCTGGTGCAGTATTTTTGCCACAGCATCGTGCCGTTCTTTGTATTCAGTTGTAGCGAATGCTTGACAAACATCTGTGATGTGCTGGATAGTTTCGTTTTTTTTCCTACCAAGTCTGCATCTGGCGTTCTTATTCCACGTCGGGGGCGGCACAGGTGTGGGGTGACGCGGGAGCGGAAGCAGCACGGCAGCGGCGCTGCGGGTCATTTTCCTGATGTTGTCTTGGCCTCAGGGAGAATGGATGTTGCCTAAAGCACAGCTTGGGTTTTTTTCGCATAGTTGCCTTTGTTATATTTTCGTTTACCGAATTTACTTTCGTCAATCTGCACCACTTTCCTACACCATCCTATTTTGCCCTTTATGTTTGTTGCTCTCTCAACTGGTAGTGTACTACAGCCTCTCGACAGTAGTTATACCAATCTTCTAAATTTTGTTGAGTGATTGCATTTTGTAAGACTATCGATTTAGGTACCAAAACATAAGGTGGAAAATTGTTGGCAAAGGTAGCTTGCTTCTTCCAAACCAAGTACCATTGGCACGACCCACACGGGACTTTGCCTGACCTTTGCAAGTACCCTTATTGCACACGAAGGTACCCAGTTTGGATGTGTCATTGAGAAAGAGAGACATGGGTTTACGGTGCACACAGCATATTTTATTTTTGTCCAATAACTCCTGTTCCAGTGTGAACTGTGAACACTGGTTTACACTACCCAACTCCTTATAAAGTTTGTAAAAGTTCCACTGGACAGTTAAAGTCCTCTCCCCTACAACAACAACAAGGTAATTCTTACTGATAAATACGTAAAACAGCATGTTTTTGGACACAACAATAATAGAAACAAAAAGCTACGGTAACTTCAATTTTAATAAAATTAAACATAAGAATCACTCAAGCATTATTCTTATTCCAGCCTACTTTTCAAATTTATCATTTTATTTTTCGCGGTTCCTAAATATTTGATTACTCAGAGAATTTGTTTCGTACCATTCTACCTGTAACATGGTGGGTTGCGGCATGTAGAGGTTGGTATGAAATTACTGTTCCATGTGAATCGATATTTGCTAACAATTTCAACACAAAACACAAAATATAATGATAAAGTGTAAACCGGTATAAAAAAGGTACGATTTCTGATATTTTAGAAAAAAAAACACATTGCCTAAGGATTTTTTCTCTTGAACTCTGCATATTTAATCTCTTTCCATCCCTTACAAAAAAAAATAGTGCATAGACTAACATTTTAAGCAAATATAGAAAGTTCTATCTACTTATGACAAGGGGTGTATAAATATTTGTTTTGCTGCTCATATCCCTATGCAAGCAAGACCGCCTGTATTTTCGCCGATCGACTTTTTTCAGAGGTTCAAATACACTGCCATCAAACGAACACATCTTGTGTTGTGAGATTTTCAAAAGGACTATGCTAGAATCTGTACCTTATTCAATATTCTTTAGGGCTATATGGGAACTGTTGTTGTCCAAAAGAAGAATACTTTCTTTAAAATACCTTGCATGAGCCTTAAAATGATTAAACATTTAGTTGAAATCATCTTCTTCCATCCTATCGTCTCCATTCGCATTTCCAACTTACTCTTGGAGTGTATATGAACTTTGGAACTATTCTGCATTAACTGCAATAGCTACTGTAACTGGTATACTACGTCCTGCATATGTGACCGAGTTTAGTTCGTATTATAGCTCTTTTTTTGTATAGTGGTTATCCTAGTTTCAACCATATTCCATATAGTTGACGCAGTATAATTATCTCGTCTTAGAATCTCTCGGTATAATTTTGAAAAATCAACATTTAACATTGCTTCCGGGGCTCTCACTGATAATTTTTAATTGCTAATTAAAACGCTAGCTTTCCATTCGTTCAAAATCTCATTTGATACATTCACGGTGCGACTTTCATTCCTGGTCTTCCCTCTTGTACTACTTTTGGTGTACATCAACATTCTTGTTTGTTGTTTCTCATTTATTTCTTAAATCAAGAATTTGCAGCTAAGACGTATTACCACTCCCATAAGCAAAAACTACAAAGTGTCCTCCGCTGTTCTTGACAATGGAAATTCTATTGAAATGCTTTTGGACACATTTGTAATTTACATTATTAATCTTGAAGATCACAATGTCTTCTGAAAAAGGAATTAACTTTATATATAATTATATTATGAATTATATTAGTTTTTTTATTTTAGTTAGTATTTATAGATTAAAATGCTTATTAGTTTCTAAAAATGGATCGAATCAAAATTGGTAATACCCGGGTGAGTGAAATAAATAGCAAACAGAAAAAACATAAAATTTTTCTCAACGTTTATACTTTTTAGCTCGATGGTCCAATATTTTGCTCAAAGTATTTAACATGCATCAACCAGTACGTTGAAAAAATTGAAACAGTTGTATATACCGCGACACCAATTTATTATTTGAAAAATATTTATTGAAACCGTGTACAAATTGTTTAAAAGTTTCAAAGAAATGTTGTATACCGATTTTCAAAAATAGAATGATCTCCCGTCAGTTTACTGCAGAGATTACACGTATCAGGTTTCGGATTTTTGTAACAATATATGTTATTTTCTGTAGCTTTTCTATTACACTAAACATACAGGGTCAACTTTATTGTAACAAAACTCTTCCACAAATGTTTAAGGATCATAATATGGCAAAATCACATGCTCAATTCGTATGCCGATTAGTGAATTAATCTTAGTGTACGTGCATACACAACATGAACATTCCTACCACACTTGGCCAATTATGAAATAACTTTTGTGTAAGTCATGTCACTTCCATGAAGCAATATTTTGTAAATATTTCGACGTATTCTGTTTCTTGTACTGTAAAAATCTGCTTTAAAACCATTTTTCAAAATATCCATGTTGAAAAATGTCTTCATCTGAAAATATGTTAAATACTTCGACACTTGTAAAATATAATTAACAGTAGGTCTCGTCCTAACTTCACCAAATAAATTTCGAATAGAAATTAAATTGTCTTAACTACTTATATTTCACACTGATTTTGAAAGTTAATAGAATAACTTCTTGTAGAAACGTGTTAAAAAACGTAACAACATTTAATTGCCATAGATTTAATAGTTTATAGTAGACGGAAACTTAAAAAAATTCTTGTTCTGTATAATACTAGATATTACTTCAAAATTATTTGTGTATATATATATATATATATATATATATATATATATATATACATGTGGGACGCATACTTTGGGGACAGCTTTTTTTATTGATTTTCTCTGCATACATAGGTCATATAAAAGGTAAATATTCTAAGGAAAAACTAATTTTGCTTATGTATACTTAATTTATGGCCAATATTTAAGAACAATGCATATTTTAGACTTTTTATATCTTACGTATAGTTTAAGGACGGTCCTGATACTATGCGCTACATATATGAAGTGAAAATTTTCTGGACAGTCCTCAATCTATGCGTTAAATATTTAGGTCATTCATATATATTCAGTATATATTGGGGACAAACAATTTATATCATAGGCATACTTTGGGGACACATGAATTGTTTGTTGCATATCGTAAAAATTTATTGCTGAAGCACCTACTTTATATTTTACACGCTCTTGCAAGAAATTAAAAGTGGGTATGGTAATTTTATAATTCTTAAAATTTGTTTATTTAATGTCCCTTTGTTCTTTTCTCGAGGACAAAAATATCAATTACCTCAGGTCAACTTTAAATTCAAATGTAAATTATTAATTCAAATATTTTCCAATGAACTTTTATCCATTGCCAATAGTCGATGGCTGCATTGTTACTAATCTTTATATATACATGAGAATGTTTGTCTGTACGTTCTTTATAAAATCCTAAACGGCTGGACCGATTTTGATGAAATTTTTTGCCTATGTTTGGGTGAGTCCCTGGATGGTTTAGATTTACAATTGGACCCGATAGGTGACACTAAGATCGGGTTCTAACTGCTCTTAAACGGCTGGAACGATTTTAATGATTTTTTGTGTGTACGTTTGAGTGGGTTCCTGGATGGTTTAGATTCCAAATTGGATCCGATAGGTGGCACTAAGATCGGTTTCAAACTCCTAAACAGCTGGACAGATTTTGATGAAATTTTTTGTGAATGTTTGGCTGGGTCCTACGATGTTTTAGATTTACAACTGGACCCGATAGGTGGCACTAAGATCGGGTTCTAGCTGCTCCTAAACAGCTGGACGAATTTGAATGTTTTTTTTGTGTATGTTTGTATAAGTACATGGATGATTTAGATTCACAATTGGACCCGATATGGGGCACTAAAATCGGGTTTTAACTCCTCCTAAACGACTGGACGGATTTTAATGGAATTTTTTGTGTATATTTAGATGGGTCTATGGACGGTTTAGATTTACAATTGAACCCGGTAGGTGGCACTAAGATCGGGATCTAACTCCTCCTAAACGGCTGGAACTATTTTAATGATATTTTTATGTTTGTTTGGGTAGCTCTTTGGATGGTTTAGATTCACAATTCGATCCGGTAGGTGACACTAAGATCGGGTTCTAACTGCTCCTAAGTAGCTGGATGGATTTTAATGAATTTTTTGTGTATGTTTGGGTGGGTCTTTGTAAGATTTAAATTCACAATTGAACCCGGCAGCTGCCTCTAAGATCGGGTTATAACTCCTCCTAAACGGCTGGAACGATTCTAATTTTTTTTTGTGTATGTTTTGGTGGCTCCCTGAATAGTTTAGATTCACAATTGGACTCGGTTGGTAGTACAAAGATCGGGTTCTAACTGCTTCTAAAAGGCTGGATGGATTTTAATGATTTCTTTGTGTATGTTTGGGAGGGTCTTTGGATGGTTTAGGTTCACAATTAAATCCGGTAGGTGGCACCAAGATGGGGTTCTAACTCCTCCTAAACGGCTGGACGGATTTTAATGGAATTTTTTATGTATGTTTAGATGGGTGTTTGGACAGTTTAGATTCACAATTGAACCCGGTAGGTGGTACCAAGATCGGGATTAAACTCCTCCTAAACGGCTGGAACCATTTTAATGATTTGTTTTGTGTATGTTTGGTTGGGTCTTTGGATGGTTTAGGTTCACAATTAAATCCGGTAGGTAGCATTAAGATCGGGTTCTAACTCCTCCCAAACGGCTGGAACGATTTTAACGATTTTTTTTGTGTATGTTTGGGTGAGTCCCTGGATAGTTTAGATTCACAATTGGAACAGGTAGGTCGCACAAAGATTGGGTTTTAACTGCTCCTAAACGGCTGGATGGATTTTAATGATTTTTTGTGTATGTTTGGTTGGGTCTTTGGATGACTTACGTTTACAATTAAATCCGGTAGGTGGCACTAAGATCGGGCTCTAACTCCTCCTAAACGGCTGGAATGATTTTAACGATTTTTTTGTATATATTGAATTCTAATATTTAAAGAACATTTGCTGAACCCGGCCACATTTGGGCAGAACAAAAGTTGGGTCAGCTAGTTTATCTATAAAAGTAGAGACAATTTTACTCAGCGTTGTCCTCATTACTTTTAATATACTTTCATCTTGGTGGTTACTTGTATACCTTCTGGTAAGGCAAACATTTATTTCGTCATTGGGTTATTCAAGTTGACCATGCTAATAAAATAGTAGCAGGGAATTTTAGTGGGTTTCTCAGTAATCACGATCAGTCCTATATCGAATTTGTTACGAAATAGAAACTAATTAAATAGTCTTAAATATCCGAAATGTTTTAAAATTTGTTTGTTTTTTAATTTGTAAATTAATAAGTTGCTCGTTCTAGTATGACATAAAGTTACGGCTAATAATAATTAGGTAAGGTTTTTCCAGTAAGGGGTCGTTCATACAATACGTTCTCCTACAGGGAGTGGTGGGAGTATCAGTTAGTGTGACGGGATGTGACAGTGGAGTTGGGAGGGTCTAAGGAAATGTGACGTTCACAATTCATCAAACATTTCAACTTTGATTTTTCTCCCGACCGTTTCATTTTTCCGTTGCTATATATTTTAGTTACATTAGTTTACTACTTGATATATTTACTAAGGTTTATTTTTCGACATCGACGTCGGTCACAATAGGTTCCTCTCTATATTCAATATCATAGAAAATAACTCTTTAAAAAATGTGGTGAATTTTTATTTTTATTGATCTCAAGTGATTCTAACAGAGTTAATTTTTTACTTTTTTTGATTTTCATAGGCTATGAAAATCAGAAATACAACATATCTACATTTGCCGACCATTTATTAAATGAAAATCATATTCCACAAACTACATTCGAAATTTTACATCTAGAACAAAAAAGTAAAAAATTAACTCTGTTAGAATCACTTGAGATCAATAAAAATAAAAATTCACCACATTTTTTAAATGACCAAACTGATACAAATATGTCTCCTTTACTTAATCTTAATATACTTACATAATACAAAATTCCAAATTATATTAATAATATTTACCTTCACTAATATTATACAGTAAACATATTGTGCTTTCTACCTATATACTCATTATTATCTTACAACACTATATAATATATTCAGATGTTTAGTATTTAGTTTAACATTTCATTCTGACCAAACCTGTCATCAGAGCGAAACAATTGTCAAGAAAAAAATAAATTTATGAAAATTACCACAATGGTTAGTGTTTTAATTCTAAGGAAATGCTAAAAATTTCGAATAAATGAGTTGTTAGCGTAATGAGCATTTAGGGATATACATATACAAACGTTTTTACCACTACAATCGTGTCTCATAAGAGAACCTATTTTAAAGGTTCTATTGTATTTATTGCTATATATTTATTTCATCCGTCACTTAGCAGTTAACAAAAGAAACTCTTACATTTCTCAATTTTATGCTAGTCATTAAGTGTACTACTCAGTCTACGTTAGCATTCCTAAGATTTAACAGATTTAAAAAAAGAAGATAGTTCAACCAAAGATTATTTAAAACTAAGAAAAAAAGTAATTCATTAAAAAGCAACTAAAAAATGTATTCCCAAAACGGACAGAAAAAGAGAAGGTGGTTGAGCTCTAAAGCTGCTATGCAATTGGGCGTTGAAAGCAGAACGGATGGATGAAGGTGAAGTAAATAGTTGTCGAAAAGAAACTATACTGCAGGAGCGATATGTAAGATTGTTCATACAGTGTGGGACAGCTAAATGGAATAAATTCGATAACGAATAAAGGAGGGCTTGTAGGGAAAAACGCTTGGACACTGCGATTTATATTTTTGAATGCGCATTTTTTCGTAAAAAAATACATATAGGGTGTGTCTTGTGACTGGTCAATACCAAATTTTTTATTTTAAATGCAAGCCCCTGTATATTATTTATTTTTTGGATTCTCCAGAAAATTCTAGACATAATTCATGTACAATATCCTACACTTATCTCCAACCGTTTCGGAAATATTAAGTGTTTTCAGATTTATTACAAAAATTAATATTAAAGAATGAAAAATATTTATTTTCAAATTCGCTTAGTGAGAAAAAACCATTCCTGCGATTCTTTTTACCGATATGAAAATGTTTATTTTCGCCAAAACTCCTTAGCATCTTGTCTGCCTGCATGACAGTGGTGATCAGTGTCGGTGCTATTGCTGTTAACTGTATGTAATAGTATCACAAAATGGTTCACTTAACACAAATGCACAAAATAACAACTCTACAAATGATTATTTATTTATTTAAGCTTAATTGTCCAACAGTATAAACCACTAACAGAGCAAATCTATATAAAACTAAATAAAAATACACCTTAAGTAATTAAATCTATGAAACTAAATAAAAATACGCTGACTAACTAAATCTATCATAATAAACAAAAAATAAAAAGAAAAAGACAAAAAAACTCAATTAACGTAAATATTTCAATGTAAACCGTTCACCGTTGATTCAATCACAGCTTGAACCAGATCTCCAACATGACAAAAATGCTTGCGCATATTGGTGTAATAGTATCACATATTGTGCATAGGAGATTTGAGCAAAACGTTTGTTCGAGCCCTAGAGCAAAAAAATGTTAAGCTATTTCTGGCCTAAGTTCGAGGTACCAGAAAGTTGATTTTGATAAGTAGTGTCGGTGAATCAATATTATTATGAAGTTGGTTGAACAAAAATTTTAAGAAGGCACATACTCTGCGGACATTAAGGCTGACAATGAAATCTGATTTAATAATCTGCCATATTCAATACCCTATAGCGGACAGATATTGCACGTATTGAAGTACGGATATTTCCGAAACCTTCTTTGAATTCGGGCTACAAAAACTTTGTGACACTCATAAAAAGGAGGCCATATTATATCTCCGTATTCAAGTTGAGAACGTACAAAAGTATTATATAGTATTTTTAAAGTCACAATATTTGAAAGACCTTGAGAACTTCTTTCAATGAACCCATACAGCAGCATTAGATGTCATATACTCAATATGATTCGTAAAAGCCAGTTTGTCATCAAAAATGATACCTAAATGCTTTACTTTTTCTCATCTCTCAATGAGATTATTGTTAAGATTATATGAGAATTTAGCAAGAGCTGGTGAAACTGATAACACAAGGAAACAAATGGAAGTTTCTCGCTTATTTCACAAAAATTTTTCAAATTGGCCGTTAGTATCATGAGGAAAAATTATCAAAATAGAAAAGTAGTTTCGCGAGCTTGGTCATGTAAGATAGATAAAAAAGTAGCTGCCAATGCTGTAAGTGATAATATGAAATTGGATATTATGATTGAGTTTCAAGAAACAGACATAATTCTGGTCGAAAAGGAGCCCCACTGTTCAACCTTAGCCACACATCAACTTTTGGAGTATTAAAGGAAAGCAAAATGCATCCCTATAAAATGATGCGGACTCCAGATCACTGTGAGCAAATGGCAAAGGTTAGATAACAATGCGATCAAATTAGAAGCTGTTTTGTTTTCTGATGAAAGCACATTTACACTTCACGGCCATGTTAATCGTCAAAATTGCCACTATTGGTCTAAGGGGAATATCCACTGGATGACAGAGAAACATACGCAATATCCTCAACAAGTTAATGTTTGGGCAGGAATTGTTGGAAATCATATCATTTTCATTCATGGCAACTCGAATGGAGATAAATACTTAGAATTTCTCCAAAATAATGTCGTGCCAACTATGGCAAACTTATATCCTGATCCTGTACACCCAGAAGTTCCTGCCAATACAATATATTTTCAGCAAGATGCAGCACCCCTCCATTACGAAATATATGGCCGGCAGTACCTGATCCAAATTTTTCCAAATAGGTGGATTGGGAGGCGCGGATCGATAAAAACGTCAGCACGATCTCCTGATTTGACGCCATTGAATTACTTTTTGTGGGGATATGTCAAAACTACTGTATACAAAACTAAACCCCTCAACGGATATGATTACATTGTACTAGAATTATGTCATCATTGCATGAAAAATAAGAAAGTTGGTATTGTCACATGACACACCCTATATATTTTTTATTGTTGTAGAAAGTGCGCATTTAAAAATAAAAATCGGCGTGTTCAAGCGTTTTTCCCAACACGCCCTAATTTATTCTTTATCGAATTTATTCCATTTGGCTGTTCCACACTATATATTTAAATTTTATAACTGAGATAATAGATATTTTTTCAAATAATAAATAAATATAACTATTGGAGTAATATTAGTAGCAATGTATGCGGAATGCGATGTATTTTAGATTGTTATCTAGTATTTTTTAACGTTTATTTTTCGATACAAATCGAAGCAATTTTTAAGATGAATAGAAAGATCTTCAAAGATTAATACACTTAAATTATAAGAAATACTAATGTATAGAATATAACAAATTTAATATCGAAATAATTCTATTTAAAACAATATGATATTTCTTATGAAGAAATTTACAGTTGTCGGCTTGCGAGAAAAATCCCAAATAGTTTTTTTTTGTTCTCTAACCTTCGTTTATCTATAAGCAACGTTCTAAAATCCTTCCCAGAAAATATGCTTTGTTTCGGCCGCCGAACTAAACAATTATTTTCGAACGTCGGGGTAGACGCCAGTAAAAAAATATGAATAGTACTTCAATAAACAACCACAACAGAATTTAATATTTTAATCAGTTTTTAATAAAACTCGAAAATATAAACCCTATTTATATGTATTATTTTTTCTTAAATTGATGTTTGAGAACGAATAATGATATCTTTAATGCTGGGTGGCGACAAAAACAGACTACTATGGTTAGGTTAGGCTTCGTATGCCAAACTTATGATTTAACCCCTATGTTTTCAAACGGGAATGTTTATCTTATGGGTAATATGAGTACAGGTTTTTGATTTAAATTTTCTTTAAAATAGCGTTACACTCTTTTAATTTGAGCGGCGCCTTGCCTAAAAATTAAATTTTGATTTAAAGTAAATCAATTGACCAGTGTTAACTGTTATTTTATTGATTGAAAATGTGCGACATTCACCTCGATGCAATAGTTTGAACTGTGTTTTTTGGCACTTGTAAAAACTTCTGGGGTACTTTGTTGGCATTCATTATCGATGCGGTTATTTAATTCTTCTAAGAACTCTGATTTGTCTACATTTTCAGATGTTCATGAATAATTAAATCACAGAAAGATAAATTAGGGTGATTTCGTAGACTACTCGATAGCACCTTTCCCCTAATTTTTGCCGTATAGGTATTGTATAAGAAGGGCAAAATTTTTATTTATATTTTCTGCATATATTGTCACTAACTTCAAGAATAAAGATTTAACTCACTTGTCAAGTTCAAACAATAGCTCAATATAGTATCATTAGGTAAAGCTTGTAATTTCAGTAATTTTGATTTTATGCCTTCCGTGACATCAAAGAATTGAATGGTTATTAGAAATATCCGGGTTGCCCAGAGATAAATAATAAGTTTTTTGGTTGGGGCAGTAGATTGGTTGCTAGAAACTATCTATTTTGCGTAACGAGGATGCATATGGCATTTTTTATTTGTGTGTCCTGTGGTCTTGTTATGATGTTTGATATCTCTCCGACGCCCATGGCCCACAGAAATGCATATCCTGCAAACTGTGCAAAATGCTTAGTTGACTGTTCTTCTATTGTTAATAAATGGTGTAGTCATCACTAAAATTAAATTTCCTATTTAGTTGAGATATCATTCACAAGACGAAGCAGTCAAAACAGTAAACACTTTACAATGTTCAAATGTCACTGAAAGAAAACGAAATATTTACTACTCTTGCACACTGGTTGTCTATAAATAACAACTTAATGATTTACATTTTAATTTTTAATATCATAAACCATTTATAAAATCTCGATCTAATCTAATCGAAAGGACCAAGTAGCATAGAAGTAAATATTCCGCTTAAGTAGGTACTTTACTCTAGATAAAGTAATAACTAAGCATATAGGGCCTTTGTGAAGATGTTTCACAACGCAGTCATTCCTATTTAAAGAAATAAGGGGTTAAAATTACAGCCATGGAATTAATAGACAAACTTGTTGTCAGTTCTTAGGTACTTTCCTCTAGATAAAGTAATAACTAAGCATATATTGCCTTTGTGAAGATGTTTCACAACCTAGTCATTCCTATTTAAAGAAATAAGGGGTTAAAATTACAGCCATGGAATTAATAGATAAACTTGTTGTCAGTTCTTCATGCAAACTCGTAAACCTCTCATCATAAACGTTGTATATATATATATATATATATATATATATATATATATATCAGAATACCTAGTACTAGAATTTGTTGTTAATAGGGCGTTCAATATCTTTATCGGGAATTGATTATGTACCTCTGAGGTTCCGTTTTGAAACTAATTGATTTCACAACATTTCGATAGCTTTAGATCTGCTCCCATCATCGTTGAATGATGTATAATTTAGATCTGTGGCATTCTTAAATGCTTATGAACTCATGTTTCAAACAAACGGCGTGTAATAATTCCAAATTTGCACAAATAGCAACAATTTTTCGCAAAGAACATCAGAAGAATTGTTCAATCAGAACGAATCTACCTATTTTGTTGAATTATGGTGGGTTTATATTACTTATTCTGATGTCAGTAGGTCACAAGTATCAGTGTTTAGTGTCTAAATTGCCCTTTAAGCAATTTATGGCAACAACTAGTTTTGCATGTCTTAGTCAAAATTGTAGATCACAAATTAATTCTAAACATACCCATACATTATTTTTCACACATCTCAACAATATTAGTAAAACAAATGATTTGAAGATTTTATGTTACGCTGTTGAAGCATTAACAATTTATTGTAAAAATAAATAAATAGTCGCGATATTTTAATTTTGTGATCAATAAAAATGAAGGCTAAATTAGTATGTTTGGTAATAATATTTTTATATGTATAATATACCACAACAGGCTTCAGTAAAAAGCTCAAAATATTTACCAAGGAACTGACAGTTTCTATTATAAATAAAATAATAATGTCATTATAGGTTAACTAAAAGACAAAACAAAAACAAATTGAAAAAAAAAATCTCGCTTTAGTTGGCCTTGACTCCAACAACGATTTTTTTATAAAGTACTTGCTAAATGAAATTAGAGCACACATAGTTTCAAACAAAATTAGTTTCACAAATGAAGAACAACAAGATATGTTAAGTTTGTTACAAATTAGATGGAAACAGTACGAAAACAGGCCAAAAGTATTTTGAGTTATATCTGAAAAAGCATCAGCCGCATAGACCATTATGTATTTTTTTTTCGAATATTAATTAAGTGCTCAAACTTAACACCTTCTTCTTGAGTACACAAAGCAGTACGTCGGTTTAAATTAGTGACATTACTAATAATATCTCTTTTTGTAATCGATCTGAATTGTGTAATGATAATTTTCCTAAATTCTTCTATCGTATACTCTGCTTTTCAAAGTGCCTCAGAAAAATGTATTCAGACTTGTAATGTCGAAACACCTTGCCGGCCATGTTACCGACCCCGAATTCTCTACCCATTTATGTCGAAAACTTTGATCTAAATAATCACAAAAAGCTCTAATATTATGTGGAAGGGCCTCGTTATGCTGGAATCCGCACCTAAAATAGTTGATAAGCGAGAACTCATCGATATTCACCAAATTAGGTACTCAAGAAAGTAGGATAGGTTTCCTTTGAAAGTCACTTGAAAAAATTAGCTCCGAATATTTGATCATTACAAATTCCAGCCCATACATTTAAACCGACAACGATTTTGCGGCCTGACTTCCCTATGGTGTCCAGGGTTACTTTGTCTCCTAATATTATTTCTATGGAAGACGCTACAGTTTGAAAAAACACTTTCGTCAGTCCAAATAATGGTTTTCAAAAAATCCCGAGTACGATTCCTATTTGAGAGCCAATGGTAAAACTACATTCCTCAGAATCACCTGGATTTAGATTAGAAAATGTACATTTCCCAGAACTGGTAAATGTCTATATATTTTAATTTACTTCCTTTAAACTTCCTCCAATCGCTAGTCTGTGCTACACCCACATCTGACGAAACATACTAGTTGATTTTAAACGGTTGGTATTTATCTAAAAACCATAGCGATAAAATATTCCAATTTTTTAATGTTAAATTTATGAAATTTTGTTTTACCTCCACACTTTTTCTATCTCCAATTTTCTATTTTTTTGGAATTCTTCGGAAGTATTCGGAAAATTTAATAAAGCACAAGCACTAAGTACTTAAGCAATTTTGGCCCCAATTAACTTCGTCATATCTCCTGTAGTTTCCGAGTGGGTGTCGTTTCGAATTACCCTGTATAGTAGGTGGTTTATTTTATGTCGTATTTGCTGTTTTTTGTTTTTTTATGTTAAAGCCATAATTAGAGTTACTGAGTATGTTGGAGACCAAATGCAGAACCATAAAGAACTGGTACGTCTCCTCGTAGATTCCCTTGTCGAATATATAGTTCCTCGGTCTGTAAAGTTTCTAATTCAGAACTTATGCTAATATTTTTTTATGACGCAGCTATGATTTCGCAACTTTTGTTTGTGGAGTTCTAAAACAGTTACCGCACCTACATAAACAACGGCAAGGCATTCAGCAAGATTTGGACATATGTTAGTTTATTTGCAATAATGTCATTAAATCTCTTTAAAATATTGTTTATCTGTCTATTAATTTTCAGTAGCCGTTACTTGGTACTGATAGAGGTTTTTGCCTGCCAAAGTAAATGAAGTTTACCTTTAAACACGTTTCTTCTTGATCTATTAAACTGGTGCTCATGATGTCGTCATTTTTATTATGTGATGTTTCATTGAGATCTGGCTCTGGTTGACTCATTCCCACTACAATTTCAACTTCTCTTCTTCTCGTATTTATCGTTCATTTCTATTGTTTATGAATAACTGTCGCCTCTGATCTAAGGTATTCTAATATGACTTGTTTCTTAATTGTGGAATTTTTTGGGGCATTACCTTATAGAGTTCCATATTATACGGTCTGTGGGCCGTTTCCATTTTATTCAACTTCCGCGGTTTCTTACCTGTAGGTGTGTCTTGGGTGGGTCGAACAGTGCGTTCGGCAGACCTTTTAGAGTTGGCTTTTTTTGCATTGTTATCAATTCGTTGTTTCCTTGCAGGTTGTGTAGTAGGTCCAATCCGTGATACAATACAATATACTTTTCCTAATTTCGTCTGAGATGATCTGTATAAACTGGTCTTAGAAAAGTTCTGAGGACAACTTTTATTTGCCTCGAACTCCACAGTAGTATTACTAAGATATTACAAAACTTTTTACCCTAATCGCAATACCTTTTGGTGTTAGGTTGAAAAATATTGTGTTGTTTCTGTTATAAACCAAGAGCTCTACAGGTTTTAAAGTAGCATTAGTATTATAAATGATCCTTTTAATTTATCATACTCTCCTTTGTATATTTAAACATATTCCCATTTACACCAACTCATTTTTTATTCCTCATTTCCTAATATTTCAAATGTGCTGTCATGAATTTCGTTCTTATTGTGCAACAAATCATAGCGACCGAATTCCACTAATGTAGAATGATGCCGCCCTTCCAAGACAGAATACAATAAATTGATACATTAATTTCTTGCGAACTTTTTTATGCAGCTTTATCTAAAAGCTGGGTTGATAAAAAAAATAGACTGCAATATCTACATTAAAAATTGGTAACTCATAATATAATATTACACTCTGCCTATGATGTATATATTTTCTCCACAGAAAAGTAAACATTTCGGTCCTCTTCACCAGTTCTGTTATATTCATTTCTTATTCTGCAAATCAGAGTTTTCACGTCACTGATATTTACGTCACAGGGTTACATCAGAAATGGCGACTCGTAAGTATGGGAGAAAAAGCATATAGAAACCTGTACTAGAGTTTTGGACACACTGTATTATCTGGGCTGTATAAACTACTATTTCCATGCTTTTGGAAGCTTACTGAACTTGAGGGTCCTGGAGAGTGCAAACGCCCCACCGCCCACACCTTTGGGCCTGCTCTTTACTCACTAAATAGTTTATTAGTGTACTAAATACTAAATATGAAAAAATATCTTCAGACATTTCTCACTCATTCATGCAACATGTTAAGAAGTAAGTTGACTAAAATGGTCCTGAAATATAGGGATATCGGTGACCCAAATCATTTAAAATATTTTGTGGCATTTTACAGAAAAAAAAATGGTAAAATATGACGTAACTATTTCATAAAGTACTAAAGGGAAAAAAAATTATTACAGAATTAATATCTGAAATACTTCTTTATTGTGAATATACGCATATTTCCGAAAGATGAATGTTGACATTTTTCTATCGCTCCTCTCTTCTAAACAATATATCTGAAAAATATAAGCAATACATATTTTTGAAGGAAATTATCTATCTTCAAAAAAGATTTGAATGCAAAATTTTCCTCAAAATATTTCCGCATAAGTATTGATCCCTTTTTACAATTTAATTTTTCACCGTTGGAATCTTGTAACATATAAACCAATCTGTGTCTAACGGGGAACGAAATATATTTTTAAAAGATACTAGCTGCTCTACAATAAAGATCTCATTATTATTTTTCGTTAAATTTACTCTTTCAAAAGTTATTCGACTTCCAGAGTTTTCTTAGATTAGTTAGTACATATTTAAAACTGAAATACTTTTCTGTATGTTAGAACTGTTTAAGATAATATTCCTTAATTACTTTTTTCGTTACTGCAAGTAAATGTTCTGAGTTAAATAAAACTGTTAGATTATTATACAGTGTGTTTCTAAAATAGGATTCCAAACTTATGTTGTGTATTGAACTCATTCAAATAAGCCAAAAAGTCCCTATTAAAATGTGCCCTAAAACGCACCCTTACTAATTTATATGCACTTAAAAGGCTCAAACAAAAACTATTTGTTTTCCAGTCTCACCACTTTTACTAATAAAAGACTGCAAATCTCAATTAACAGTTAATTAATAACTAGAATGGTTAAGAGTTGTGGCAACGTCAGTATTTTATTTGTCATAGTAAATAGAGATTTTTGTAATGTATGGCCTAATTAATAACTTAGAAAGCACAGTAATTTTCAAGCTCAATGTACTTGAAAACCATTGGAAATATCGATTTGGACAAACATAATATTTTTTAGATAAAATTGTTAAGATTTTATAAATCTGTAGAAAAAATGGTAAAAAAATTGAAATGAAAAAATACGGGCTGAGAACACTAAATAGGACGCTTATGATTTACATACCGAGTAGTTATTTATTATATATTTATTATATTATTACATAATCTCCACAGAGGTCATCGGAGCTACCTGTTCGTGGTTTTGGCATAATACCTAAAACTAATAATATATAAACCTATCCTATCGAAAATATATACTTAACATAAAGGAAAATATCTAAAATACATAAAATAATAAAAAAGAACTTAAAAGATAACAGATAATAAATAAAGATAATAAGCTTTATTAATGATCCAGTTTTTTAACTTATTTTTTATTGCAGTTACATTACTTAACGCTTTTAGTTCATTTGGAAGACTGTTGTATACATTTCTTGTTCATATAAAACTGCGTTTCTTACTGACTGTTTTAGATCTATGCGGGAGAAGAATGCTCTTGCTTCTCGTAATACTGTTTGAGTTCAGGAATTTTTCTTAGTGGTATTTTAAAGATTCAAGTGAGAAGAGATTTTTAATAGTCTCTTCTGGTGGCTTTGCAGACGTTTTGTAGCGTTGAAGTAAGCTCCTCCCAGGCAATGATTCCATAGTTGATCATACTGTGGAAAAGTGCGTAATACAAATTCATCAATGTGTCCTTTTTCATTATCTTGGAGAGATTATAGAATACAGAACAAACAAACGTAAGAAGTTATGTGAGACCCATTCATTTTTCGTATTTATGTTAGATCGTTTTATCAATAACAAAAAAAAAACAGTTTTGTTAGATTCCTTTGAAAGGAATATAACTGCCTAAGGGTGCGTTTTAGGGCACATGTTAATAGGGACTCTTGCCTTATTTTAATGAGTTCTATGCACAGCAGAATTTCGGGACCCTATTTTAGAAACACCCTATATAATTAATTAAATATTGTTAATATTATAACTATATAATATTTGAAAAAGCTTATCAAGTAGATTGTAAATTTTTCTATAGAACTTGATAATATCTAATGGGCAAATAATATAAAAAAAATCTTATGTAAAATCCTTTTCAAATACCAAACTACCTCCATTACAACATTTCGTAAGATACTAGCAGACACCCACGCACCCTCAAATATCTTAGGTAATTTGTGGATGTTCCATTGACTTATTTCAAACCAAGCATGAAATATTTTATGACATGTGCATGTTTGCTTGGTTTTTATTTCAAATTTAAAGTTCAAACTCGGAAGTAGTGTGTGGTAAACAGACGAGGATTTAATTAATAAGAATTTACCTATTTATTATATTTTAATATCACAAATGTGAGTATTGTTACTTTCTGAACCTTTAAACTGAAGTGAAAATATTAAGTAATTCCTAATGTTTAGATAAAAATAATGTCGCTTTCAATTTACGACAATTCCAGGGATCCTATTTCTCAGCAATGTTTGTCGACGCGACGGCAGCGTAGTATAAAAACCTTTCTTAAAAATTCCGTCCGGTGATACAAGAACTGTTTTATATTTTGTTGTCTAGTCAATACCTACGTATATATGTAATTTATCAGGTTGATAACGAATGGTGGAAGCCGCTTTGTGATATTCGATTATTATAATGAATGAAATTGAATATTTTGTAATAATATCGCGTCTCTATTAATAAACAGTCACTAATTTCGACATTAGACGTGTCATTTTCAAACAAAATATAAATTAATAAGGTAAAAAAACATGGTGCATTTCTGTATAAAGAATATATAGTGTGTGACAGGAAACTGGCTATTTGAAAAAGTCAAATATGTTCCTGTTTACATCTTACATCTAATTGATCATTAAGGAGTTTTTTCTTTAGCATTAAATAATAGGTTTGATAAATTAATTTGCGGTTTAAAAGTAACTCTAATATTTTGTCTAGATCAAAATTCTAGATATTCTCTCTTAGAGTTCCGAAATGCATAAGTGATCCTAATGTTACTGGTTGTTCAGAGTATTTAATAAGGGGGTAAATTAATTAATTGACAAATTGTTGTTGTTTTCCTAACATAAGATGATTAGTTATTTTTCGTTTATATCCGATATTATAACCTCTCGACCTAATAACCTTAAGATCAATTTCTAAATCATTTTTTTACAATGGTAATGTAATTTTTTTTATTACTGGATTTATATTAGTATTTTTCGGGATATTGACTTATATCATATATATTTGTGACATGAAAAGATACTAGAATTCATTTTTAAGAGATTGTATGTTCAGTGATTAACCGGGACAGTTCTAATGAATTTTTCATTGAATGAGGAGCTTTTAAAGGATTTGAATTCTGAATTCAATTAAAGAATTGGGAATGATCTTTGTAGCATTAAAATGTATTTACCACGCTACTAAAATTTATTTATAAGATGTTTATTAATGAACTGAGAACCAAAGCTGTCCAAAAATATAAAAAAGTCACGTTTTAAACTTTGTATATTATCAAGGTAGTATACAATTTCTGATAGTTGCATTCAAGGGATATATTAAATATTTCTCCTAATAGTGGACTGATACACACCGAGTCGGGGTAGGATTAACTACTATAAAATATATATCATTTTACAGAGTTGGGATAAAATTGTCTGTTTTTCAACTCTTATTTGTTTATAACTATTTCCACAACTTTATGAGATGGCGCAAATGGATATATTTATTATACATATTATTTACAACCTACAAAAATCGGGTGTATTCCCTGTCTTTCATGAAATTTCTGTTCTCTTATTGAAACCTTTCTGCAAATCAGAGTAGTATATCTTCACCTCATTGGTATTCATGTAACTATATGGTTATTTATTTATCAGTGTACTAAAGTGCCAAATTTGAAAAAATATCTTAAGGCATTCCCAACAAATGCAGGAAATATTTCGAGAAGTGAATTCACTAAAATATTACTGAACTTCTTACGATTATGTAAAATTTCATAAATAGATTTAAAAAATAAAAATATTTCACATTATTTCATGAACTACTTTAACATATTAGTGTTTCTGAAAACATTTTAGAAATATTTCAAACACTTGAAATAAGTCATGATAAATTACAGAATTAATTCCTGTTATAATAGGGACAAACGTTATAAAATATTTCAAATCACTTTTTTTCGAGAATATACGAATATTTAAGGAAAATTTGCATGTTTGCTTGGTTATTATTTCAAGTTTCAAGTTAATGCTCTTTATAAGTACATATTAGATGAACGAGGATTTAAGAATACTAACGGTAGCCCAGTGGTTGAAATTCGACCAGAATTCATTAAAATGTTATGTTTGAACTTTGAGGATTATTGAGATTTTTTTGTCAAAAGGTATATATCTATAAGAAATAAACTCGAAGCACAATTAGAAACGTAGGAGAGACCTTTGCTATCCTCATTACTTCATTTGGATTAAATTTACATAAATAATTGACGCAAATATTTTTAATCTATGTTTATTATTTTAGGCTTATTTTTATATAAATATGTCCTATACATTACCAAAAGTCTATGAAACATGCTCGATATAATTATCGCCGAATTTTTCTTCGTAACCTAATAAAAACAAATCAAACGATTTCTTAAATAGATATGACAAACAACGCAATGAAAACTCTAGTCTTTAAGACCTTTTCTATTGTCTTCTCATTGATGATTTATTACAAAACACCTTCGGAATTTTGTGAAAATAATATTATGTTAACGACATTATTATAATCCCAACAAAAATTTACAAAAACTAATTTATACGAAAATTACTGTGTAGTTTTCTGAAAAATCCTGTTCCACAACACTGACTATTTTTCTATTGAACTATAGGCAACTTCAGACACTGGACCAGAAAAAGATGGTCATCACCTGATGATCTGATAGAGCGTTCCCAGTCACTGCCATGTGTAGTCATTTGAGAACTAATCTAACATAAATGTTTACTCATTTTTGTAGGTTACCAACGCCAGCTTTGTTATTTAAAAAAATTAACTATAAGTTGACCAAATTGTTAGAAAACAGTAACTGGTAGATAGATCATGTACCCAAAAATGAATAATGTAAAAGAGCGAACCTACCCAAAACTAACTTGTAACGAAAGACGTATTAAATATATTTACACTTAAAATTTTTCAGTATGTTTTCAATAACAAATTCATTTTAAAATGCTAACATTATATTAAATAAAATTTTTGATTTGAAAATAAAAATTACAGTAGGTAGTCTTAAAGTGTATTTAAGTGAGTATAATAGAAATGAGAATCTTTATTCAGAGATTTTACAGCTACGATTTCAACTCGTAAGAAGGAAATGACAGAAAATAATTCAAAAGTTAGCATGAACGTGGAGTACTATTACTTTATAAATAATTACAATACATAAGTAGATATTGATAAACCTTAAACTACAATATATCTTACGATTCAGTATATTTTCATTAATGTAAGTTAAACACCCATACCTAGTAGTAATTATCAAATTATATGAAACTTACCCGCCAAAAATAGCAAGATAAAATTAACTTTTTATAACCCCCCACACCTCTAAAACGTAAAAAACATTCATATTCTGGACTTGTTACGTTTGGATTTCATACTTAAGACAACTACACACAGAAAATCTGTCCAGCTGTTTGGATGTTCAAAAAGTATATATTCCTAGAATCTGATCTTAGTGCCATCTACCTGATCTAATTGTGAATCTAAACAACTCTAATACATAAAAAAATTCCATTAATAAATAATACAGAAATCGGTACAGAAATTTAGGAGTTCAAGAAACCGATTGCTGCGCCACCTACCTGGTCCAATTGTTAATATAAGCTATCCAGGGACCCCACAAACACTCACAAAGTATTTCATCAAAAGCCGTCCAGTCGTTTAGGAACAGTTAAACACAGACCATTTTGTCAAGTCGGAAATGAGCTGATGAGCTTCACAGTTCCGAACAAATCTTAGTAAATTTTAGCTAAGAACCATCTCGATCACGTTTGCTTTCATCTCCAAACACCCCATCAAAATCGGTCCATTCATTTAGGAGCTACGGTGCCACATACAGATACACAGAGACACACGTTCATACTTACAACTTATTGCGTCGGGAGTTAAAAAGAATGTAAAAAAAGTAAAACCTAATAAAATATTATGAGACAAATTTTTCAAGTTAAACATAATTCTGATTTTAGTTGATTAACCATATTTACAATGCACTGAAAGTTGCAAACATGCGAGAGCCCAGTAAATCGGGATAATTATACAATATAATTTTTCGAGGGTTCTATTTCAATAGCATGACTATGTAGAAAAAATTTAGGGAATGGTCAAAATTTGTTAGTTTTACGTTTAATTTAGTTTGTCTTACCATTTGAGACATATGGTCTCAAATACCTTTACAATTTTCTGATCAAGCAATCTGGCGGCACTATTACAATTATTTGGTTGGCACTGATAGTATGAACGTAAATAATATTTTTTTTATTCTACTTGATTTTATTTAATGAATGAACCAATATTAAAAATAAATTTTAGCACTGAAGGTCGTCGGTAACTACTAAACAAAACAAAAATAAAGAAAATCAGTTGAGGTTCAGAGGTGAAAATGGTACCCAACCGTTTTGTCTTTGCCTATTTATATATAGATATTGTAAACTGTAATTTCTGCAAAAGTCTTGGATCAAGTTGGTGTCGCCTATTCTATATTATATTCAGTTTTGTGAACGATCGGAATCTTCTAATAAACTAGTAATGTTAGTACCATATCTTGTAATACGGACTCCTCGTATATTTATTTTATTGTGTCACCAAATAAGTTGATTTATTCAATGTATATGAAATTATTCAACTCTACGTGAAATTTAACTTTAATTCCTTTGCGGAGTTTTTATAAGAAGATAAATCATTAACTATTCTAATTCCAAATGGTTCGGCTAAAGTATGAATTTAGATAGTTTATTTGGAGTCGTTATTTCTCTCAGTGTAGAAAAGAAACGCCACAAACACTGTGAGCATATATATAGTGAAGCAGTTTCTATTTTTTTGTCAAAATAGGTTGCTTGCTTCAGAGGCAAACTAAAAATTTAACTAAATAAACTTTACATACATAGAAGTTTATATTTTTATTATTTTATTCAAAGAGCAGTTGAAATCGGTGAACAATCTGTCAAAAAATTAAAACATCTCTTGAGGGAGTATTAGCCGAACATCCTGCAATGCAATAATGATCCTCGTACAGTTTTCATATGTTAATAAACGCATGCAGCATAAAAACAAAATTAGATAAAAGTGTAATTAATATAACTAAAAATGTAAAATGTGGTTAATAAATTCAGTTATTTTTGCTTCATGATAATATATGAAAAGTGTTTTGTCATGGCATCGAACATAAATTGAATGTAAATGAAACCTATTTTTCCGAGTATTAAAAAAATAACAGACCAAATTTCAAGTCTTCATAAAAACACCATATGTCGCCACCAGATACCTACCTATATTTCACTAAGTCAGTGAATCTCAATCTGCAGAAACCTTCGTTCAAAAATTTGTTTGCTAATCAACAGATACTTTTCATATTGTCCAGCTATTGTATTTGTATTAATGTTTGATAAATGGCACAGTTACTAAATTGGTTAAATAACAATTAGCTCTCACTATATTACGCATTTACAAAAATAAGAGTTTCTCATTTTGTTATTAAACAATTTATGTTCCCAGATATTAATATCAAATTAAAATATCTTTTTACAACATTTTTAGCAAAAAGAATTCTTCTTGCGACGCCCTTCTTTGAAGCAGTCCTTCCGCGAATTAATAAATTCGTCTCCAAAAGTACGCCATATGCCTACTTTATGTATTCATTATTTCAATTAATATATACCTCTGAAACCAAGTTCGTACTGAATTCAAAATTTAGTAAGTAGCCTTTCCTCATTGGCAAAATGTAATTAAGTAATTCTTCATAAAAACTACATAATGCTAAACACTGAATTCATTTAAATAGCAAGATAATTATTTTTATAGACTTTTACGGCAGTACTTAATTTGAAAAAAAATTACTGATTCATATTTCGTAATTTGTTCTGTTTAATGAATGAGAACCAGATCCATACCAAATATTTAAAACAAATTATACATCTCGATTGACGACTTTTATTTACACCTTCCAAGTACACAATTTCACGAAATGATTGCCCTGACGACATATTCATTCAAATCTGTTTTTACAAAGTCCTTCTTGGAGTTACCCTTTCCGTGAACTTCTAAATGCGTTTTATTTCACAATTACCTAATTATAACCGGCCAATACCTCAGCCTGTAAGTATCTACTACTCCAGCTAACTATTACGGCATTGCATTAAAGGATCTTTGAAACTAATTTATAGTATTAATTTAAATCTCATTCTTTATTATTTGGCTAATTAAAAATTTATATAACTTTTAGTACTTAATAATACTTTGATATGGCAAAATTTATGATATATGCTCAAAACTATATTTTTATTTATCTATTATGCAATAAGTCTGTAAATTAATAATTTACTTATTTGTATTAGTTTCAAATTACAAAGACAACAACTGAGAAGTAATACAAATTCCAAGTTCTCAAATTCGCCTTGTACAAACTAAGATTTTTATTTAATGAATATGACATGGTATCGCCATCTGTTATTCCTATTTATATTACATATTAATGTCCTCAAAATATGCATGATATAAATTTATTCAAACTGGTCTCAAAATATGCGTAATATAACAACTTCTGAAATGTCCCCAAAGTATGCGTTAGACATGTAACAGTTTGGGGACCGTCCCCAAAGTATGCAAATGTCCCCGAAGTATACAATAATCTGAAATTTTGTCCTCAAACTATGCGTCCCACATGTATATATATATATATATAGAGACAGGCCAAACTTATAAATTGTTGGGAATGCAGCAATGAAAACAGTGATTCTTTTAATCATTATTAACTCGAGCTTTCGATACCTATTGTAACTTCATCAGGAGCAACGATGTGAGATATTCATTTTAGTTGTTATACTATGGTACTTCGTGTCTTGCTTTGTGCTGTGAAAAGAACAGTAGAACAGTAAACCTGACGTTTCGCCAAACTCACATTTGACATTTTCAAATGTGAAATTCGAAAAGTAGAATTAAGAAATCTAGAAAGTGCCTGTGTCTTTTATAGTTTTGTTCGAGATCCTAAAGTCTAAAATCGTTTTTTGGGTGCGGTGTCATTAGTGGTTTTTATTGCTTTACCTGCTAATCGCCTTTGGTTGTGACCGCTCGTCGCCTTGTTTATGACCACTTGTGAGTGTTTTTGATTACTGTTCTCGTAAGTATTTATGAAGGGATTAGATTTATTAGTAGCAGTTTTATTGTGTGATTTTTCTAGGAGTACCTTAAACGTTTTTGACAAGTTTAAAGGATCATCTGGTTTATTTAACTACACGATTTTCTGAATTTCAATAGCTTCCCTTATTAGTTTATTTCTGTCGTTTTCCACGTAAGCAATTCGTTGGATAGTACGTTCCACGTATGACTTTTCACAGTCTCCACTTGATATACTATAGTCTCCTTGGGTTTATGTTGTGGTTTCTCAATAGTCGTCCTATTCTATTGGTAGTACCTCTAATGTAGGCTACATATTTGTCTCCTCTATGACGTTGTGGTTTTCTTGTCGTGTGTTTCGGTTTATTACTTCCTTTACCCTTTTTCTTTAGCTCTTCTGTTACGATTTTAATTTCTTCTTTTTAGATGTTGGAGTCTGTTAATCTGAATGATCTGGAAATATATATGTTGGTGAAGCTGGGGATGATGTAACATGGCGTTCAGATATCTATTGGTGTGAGTTGGTTTTCTGTAAACTGTAAATTGAATCTGTCTGTTTGGTGTTTTGGTAACGAGAACATATAGGAATGGGAGACAATTATCTTGTTCTAATTCTAAGGTGAATTACATCTGAGGATGTAAGGTGTATATATATATATATCAAAAAGTTTCCTAATTCGGTTTCTCTGTGTGGCCAAATGATGAAAATATCATCTACGTATCGAACTTATAACGCTGGTTTAAGATTACCGTTTCTTCGAGGTAAATCATGAAGAGATTGGCGATTACTCATTACTGTTTGTTTGGATATTTCTTCGTCCTCTGTGAAATAAGTGTTGTTTAGGTAGTGTTTTCTCGAGTTCTATGATGTGGGTTGGGAATTTTTCTTTTTTGGATACCTTATTTGTTGACTGGAATGCTTGGGTATAGTGACTTAACATTTAGACTAGCAATGATGTCGGTCTTGCTCGTTTTTAGGTGTTGCATTCTCCTAATGAATTGCTAGGAGTTTCTCAGATAGGAATCTGCTTCCTCCACCTTAGGCTACATAAACATGGCTATGTATTTTTCCAGGTTCTGGGTTGCTGAGTTTACAGAACTTACGATGGGTCTTTGGGAACTCTTTCTTTGTGTATTTTTGGAAGTCCATAGAATTTTGGGCTTATTAGGTGTGGAATCTAATTTTAGGATTTTTTTATTTTCAAAATAAGAGAGATCAATATCACTTTTTATTTTTGATTGGGCTTCTAATAAATCTCTTGGTTCTCCTGCGCGAATTATTTGTCCTAATCTACGTTTTAGACTAGTCAAAAGAGAGTTTTGTTCAACGATGGGATTTTGTGTTTTATGAACGTACGTTTAATACTTGCAAACGACTAACAAAGTTAAGAGGGGACTCGTTTTGGAGTTGTTTAAGTCTTTGCAAATCTTGGATAAAAGATAAGAGACACCTTGAATCTCCAAAATCTGTGTTTAGTAATTGCTTAATTGCAGAGTATGTCGTAGGTTTTCTTGAGCTAATAAGTTGTGCTGCTCTACCATGTAATTTGTTTTTAATGTGGATACATAAAAGAATACATTGGTCGCTCAGTAACGTGTATTGGGAAAAGATTGGAGGAAAATCTCCATGATATTATGGTATGATAGAAAAGATTTCTGAAAGTTTGCAATTTTTAACTTGCGCAACTTCGTTGACAGTGTAGCCAATTCGTTCAAATAACTTAACTAAAAACGTGTTAATAACTAAATTGTTTTTCTTTTTTTGTTTTGAAAAATTATATATTTCCACCTCCGAAAATATTTTTTTAAACAAAAATTTGTAAATTAAAGGATGTTAAGCCTTGATGGGTCATTAAGTCAATATTCTGAAGTTCAATGAAATAAAACGAGGTTAATTGTTAGAGTATTGTTTATCAATAACTTGAATATAGAAACAATTTTTATCGCCATACAATTTTTTTTGAAACAACAACAACAACCATATTCAAAATGTGTTAACTTACCTCAGTACGAGGGTAACTGTGCTCAGAAGTGTGGGTAAGTGTACGCCATATAAAAAAAAACAAAGAATTCCAAGTTCTTATATAGTCAGACCCAAAAACAAACATACTTATTTTTATATCGGTTATAATTACCCATAATCAACAGCATAAACGTAATTAAAAATCAATGAGATCCATTTTTGACTAATGTAAACTATTAAAGTTTGTAAAGGAACAAAAATAGTACTAATTTTTAGTACAGTTAGATATCACAAAGGTGACATGTTCAAAGTTACTGCATTGTACATGCCACCAGCTTTCACAAACACTACATTTAATCCAGTCCTTATTCGGTGGATAAATGAATTTTTCGCCACATAGAGAGTCAAAAGTATTCATTCTATCCATTTTCCGTTTTCTTATTTTTAACAGTTAACATTAGTGCAAGATTGTTCAATTTGAGTTTTGCTTTTAAATCTATTTTTTCTTCATTTTCTTTATGTCTCTAATTTATAAGGGATTGCAGTTGCAATGATTGACTTTTTTCCTCCCTTCCGACGATTTTGTGATGTGGCCATTAGTAACTTTTGAAAACATGACAATGGAATGTGTTCCTTGCTTGTTAAAGCTACGCCTATTTTTGAGGATGGCGTCGTATTAACCATTGTTGCATTTTATGGGAGCTGTGTGGGGGCATCATGTGGATGCCATTATCACGGCGGAAATTTACAGCAGCCAAATAGATGTGGCTATAAAAATCCCAGTGTTAATTAAACCCGAATCAGATATCATCTCAATACTTCCTGCAGGTGTATTGTTTAGTAGATGGCATTTCATTCCCTTCCTGGGGAAAATAAAAGCCGGTGGAACGAAGTTTCAAGTTGCACTCATTGCCCAAACTAGTGTAATGATTTCGCCTCTTTCAGCGGAAACGATTTTTCCCATTAGCTTCTTTCCTTTAACATAAATAAGATTTCTGCTGTGATAAACAAATTGCTCCATTTCTTAGTTTGTAATTCAAACCACTCTTTTTCAACATCCTTATTTTACACCAATTACATCAGTCCGACTTATGGACACTTGCATTTCTTGTAGACCAGGTTAAACATGATATGTTGCTGTTTTTGGATCAAGTGTAGACATCATTTTTAAAATTGATAAATTTACTTATAATCTTGTTTGAATTTGCTCGGTCAAAACAACTAAGAAATTTTCAGATCTTTCTCTAATATCAATCACTCTTTTGGTTTAAATTTTGGACTACAGATTGAAAGTCATATCCGAAATACATTGACGAAGTGTACATTAAATAGAGATGAAAATAAAAATATGGTAATTTCATAATCATGCATTTTATTTGATTGAGCTGGGACTGCAGTATTTTGAAACAAATTTTGTGAAGTAGAAATAAATGTTTAAATAACTTCACTGGTTCAACTTGATCATTTTGAACAGCAGATTCAAGTCACTAATAAGTATTTCATTTTTTGCTCATATTACAATAAAAAAAACTTTCAATAACATCCTTTTTTCCTTTTACTAACATTTGTCTTGGCATTTAGCAATGGAAAATAATGGGGTTCTAATTTTACTCATTGGTCTATTATTGTATTTACGGTAATGAAACGAGCCAACCATCAAGTTGCGCTGAATCCTTGCACTTTTTTAACTTTACGGTTATTATTGATTGTTTCATACAAATTTGTTAGAACTTTTATACGTTTATAGGACTGTAAGCAAACCAGTTGTGAACTTCACAATCCAGAACTCCTAGTTGCCTAGGCAGTATTTCGGTTGCCTTTTCTGCACATAACTGCAATGAGTGAGATGCACATTCGACAACAAAGAGATCAATCAGGCAAATCTTTTTTCAAAGTTTCAGCCACAAACTTATTTTTGCCTATCATCTATTTCAAAACATATTTCCAAAATTGAGACTGTCGCTTTTTAACACACACACTCTAAGCATCATTTTTTTAGTTAAATTATTCTATAAAAAGTAGTAACTAGTTATTTGTGTTAATAAAACCGTATATTTACATAAAGAAACATCGGTAGTCTCATCATTAGTAATAGAGTAAGCAGCATCAACTACATAAGATATTCTAGATAGCGTGGGCTGAGCAAATTTTTTTAGTATTAGTGTACACTTTGTTTACTGAAGTTTTAATTTAGATAAAGTGTCAAGTTTTATCGAACTGAGGTAAAATTTTCCTCAAGTGATTAACAGCCTCTACTGGAGAATGTTCTGCATTGACAGCTATTAATTTTAATTCTACAATTTTTGTTTTGTTTTCTGTACTCCTGGATAACTATAGCTGAAATATTCTGGCACACTTTTGCACTTTTATTTGCCTCAATAGCTTTTTTATGTTGCTCTCTATAAACGTGAGTAACCAAATCTTTATGAGCTTTTTAAAATTCTTCTACAATATTTACAGATTACAAGACTTATCATTCGTAAATACTGGGTAATCCAATCTGTATATTAAATATTGTTATTAAATAGGTTTATAATTATCTGTATTAACACCCAAATTATGTCTTCTTCACCAGAAAAATGATTTTTAAAATTAATTGTTTATTTCGAAAATAACCAAATTCCTTACTGTTCAATGATTAAAACAGAAGTGAATAAACTAATCTTAACGTCGAGTTATGTAACTCATCCTTTCTTAAAATGAGAAAATAAGGGAGTTATTTCCGATTGGCTGATCTACCATCTCTTGTCGTTTTTCCATGCATCTCTTGAAAATATGAAATATAAGGGTGCAACAATAATTAAAATAATAAATGTGCCAAATATAAGGGTTGACACATTTCCCGGTGGATCTTGTAGATGGACTGGCTGTGTCTGCTTAGTACTTTCGCTTATCTTCTGGATTTCTTGTTAACGTTGGAACCTTCGGAGTCTTCAGTTTTCCAAGATTGTTAATTTCGATTTTGGGTAGAATCATCAGTTTTTCATTTGTTTGTGTGCTTGTCGTTGATAAATTTCTTATTGATGATTACTTCGCATTTTCAGGAAACTTGATAAGGGTTAGTTTTTCAATTATTTATTTATAGCATTTTTTGCCGAACAGATTTCACAATCCAATTACAGAGCAATGTACAAATTGCCTATAATAATATTCATATACATATCATTCCAAAACACAAAAAGTATAAAAGTTTAACAAAATAACAGTTACTATTAAAATTAAATATAAATAACAATAAAATTAATAATCATAAAATGAGAAAGGCTTAGAACTAAGTGAAAGTATGACGAGCTACATGTTTTATGTGATACAGAGAATCACGAAAAATGTCACAAATATTTGATATTTTATTAAATTTATGGCACATAGTAGTAATGGTGAATTCAAAAGTAAATTTGTGCGTGACTTGTAACAGTAAAAGACTATGTTACTCCTCACTTGGTATTGTGGCACATAAATATTCAAGAGAGCCAGTAAATCAGGGCAGTCAATTAGGCAACGAACCAATTTATAAACTAAGACTATGGATTTCTCAACTCTTCTGGAGTGTAGACTTTGAATATTGAATTACTTTTATGTTTTTTTGGGGAATAACACCACAATGGAAATAAAACTACGTATATTGCAGGAATACCAAACGTTTTCTATTCTGACTTCGTTGTCAATGGCTTTATATTTATTGATGTGATTGCAAAATGAAAATTTTGCAGAATAGACTTTGAAACGTTTGGTATTCCTGCAATATACGTAGTTTTATTTCTATTGTGGTGTTATTCCCCAAAAAAACATAAAAGTAATCAAGAATATGCCACAAACAACGTTTAGAAGACAATTTGAATATTGAATATTGTAAGTAATATGGAGTATTCTATTCCCTTTGTTGGATACGTTCCATCCACACTATACATTAAATATTTTAGGAATTTTCTCTGAATATTTTCAATTCTAACAATATGAATATTATACTGTGGGCTTCATATGTTACAACAGTACTCAAGCTTTGTAAGTATGAAGTTGAAATATAAAGTTTTTAAAGCCGCAACATTTTCAAAGCTTCGACAGTTCCGCATGATAAACCCATACATTTTGTAAGCTTCATTATTCATTGAGTTTATGTGATCGATAAAATTGACACTGGAGTCAAAAATTACACCCAAATCTCTAGTGGTAGTATCACGGAGCAACATAGTGTAGTTGACTTTATCTGATATAAAAAAAGATATTTCAGAAATTCATAAAAAACATCGACTGAGATCGATGGTGGAATATAAGTAATGATAATATAAAAAATACTGTGCTTAATTTTACACTTACAGATAAGTAAATCAATATCTTTAAACATTAAATCCATATTGGTTAAATCAATACATGTAGATTCAATAGTGTCGCCAGTGCTGCGATTAGTTGTTATAAGGTCTCGATCTTTCCTAAGGACTAAATAATCGTCAGAAAAGAATTCAGAGTTACTTACAGTTGGTTGAAGCCATGTCTCAGTTAAGGCAATTAAATCACATTCTGCATCACTTACATACGAATAAAATTCATCCAATTTGGTGTTTAACCCCCTGACATTTTGGTAGATGCATAACAAGTCATCTGTGAAGTTGGGCAGTTCTAGTTTAAAGTTGTGATGAATGGAATTGATGTGTTCTCGAGTTGTTTGAAGCTATGTCTGTAATGATTTTGACATCTTCTTCTTCTTCTTCTTCAAGTAGCCTTACGGCCTTTTTAGCACAAGGCTAATGGTCCTGGTCTTTTCGACCTTAATGACCAGACACAAGTGGATATAATATAAAAATATTTTTATAATCTTTTAAAAACTTTCACCTTATATACAAGCATTTGAATTTAAATGATAAATAAATAAAGATTCTTGAAATAAATTAACTTTTATATCCGGTCCATAACTCTTTAGGTATATCTATGTACAATGCAAGGTGGCGTTGGATTCCCGGTTTTATCACTAAATTAAACACTTATTATCACTTCATTAGCGTCTTTTCACTTTCTAAGCGTCTTTGGGATATCATAAAAAAAGGACACAGGTTATCTGATGGTACATACTTGGGATTTCTTAAACTATTCCTTAACCTAACACACACACACACCTTGCCACCTCGCCATCTTGACCGGGAAATCGATTTTGACATCATTCAAATCTTTACCCTTTTCCGGTAAAATGTTAGATGTTCGTTTTTGTCGTTCATGGATTTCTTTCATAATATTATCTTCAGATTGTAAATTTATATTATTAGTCTCATTTTTGATAGTGTTTAAATCTGATTCAGGTTTATCAATTTGGGCCAATAAAGTTGGAATTAGTTTCACACCGGCCTGACAGTCTTCACAGTAAAAACGCAGTAGTCTCTTCCCTTTCAAACCCATCACTTTAAGTTCAGAAGCATTAAGGATTAAGGTCAGAGCACTCTCTATGCACAAGTCGGGTACAGCTATCGCACGCAATGACAGCAACATCTCCATTAATGTTCTTTTTACACTTAGCACACACCATAATTGCGATAAAAATTCAATGTCCTGCCACCGTTTGCTAAGAATTTACCGATAAATCACAATAGTTTTTGTCAGTGTTCGTTGTTTTTGGTTTTTATTGCTGATTTGCAGATAATGGTTAATTTATTAAGCTACAAAAATCATTCGATAACAATCGGACAACAAAATACCTTAATTTCATATGCCAAGAATGAATGATTTTTCCGATATCAATTTCATCAATAACTATCACTTATAACTTTAATAAAATTGGAAATTATCGGAGGAATGATACGAACAACCGCACATCGGTACAGCCCGAGAAATACTGTTCCGATTTGCTTTTTGAAAATACTCTATCTCGGATTCTTGGAATTGTTAACACTGTATTCGTTGTAACTTTTACTGTAATGGCTTCTTGAGGCTGGACTTCAAGGGCTTGACAGCTGCTAGTGGTTTTACCATTATAAAGTAAAGTTCAAGTATACGAAATGCTTCACGACAATAATATGTATTTTCCAGTAAAGGATATTCTCTCTCGAGCTGTATTTTAGAACTACTTCCTTGTGTCAGGAAGGCGTATTTTGGAATAAATACAAAGTTGTTATGAATTACTGAGTATAAATGGTTAAGTGACTCAGATCGCAACATTGGAACGTGGATAGCAAATATTAATTTTGAATTTGAGAGTCTTACCTGTTTTCCTAAGAATTGGTAATAAGTTTAAACGTTTTTTCATAAATTTTCTCTAAGTATTTTAGCATTTCTGAAAGTTCTTGAGTGGATATATGATTGAACTATGCATTGCGTTTAATTTCGAGAAGGTTACAGCATTTTTGATATTATCGATGAATGTTTTGACAATCTAATATTATTTGTGACATTGTGATCTGAAAGCTGGAAAATTCTGAAATATTGGTGATCTTTTCAGATACTGCTGCTTGAAGTCTTTGTAAATGCTATTCGAACTTTTCCTGATTGTTGAAAACTTTTTCGATTGTTTTGTTATACCTAATTATTAAATAGGTTTTGAGGCAAAGATCAATTTCGCCAATGTTTGCTTGATTTTCCTCTAAAGTTTGCATATTATGATTCTATCGCATTTTATCGTCGACAGCAAGTGTACCAAATAGCCGTTCACTATTTTTTTCAATTCCGTCGAAATATCCTCTTTTTATTCTAATGTGACGATAAAAATTTGAAAATTGTTTTCTATTTGTAAGGAATTCTGCTCTAACAAAACTCCTTCTGTTAAACCGTAAGATATGGGGTTAGTAGTGTTTATTTTATTCAGGTTTTTTCTAACTACATTAAAAAAAATTGTAAAATAGTATGCTGAATTAATAATGCTTTCTTAATCTAAATAATAATAATAAACAACTTTAATTGACATAGCAATTACTAACAACAATAATATAAATATCAAGCAAGCTGAGAAAATAACCAAATATAGAGATTTGGAATTTCAAATAAAGACTCAGTGGGACATGAACAACACACGAACTGTACCAATTGTTATGTCAACGACAGGACTAGTCCCAAAACATCTATTAAACAATTTAAAATACCTGGGTCTGGACGAACATCTTTACAAGCAAATGCAAAAAGCCGTCCTGTTAGGAACGGCCCGGACGGTCAGGAAATTCATGGGAAACTGCCGCCACGACTCCAATCCACGGGCCTGAAAACCTGGAAAGGGCTCCCACAGAGCTAAACCCTTTTGATATTTAGGATATCTGGGGTTTAGTGAATTTTCCCCTAAAGGCACACTAGGTGTACCTTAGAGGGAGTGTGATACTATACATTGTATGGTCAAGTCGGGATAATCGACTTTATTAAACATAATATTACATTAACATCAATTTTGGACTCACATAATTGGATAATCTGAGGGCGAAGTCTAGCCATAGGCTACTCATACTTAACTCTAATTATTTAGTAACTTAAATGAATTAAATGGCACTTAAAAGTATATACACATTGCTTAAGCAGCTTAGTGTTACAGATAACATATACATAACTTTTAACATAGAATGATAAAAAAATAAAACATTGTAACAATGCCTACCCCAATATTTATTAAAGAAATGAACAATTTAATTTTAGTATAATAATTTTTCAAGTCGAAAGAGTATCATTACCAGTAAATAATAAAGTGATTAAAGTTATTGTTGTCCAAACATATGGTCATTTAAAATTTTAATTTTATAGTATTTGAAAATCGATATAACTCAAAAACTAAATTGTGTAGTATTATTAACTCAGAAACCTAATAGAAATTTAAAATGATTGTGTTGTTTAATCTGTATTAATTAATCATCATTTTCAAAAGCAAAAAATATGTAAAGAAAAAAAAAATATAAGTAAGAAAACTGATTTTTAGTAAAAGCAAGTAGTGTACGTACATTTTAGTTAAACAATTTATCAATATCCTCTTGATTTCTAATGATTGCATCACACTATTGATTTTAACGTAAACAGAACCATTAAAACAGCATGCGATTTTGTTCGAAAAATTTTTCACAGCTGCGGTTAGCAGCCTGACACGGTACTGAGTTAGATCTTCCTTGATGTGTATGTTTGTTGACTTTAGGTTTTTTCAGTTTTTCAAAACATCTGAACGTACCAAATCATTTGAAAATTTGATAATAACCGCAGGTGACTTGTCACTTGGATTTTTTGAAGACACTCGACGGCAAGATATGATTTGACTGTCATGCAAATTATTCACCTGTATTTTCTTGAATAAATCCATCATTTTGCTATGTATATTGTTACGTATGTTAAGGGGTTCTGGGGGGCTAAGTTATTCTAAGGCCTTTTTTAGGTGGTCAGAATACACTTTATTATCTTATAGTTACAAGAGTTGTCTGTTCGGATTGTAGAATAGAACTAATTAAAAATGAACAATAATTGTTAGTTGCGAGATACGGTCCCCTCCATTCTTCGCATACGGCACACCGTGATAAAAGTATGTAAGGTGTCGTCGATGAGTGCGGCAGAGTCCCTGAACGCCAATGGTAACTGTGTTCAATTGTGACACTCCCCCACGTTGATAAGACATCGCCCTCGATGTCCCAATAGACAGCGACATCATCTCCATATGCGAAGCCTTCGGGTTCCACATCTCCAACTCTAAAAAAATAAAAACACAGCAGTACAGATTCATAATAAAAAAATCTTACATCAAATCTTATTTAAATTCTACTTTGTTAATTATGACTTATCTATCCTAGGGATTTAACTACCCTAGAGGCCTCTTAAAACATAATCTGTTATTAACTAAACTAATATAGAACTCTCTTCCAATACTTATGTTTAAAGATTATTTAGACTATCTTTCTAACTATCTAGAACCTACCCTTATTTATCTAGAACATGTTCTACTTTATATAGATATGAGTAAGAGCTACAGGTTTCTTTTTATTTTTACTACATGTAGTGGGTTCATCCCCTTCTTTACAACTATTATCTACAATTTCTTTTTCTACAACATCTTCAACGCTTTCATTTACTGTTTCCAAATTTGTTGCATTCTGAGTGTTGTCTCTAAGTTTCCTCGATCGGTTTACAACAAGCTGATACACTAACCATCCGCAGAAAGTTAAAAATACCAAAATTATTAAAGCACTACTAAAATCGTTTAATACAATTTACCAATTAGAAGCTCTGGCCAGTTGTACTGTCCCAAAACCTATAAGGTAAGGGTTTTTCAAAATAACTACTAAAATTAATGTCGTACCTATCCAGTTTAAGACATTAGTGATTTTGAAAATAGTTGCATAAGATTTTGCCTGTGAAAATAATATCGGTTTAAGTTGAAAATTTAATAAATCGTTAGAATCTGAACTAACATTTTGCCACTGAAATTCAAATTTAAGTGTCTCTAAATTCCACTCATCTCTTCAAAATTTAAATGAGTGTATGTAACTCTTGGATTCAATTTGAACGTATCGAATTTTGACCAAATCGCCGGCAAAACATGTTTAAAATTAAATTCTTGCAATCCTTTCGCATCACAAGGGAACATGTCTGATACTAAAACTTTGTATTCTCCTAACAATGAACATGCACATGCTACATTGACTTCTAACGCACCTATTGTATGGGATTGCTTTACTGTAACATTTTTTTCGAAATCAGGGCATTTTAATTTCATAATTTTTGGAGCATGTGTTATTAGAAATTTCTCGGGTTCGATTTGACTTATTAATGTACTATTATCGAAATAACATATAGGCTTACACAATGCTATCAATCGTGAAATTTGAGTACCGCGAGCTGATTCGAGAAAACAGTCCGGATTCTTTATACCAGTGTCTCTGGTACGTGGTAAAAAACACAAGTTATCATTTTCTACACATGTTTCAAGATTATTTCCTGAAATTACCTTGGAGTCATTTTGATATATAGCCAGCAAAATATCGTGTTCATTTAGTACACATGTTTTATTGTCCCACGCGAAAGGAATAAATTTCATTTTAAAAACTTTCCACTTTTGTGCAATTTTTCTAACTGGTAGTTTTAATGTAATCCGAATATTTTCAGTTGTTACTAAGCACGTACCAATATTAATTCTTAAGTATCTCGTTACATCCTCGGGCTTTATTACAAGTTCATAACCTTTTTTATTTAACGCATTGTTTATTTTTTCTAAGTCGGCTTTTAATTGTTTTGAATTAATCACTTCTGGTGGAATTTTATTTTCTCTACATTGACTAATTATTTCATATTTGTTGAATATTTGTAAGATCGCTAAATTTTGAAGTAATTGATTTGTAACATATTGCCACAACAAATCAGTTGAATTTTCAAGAGTGTCAAATTTATTATCAATAACGTAACGCATTTGTACAAAAGCACTATTGATTTTTAAATTAAAAGAATGAATTTTGTTTATTAAAAGAGGAAATTGCGAACTAAAATTTTGAATAGAATTAATAACATCTAATAACTCACTATGATCCTTATTTATTGCTATATTGAATCTGTTCAATACTTCTTTGATGTGTTCTTCATTTGAAAATAATGGTTCAATTGATTTTTGAGTTGCAACTGAGCAACACCAATTTAAAGCAGCGCCTAAAAATTCTAAAGCTCTAGGCCTACGAGACTTCACTAATCCTTGGTTGGCTTCTACCATAATGCTATCATATATTGTTTTGAGATGTTGTGAGAACTGGTTATCCAGTTGATGAAGTATTCTCGCCCTCGTACACCCATAATCGGACACATTTGTAGGGCATAACTTTTCCTCAGCATACAATTGTAGATCCCATTGATTTGTACTTGGAAATGGTGCTGTATACGTGAGCGGAACGGATGACTGATAAAGTACTAAATGAGGTAATTCTGACCAATATACTCCAGAAACTATACTTATTCCTGCATCACTTATTAAAATTGATTTCAAGAAGATAACAATCATTACGTGTAAGATCATTCCTTATTTTTTCTGCGAGTTGAATGCCGCTTGTTCGTTAACGGTTTAAAATTACTTTTTATTACACAAAAGGAAAACACTCAGCATTTTATTTTGAAATTGATGTTTATGAAATACTTTTTGCGTATAGAAACAATTGAAGAAATTGTAAACTTTATAGTTCATCGTACGTACAAAGTTCGATGTAGAACTTTGCCTTTTGCAATTTGCAAGCTTGCTTATTTACTTCGCTGGTAAAACGGTTTTATTCGTTCCACGTGAACTGTATCATACCTTACATTTTTACCTTTACAAATTTTAATCTTATAATTGAGATCATTTACTTTTTCAACAATTTCATATGGGCCCGTCCACCTATGAAGTTTTTCAGACTTACCGACTTTCCTTATCGGCGCATAAACTAAAACTTTACTATTTATTTTATAATTTACTGATCTCCTATTTTTATCTTATCTATCTTTCTGTTTCACCTGTTCGGTTTCGATTTGCTTTCTAACATTTTCACGAATATTTTGTATGCGAGATAAAATTTCTTTTGCGTCCTCGTTGGTGTTATTAACACCTAACGCTATATCTATGGGTAATTTCGGATTACGTCCATACGCTAAGAAAAAAGGTGTAACCTTTGTAGTTTCTTGGGGCGAAGAGTTATACGCGAACGTAACTAAAGGCACATAGGTGTCCCAATCTTTTTGGTTTGTTGCGACATACATTGAGAGCATGGTAGCTAAAGTGCCATTAAAATGTTCTACTAGACCATTTGTTTGAGGATGATAAGCTGTTGTGAATGTAGTATGACTGCCTATACCCTTTAAAAGTTCAGTTACTAAATTTGATGTGAAACATTTTCCGCGGTCACTAATAATGCGTCTCGGACAACCGTATCATGCAAATCACATCTTCTAATAGGAAATTAGCTACACATGAAGCGTTACCTGCTGGTAGTGCTTTTGCTACAGCCCACTTTGACATGTAATCCATAGCGGTTACAATGCTAGTATTATTTAAATCAGATTTTGGAAATGGTCCTAAAATATCTATTCCCCATGTTTCAAATACTTGTCCTACTTTGATAGGTTTTAATAAACCGGGTGGAGATTTATTAACTTGTTTTCTGTGTTGACAATGTAAACAAGATTTTACATAATTTTCTACATCCTTCATGATATTTGGCCAATAATACCGAGTTTTAATTTTTCCGTATGTTTTCGTAAAACCTAAATGAGCTCCTGATAATGGATCGTCATGATAACACGTTAAAATATCTGACCTAATTTTTTCCGGTACGACTAATAGTTTCGATGACCCTATCGGTGAAAAATGCTTTTTAAACAAAATTTCATTTTCTAGTACATAACTACGTGATTGTTTAATTAGTTTTGAATCAGCTTTGTCAGGATTTTTTATGGCGGAAATGAGATCGTGAAGTTGACTGTCCTGTAGTTGCAATTCAGCGATATCGGTTAAATCTAAATGAAGAATTGGAATTTCGGTATCTATTTCGGAAAAATCAGAAATTGGACCCCTAGACAATCCATCAGCATCAGTATGTTTCTTACCGCTTTTATGAACTATTTCGTATTGATAATCTTGAAGCTTAATTGCCCATCTTGCTAAACGACCACTTAAGTCCTGATTTTTATGCAAAAAACATAAAGCATGGTGGTCAACCACGACTTTGATGGTTTGGCCCCAGAGTAAACTTCTGAAGTAAGTTACCCCGTATATTACTGCTAATAATTCTTTTTCAGTAGTATGATACCTTGTTTCAGGCGAGTTCATCTACTTGTAAAATTACTGCACCTAGACCAAAATTACTAGCATCTGTGTGGATTTCCGTTGGCCTACCTGGCTTAAAATGAGCTAATACTTGGTAGTTTGTTAATTTAGTTTTTAATTCGTCAAACGCTTCTTGCTCTTGGGAAGTCCATATAAACTTTTGATCTTTTTTAGTTAAAAGTGTTAAAGGACGTGCAATATCTGAGAAACATTTAATAAATTTTCGATAATAGTTAGCAAGTCCTATGAAAGATTGAACATCTTTTACATTTTTAGGGACTGGAAAATTCTCTACAGCTTTAATTTTTTCTGGATCAGTTGAAAGACCTTTATTACTAGCTATATACCCGAAAATACGAATTTCTTGAACAGCTAAACAACATTTTGTAGGTTTTAATTTTAAATTTGCTTCTCTAAATCTTTGAAAAACTAATCTCAATTTACTTATGTGATCTGTGAATGTTTCACCAATAACTAAAACATCATCTAAATAAACAAGACAAGAATTGTACTTTAATCCTGCTAGGACTTGATCCATACATCTTTGAAAACACGCAGGACTCGAAGCTAAACCAAATGGTAAAACATTAAATTCATACAGACCATCTGGTACGATAAAAGCGGTTTTAGATCTATCCTTTTCCGCAATTTTAATTTGCCAATAACCAGAAAATAAATCTAAAGAACTGAAATAATTTGATCCATTTAATACCGATAACAAATCCTCAATAACGGGTAAAGGATAGGAATCTGTTTGAATAACTACGCAGAATCGCCAACTATAATCTTTTTTCTTTACTAAGACAACTGGAGAAGCCCATGGGCTATAAGATTTTCTAATAATTTTCGCGTCCAACATTTCTTGAATTTGGTTGTTGATTATTTCCTTTTCGCGCTGTGAACTACGATATGGGGGTTGATGACTAGGTTTTGCGTCCCCGGTATCAATTTCTTGTTCACATACATTTGTTCTACCTAACTCATAATTACTCGTAGCAAATAAATCTGAAAACTCTTTTACCAAATTGTCCAAAATTTCCCTTTCTCTAACACTCAATTGATCATTTATTTGAATTCCTAAATCATTAACATCTGCATACAAAAGATCGTGATGTCTAACATCTGTATTTTTACCTAAATTTATCTTAGCAACATTCTAGATGCTAGAAACCTGAAAGTCATCCTGAATAAATGCAGGGAATAGGTTACTATCTGTATGTACTAATTCCATACAATCTACGGAATCTTTGACTTTACCTAAACAAGAACCCTTAAAAAATAATACAATCAACCTGAGTATTATTTGTGACGTATATGAAGTCGTTTTTTACACTTATTTTGACTACTGTTAAACCCCTGTTTCTGAAGTAATTTTCACTAGGCTCAAAGAACCAAAATTTATCATAACTTACGTAACTTACCAAAATTATTTTTGTAGTGCTTAAAGGAGGTAATTTAACTTCCTGTGCCGAACGAACATTATCATCCTCTATATTTATTTCATGATTCAGTACATTTTCATACCCAACAAACTTGAAAACGTAACATTGTGAAATAAGCTTACAGTGTGTGTTACAAAATTTATATTAATTTAATATTTTTCATTAAAGTCATTAACTAGTATAATTTTATTACCGAAATTTTTTGCAATTATAAGTTCGTGTTCAAAGTTTACATTACCTATTTGAAATTTCAATGATGTTGTGCCAATTACCCACAAAAAATTTCCGTTAGCAGCTCTTATCTTTAAATTTTGAACAGGTCGAATTTTTGAAATTTTTGGAATAAAATTTGAATCAATAACGCTGATCCCAGCGCCAGTATCAACAATTAAATTTACTGATTTACCATGGATACAACCTTTTATTTGAATAACTTCACAGAAGGGTGAGGTAATTTTGTATAATGCAATTGAATTAAGAAATTTTTTCCTATATCTACAGTTCGATTTTTTATGACCTATTTTCTTACAGAAAAAACAATACCAAGATTTAATTTCGGAACATCTTTTAACATTGCCGCTAAACTTTAGCGACGTGGTGTAGAGTTTTTTGGATAATTTTTTGAATAACAATTTTTTGCATAATGACCTGGCTTGCCACATTGAAAACAAACTACTCGTCCATCTGGCGTCCTACTTTCTTTTTTGAAAGCAGTTGGCTTGTTCCAAAATTTATCTTTGTTTTTACTAAAGGAAGTTCGTACAAACCTGTTTGAGTTCTTTTCCAGAAGCTCGAGTCTTTGGCGAAGATCATCCATCGGATCTGGTACATTTGATCTTTCTGAATACCTGCTCCTTACGGCTGCTCTACTACTCTCTCCAATCATGGTTTCTGTGGCTTCTATTTTCTGCAGATTTCTTCGAAAATTTTCCATTGTGTCGTTATTCATAATGTTCACCTTTTCTAAAATTTTAGGTTGGAGTCCACGAATGATAAAACCTATTTTCTCCTGGTCGGCCATTTGAGGGTTTATACTGTGACATAACAGTAAAATGTCGTTGAAAAATGTCCACAAGTCTTCATGTACTCCTTGTTTTCGGTTTAAAAGTTTAAAATTCGGTTTTCACTGTACTAATAAACGCATTTTTTAACTGACTTTCCGCTTCCTCAAAATTTTCACAAAGGTCCTCAATTGTCTCGAAAAAATCAATGGCATGTCCTTCTAAGTAACATGGTAACTGTAACAATTTAGTTTCTTCTGTCCATCTGTTAGCTTTGGCTGCACGTTTAAAGTTTTTGAGAAATTCTTCGACACTTTCGCCTGAATTTCCACTGAACGTTTTAGGTATTACTGAAGTAAAAATTTTGTCTTGAGAATTTTCGGTCATTTTTGGAGAATGCTTTGGGTTTGTTTCTTCTTTTGCAGTATTACTTATAGTTTCGATAGAAAGGTCTTTTCTTGGGGTGTCGTTTGATGTTTCACTTTCACTTTCTTCGAAATCGTCTATCAGCTTTCTTTTTCGCCACTGGACACGTGTTAACATTTATTATTTTTTGTGTGTGGAAAGTGCGCGACGCTTCCACCAATTTTGTTACGTATGTTAAGGGGTTCTGGGGGCCAAGTTATTCTAAGGCCTTGTTAGGTGGTCAGAATACACTTTATTATTTGCTGGTTACAAGAGTTGTCTGTTCGGATGGTAGAATACAACTAATTAAAAATGAGCAATAATTGTTAGTTGCGAGATACGGTCCCCTCCATTCTTCGCATACGACACACCGTGATAAAAGTATGTAAGGTGTCGTCGATGAGTGCGGCGGAGTCCCTGAACGCCAATGGTAACTGTGTTCAATTGTGACAATATTCTCATTTTCCGTCCTAGGAAAACCAAACACCCTAATGTTAAGGGATCTCGATGCTTGTTCTAGATTATCTAAAGTTTGAAACATTTTATTATTGGCAATTTTTAGATCTACAATTTCTTTTTCTAGTTCTCGGATTGTTTCGTCCTGCTTTTTTAGTCTCTCCTCAATTTTTATTACAATATTTTGTGAGACCTTATCTATGATTTCCTGAAAAAGTTGTCGGAAAATATTCCCTTAATATTTGCGAGGTCAGATCTTGATAGTACCATTTTAACCTCACATTTAATAGACTTGGAAATAAATAATAAAACGTTCAATATGCAATAGAGCAAGTTATTTTGCGAATAGCTCAAAATCGATACACTTAAACTTGAATTTTATCGATTTTAGGCACAAAAGAATTTGATTCAAAGTTAAAAAACGCGAATTTATTTCAGCTGCTTAAACTTGTGTTCACTCATACAGCGCCATCACGATACATGATGCAAGAAGGTGTGTTGATTAGGGATGTTATGGATATGTAATTTCGGATCTGGATACGGATACGGATATAAGAATAATAATATATCGGTTTCAGTTACGGTTACGGATATGAAATTATTTCGGATTATCCGATAGTTTCGGATAGTTTCAGTTACGGATATTGGTTTATTTTGAATTGACAAAGGAAAATACAAATAAAAACAAGCCGAGTATTTTACTTTATTTCTAGATTATTTGGTGCTACAACCAGATAATAAAAAAATCAGTCTTCAAATTATAATAAACAAAATAAGGATATTAGTTCCTACCATGTAATAAAAATCTCAACTAATTCTGGGTTTATAAGAAGAGAAAAATAGTTGATATAATGAAAGTCAACATTAACAAAGCATCCTATTAATCTGTATTGTAAGAGCGTTACTCTGTATTAAATAGTAGATACAAAAAGTAAATTACATTGGAATTGGTCCATACTATCCATCTTTGAAATAAGCCATAATTTTCTTCTTAATTAGTGATTGTTAGAAAAGAAACGGTTTTATAATATTTACAAGGTCCAATTTTGTAAATTTTTTAAATTTAAAATAGTCAAAACTGAGCAACGGTAAGTTATACTTAACAAAAAGCAACTTTGCAGCTTTATCACCGGAAAGTCGATTTCTCAAGGAATTAGAATATCAGAAGAATGGACCACTCACTAATATGGATTACGGTTGCAATAGAAATATTAAAACTTTCAAGAATGCAAGGGTACTGCGTTACTGTCCTGCTCGGCCGGACCAAAACCAGGCATAAATGAGGTTTGTTCCAACGCCATAAATAACTGATGAACAACCGGATTCAACCCGTTATTGTAAACAGTAATTCGTCAGCGCTCACTTCGAGAACGATTTGTCAATCGTTTGTCGGGTTCGAATTTCGAACAGTCTTGTAAAAAATCTGACTTTATCCGAAATTATTCGAAACTTTTATATCAGATTCGGTTACGGCTTCGGATAGATTTTTATTTCGGATATCCGATAGTTTCGGTTACGGTTACGGAGCTCCATAACATCCCTAGTGTTGATTATAGATACATTTCGTATAAGGCTTACACAGCAAGAAATAAATTTAATTAAGTTGCAACTATCTCCATCATAAATTTTTACGTATTATCAACTCTAGATCTGAAAATTTCCCAATTTATAGTTCTAGGGGTAGGTTGAACATTACTACTTTGTGGATTGTTCATGTTTAATGCTTGAGTTTTCTCAATATTTTTGGACTGAGTCTTGTTACATATTTTTAGTTTGTCAAAGTGGAGTAGAATTTCGTTAATATCGGTCATTAAATTAAAATTAATCAGAATTTTTTAATTCAAAATATTGTTTTTTCTTTTCAATTGTTTATGCTTGATTACTACAAACAAAATAAGCAATTCATCTCATTTCTTACCCCTTAAAACTAATGTTGTATTAACTTCTTTAAGAGTTTAACACAACGACTGTTTATCTCGTCCACATTGCATATGTCGTGGCGATTGAAACAATAAAAAAAAAGGAAAGGCCGACTTCTGTTGGTGAAATTTTTTACACCTAATATTATTTTTGCTTGATGTTATGAGTTTTGGCAGTAAGCATTGTGTAAATAGATTCACTCATGAAAGCACCAAAAACATAAAGAAATTTTTATCCAAAATTTTATTCGTTTATCAATATTTTTGTGAATAAAAATTTCATCTACGAATGGCAAAACTTTGTCTAAAAAGTCTTTAGCCGAAATTTGGTGATGCTTCCTCTTGGTATATCTGAAATTGTTTTTCTAAATGATTTAAAAAAAGTAATGTTTGACAATTATCGTAATAAAATATACACATAGCTGACTTAAAAGAACTTCCCTCTTTACATTCCAAAGGTTCTATCATATAATAACAGAGTCGAAAAATAACCGCATTTAGAATTGCTGTAATAAATAAAAACCCTTCCACCATAAGATATCTTTAGTACTTATATAATCCATACATATATCGGTTCTGTTTTTCTATATTTATTTATTTTATCGTTGGCTCGAAAGAAGACTGTCATAACTCAAAATACACAATTTTTCAGGGGAAGCATGTAAACATTTTACTGGATAAAATGTACTCAGATTTCGATCTCATTAAATAATTAGGAACCATATTCTTTACAGATGGCTTGCAGACAACTTAAGTTGCATTGTTTTGCCTTAAGTTGCCTTTTGTTTTGTACGTTTGTACAAATTCAACCCCTATTTTCAAACATGTGACAGTCTTTATTTATTATTTATTTATGTTTTTGAATAATATTTTAGAGAAGTTAGGATTATTTGGTTACTTCTGAAATAAATTTAAACATACAAAATGAAACATTTATTTTAAGTAAACAAAACCTTTCTGAAAACAACTATACATTTTTATAAATTGTTATAAGACTCATAATAATATCGTGGAACAACTGTTGTATCTTGAAAGGATACAATATGAAAACTTTATTTTAAGTTAACAAAACCTTTGTGAGAACAACTATACATTATTATAAATTGTTATAAAACTCATAATAATATCGAGGAACAACTTTTTTATTTATCAAGGACAGTATTCCATTCTTTTTTGCTTCTGCAATAGGTAATTTCTGTTTATAAGCTTTACTTAGTTCAAGTAAATTAAAGTCTGTTCTCTGGCGCCTCGAGTTCACAATATTTGCAGCAAAGAAGTCCTGCTGCTGATAAGCATTTTTATAAAAGATTTTTCCGACCTGATCCTTCTTCATCATGAACATTTTCATGTCTGTGATTTTAACTACTTCACCTTCAGAGTTTTTGAATATATTATTGATGCCCATCTCCACAACAAGTTTTTTTAAGTCGAAAAAATCGTCGTAACACATTTCTTCTACTGAATATCGTTTGCCATTTTTCTTTGCTTGCCGGATGAGTGTCACATACTGTTCAGGAACATGGATCGAAGCAGACTTGAATTTGTTGATATTTCGTTCAATCACTGAATGGGAACTATCTCCTTCGTTTTGGGTATGACCAGTTATGAAATATTTATGGGTCACTGATTGTATATTTACTTATTTTAAAATGGCGAACATGTACAAGGCGAAAATGCATTTGTTTTTATTTTGCCCCGTACAGTTGTCGCTATAGAATATGACATCTATGAATTTGTTCTCAATTTGTTCTCAATGGAAGCCTTAGTGTTTATGGCATTAAGATAGTGCCACACACAGGAACCAATTTCATTAGCCCCTCTTTGTCCTTGTCCCTCATGCCAAACATAACAGCTAACTTCGTTATTTGCCAACTGGTATACGGTGAAATTTAAAACATTCAATTTTGATGTATAATAATATGAAGATGCATTGCCCGTGGGACATGGCAAAACTGCTTGGAGGTCGTATACGGCAACTGTACTCCCTGAAGTTTTATCAAGTTCTTTCTCTCTCCGGGAAAGCTCTTTTTCTTTGATATGGGTATCATACGTTTCCTGAAGTTGAGTTTTCTCATCTGTACTAGCATTTAGAAAAGCAAGGCAAAGTTCACATTGGTCTTTTTTGGGGTTAAAGAAACCAATGTTATATTCAGTATTAAATATTGTATAGTACATCAAATAGTTTGAATACAAAATATTCTGCTCTTCACATAAGCTCGTATAGTCTCTATAGAGCTCAGCGATTGTCTTACTGCCTTCGATATACTCTTTTTTTGTTTCAGACCTGCAGTAGTGGCTTTCTATTCGTGGTATCTTGTTTATATGCATCCGTATACCATTTTTTATTTCTTTTGATACCATTGCGTGGTTCTTGTGCTTTCCTCTCATTTCTGGTTGTAATGTCCCCTTTGCAATTGACTCTTGCTTTTCTTGAACTGTTCGTATGATCCTAGAGTTGATTCCCAATGTGGCCATGAAAAATAGTTTGCAGACACGTGTTTTTTCTTTTCGTAAGTTCAAATAAAAGGCTCTATTTAAAGATCGAGAACTTTGGGCATTTTGATATCTATATTTTGGTTTTACTGTCTCCATACAAGATGATATGAAATCACGTTGTCTCTGAAGCTCACCCATTTCCCAATACTCCATAAATATTGTCTGGCGATCCACTTCTGGAAATTTTTGAAAACATTTGAGTCGACATTTATTATTACAAGGCGCTAACATTTGCTTCGCCTCACGTACTACCAATAAACGCTTTTTTGTTCCATCGTCATTTCTGATTGTTTTCAAAGATCTATATGACTGTCCACGATTTCTAAGCCGTTTGGCAGTATTTTTCTGCCAGTTTTCCTTGTTAATTCTCCTTTTTCTGACTTTCTGTTCTATCTGCGAATGGTGCTTAACAACACGAATTTTCTCGACATTATTATCTACAGAACTAGAAGAATTTTCATCGGAATCAGAAACTGAAGATGATGATGAGACAACCGTAAAATTTGGATTAGCTTGTGAGTCATTGGAATCAATAGGGTTACTATCGCTTGCTTCACTACGACTTGATTCGTCACCGTTTACACTCCTCACAGCAAACACACTTTCATCCAGAAATGTATTGGTTAAGACGGCTTCTATAACAAACAAGTAATGATAATGATTTATGTGGAGTGTATATTATTTTATAAGAGCACTGTCTCATCTTACTTACCATTTTGAAATGTTTCATTCACATTACTATTATATGTGACGTTCTTTTTTACATCTCCTTCAATTATAGGATCTGCCATAGTTTCTGCAATGAAGTAGTTGGAATTATAAAACAAAAATAAACTGATGATACTAGATATGTTATGTTACTGTGATGTTAAAAAGTGTTTTTAACACACAAACCTTGTTCACAGTCATGCACTTCCATAGGAATGCAATTTTTATTTGCTACATCTAGGCCTAGGGCATGTTCAGAAGTGTTACTGTTAGGAGGTTTAATTTTCCACATCACAGTAACTTTGCCATTTTCCTCTGATGAAATACCATCATTATCGTGTGGTTGTTGTTCTTTGGCAAGTTTTAGAATTGGATGTGATCGGCTACTCATTTTTCATAATATGATATATTATATGCAAGGAAAGTCTGAAACACACAAATAATATATCCTAAATGTCCTGAGTTTATTGCAAATACTAGGTATTTAATTTATTCAACGAAAACGAGATTATGTTGTGTCATTAAAACATTACTTCAGATTAACTTAATAATTTTCTGGACAGTCACATCTTTATTATTAGTTTTGAAGAATACTGTTTCTTCTCAGATTAATGCATTAAAATGATACAAAAACTAAATAATTTATCCTTACCTTTTGAAGAAAACTGTTCTAACTCAAAATATGACACTATTCCACAGAACGTGTGACGCTTTCATGGCAACAGTAAAGACACAACTGATATGTGACTCTATTGCACAGAATACATGTGTCGACTTGTCAGAAACACATACTGTCACTAGTGGCATTTAGCGGCCGCCAAATGAATTACAACGTATAACTCTCTTCCACATAAAATTATAGACAAATTGAAGTTGTTTCATTGCAAAAACATAAAAAAGCATTTTTTTGAGTTATGACAGTCTTCTTCCAAGCCGACGTTATGAGTAACACTCAACACCAATAAATTAAAATAATGCTAAAGCTAGATTTTTTTTTAATGGCAACCACTTTTTGATCTCGGTTTCGGAAAAAATAAGAAATTTTATGTACATATATGACCCTGATCTTTTAAACAATTGACCTTGACGATCGATTTTTTAAATGTTTGGATCCAGCATGCCTGCACCTAGCTTGTTAAGGCAAGGTGCAGATGTACCCAGTCAGTTAAAGCAAGGTGAAGTGTGTACTCCGTCAGTTAATGCAAGGTAATGTGGCAGCCATCCAGTAAAGGGAAAATGTTTCGACCCAGCTGGTTAAAACAATGTGAAGTGTCGTCTCAGTTACTTTTGGGGTTGCAATCTACTTCTTGGCAATACGTTGTGTGGGTGTAAATACTTGATACAGCTCTGAATGATTTCTGGATCGCTAGCAGAGATTTCATGTCGTATGTGTTGTTTAATCGCCTCGATGTCAGTAGGCTTCGTTCTATATACTATCCTTGATGTAAACCCATAGCAAATAATCAAGTGGGGTGAGATCAGGGGATCTAGGTGGCGATTCAATTACTCTACGTCTCCTCATTGAAATTTTCATTCAAATAATTCCGACTAGTTCTAGTAAATCCATCTTGCTGAAACTAAAACTATGTGATATTTGAATTTCCCGCTCTCTCCGATTCAGGAGTCAAAATTAGGAGCTAGGGAAAAATCCAAAACTTCAAGTGTTGAACTTTTTACACTCATGTCGAGTTATTCTGACGCTTCCATACTTTTGGATCACCCTGTATAATACAAACAGGTAAAAAAATAAATTTCACTGTAAAACTATAAATTCAAAAATTATTCAATTATGACATAAAATATTTGTTTACGAAAATACGTGTTTTTAATACAACTCCTATGCCGGATCGAATTCGTAATTCATTTGTTTTTGGGAGAAGCTGAACCGTGCAGGTGCATTGTTATTCTTGCCATGATTGCACTTAAATTTTACAAAAATAGCATAATATAAAGTGAATAAATTACATAATACAAATTTTAATCTTGACCCTTGTTTAAGACGCTTTGGCTACATGACCATCAGACGTTGGAAAAAAGCTGTCTTTGGGTTAATTCTTTTCAATACGTTTGTTTAAAAAAAACTATAAATCTGCTTAAGAAAAATTAATTAAACCAACATAAAACGAACTTTGTAGCCACGAATCAGTTTTTAATGCAATTAATATTCGTTATAAAAAGTCAAATATGAAATTAAACAAAAAAAGAATGACCTAAAAATGTTCTATAGCTATAACCCTACTTCCATCGTTATTTAAATCATCTTGTATATACTGCTGCCAATTAGTCAACCATTATATCTTATTTGTCTATCATTTTTTGAACCATCATTTATAACCATAATTTTATTCTACAAAATATTTTAACCACGCTGTATATGCATCTTGCTTAGGGGTCACCATATATAACATTTTTCTGACATTTTTTAACCACCCTAGAAAATATAATTTGTCTCCACCTTATATATCAACCACCCCGTATATGAAACTTTTTTTAAGTATGACATAATCACACTGTATAACTATAATTTTACTTCACCCAATGTTTCAGATATTGCTCATGGAACAGCTCATGTTCTATTCTAGAAAATTTTTCATACAATTTTTTTCCACACTGTTAAACTATACTTTACTTCATCCTCTATTACAACCACCTTTTATGTGCAACTACTTATCGGCCACCCAGTATAACATTTTTTGTACCACCCTGTATAAATATAAATCCATCACTTCTCAATAAATTTCACCAAAACTGCAAGTGCTTATTGGGCAGTCTATGTAACAATTCTTAAATACTCAACTACTTACTCCTCCCTATATTACAAATATCCGAGCTGTGCAACTACTTATGAGCTACGCTATTACCTCATAATTTTTGAAGCACAGTATAAAATATAATTTCTCTCCACACTTCATTGAAACTATCCTTCATTTGCAACTTTTTCTAACCTTGTTTGAATCACACTGAGTAACGATAACTTGACCTTGCTCCACAATTCAGGTACTAGAAAATTTTTTTTCCAACACTGTATAATTATTGTACTACTTCACGCTATATTTCAATAACTCTGTATATGCAACTATTTATGGGCCACCCTATATAACATTTTTTTCACCACCCTGTATACTTAGAATTCTAGTCGAGCCTATATTTTATCTATCCGGTATATGAAACAGGTTGTAGATCATAACATTTTTGTGACATTTTTTTTAACCTCACCTGTAGACATAGCTGTAATTATACTCCGCTATAATTATACAACCACCCTGTATAAACAACTGCTTCTAACATTTTTTCAACCCATTTCATAACTATAATAATAGCTCAAGAAAATTCAAATATCCTAACTGCTTACATAACATATTTTTTTATCTACCCTGTATAACTATAATTCTATTTTACCCTTATTTCACCCACATTGCATATGCAACTACTTATGAATAAGAATAAAACATTTTGTTATCCGGCCTGTATAAAGGTAATTCAACTCCACCCGTGTTTCAACCACCTGGTATATACAACTGTTTATGATCCATTCAATATATTTTTTTTGACCACCCTGTATAACTTGTCCCTTATTTCAAGCACATTGTATATATGCAACTACTTACGGGCTACCTATTATACCTTTTTTTCAAGATTTTTTAAATGCATTTAATTCTACCTATTCTATATATGGAACACCCTGTAAAATTACACTTCATATATCAGTTGATTTTTTTTAAATTGAAACCTGTTACATTGGCATATTACGAATTTTTAATAAAATCTAAGCTGATGCAAGTATCTAAAATTTGGTGCATGCGGTGGAACTAATTGACAAATTGTATATGTATTACCGAACATGATTTTTCCCTATTCGCTCTGTGCGCGACTTCAGCGCCATGGTATGGTTGAACTACAGGGGGCTATTGTAATATATTTTACTAAGTATTGAATGGCTGTCAGTAATAATAATATCGAATGATAAATAAAAAAATGCTTTTTTAATTAAAGGGAATATTTATAATAAATATTTGTTAATGTAAAGTGTTCTTGTGCATTACAAAATAAAATGTAAGTATAGTTAATACTGAAAAAGTAGCATAGAAGTTAGCACACATAAAGATAGGTTAACTGAAATCAAATAAAAAGAAAATAGAGAAAAATTTTTATAAGTAAATTTAGATTGAACGAAATTACCAAAATATTTTATTGTTTCAAAATTCTACAAATTAAAAGTGCTGATTGTTTTTGAGTACAAAAAAATAGATTATGTTTGCTAACTAAAATTAACATATTACAATTCAATAATAAATCTGAGAAAATGTAAACACATCGCTGCGCTGATTTACTTAATAAATAATGAAAATAGTGCTTCAAAAACAATTATTGAACAGCAATGGGGGAAACCCAGTGCTCGGCAATTCGCCAAAGACAAGTACTCGAAGGGAGCATACTTTGAAAACATGATACCTCACAAATATAATCAACTACATGATTCAAAAGACGTAGAAATCTCCGAATTGGTGTCTGACTGTCCGTTAAAACAAATTTTAATTGCTCAATCTAGTAAAAATAATTTCCACACTGTTCGAAATGTCCTCAACTCTTTAATAACGCAAGTTGAACTTAATATCGAGAAGGAAGATTGTTCAGAATGCGTAAATAATTTTTTAATTTTTTACAAAGAACATCCTACGTATTCACGTATTTATGAACTAGATAACAATATTAAAGAATTTTATATGAATAATATTGTGTTATCTGAAGAACATATTGTCGCATTAGCCTGTGAAACGTTGGATCAATCATTATGTGAAAACTGGTTCAAAGCTAGGCACCTGAGAATTTCTGCTAGTACAAATGTTCATAACATTAAAACACTGAATAGAAAATCAATCGAAAGCTTAGTATCTGATTTTTTAAATAAAAAAAAAATTGATACAGCTTCTACTCGATATGGTTTAAAAAATGAACCTATTGCACGAAGTAAATACGAGACACTTTATAATTGTAAAGTCAAACGTGTTGGTGTTATCGTCAAAGCAAATCAACCTTGGCTATGCGGAAGTATTGATGGTGTTGTGATAGATGATTTTTATTATTACGGATAGTAAGGTTATGATTCTACTTACTTTTGTCTCCTAACAGCAGCTATCCATTTTTTCCTTTGATTTATTTTCCAACTTGCTGTAGGAAATTTATAAAAATGACAAGCACTTTTTCTACCTGCATTCTTACAACTTACAACACAACAACTTTTGTGACTCATTTTATGTTATTTTATTTAAATAAATTTTAAATAACAATTCACTTGTATATTTAGCTAACTCGAAACATAAAAACAGCCCGCCGTAGTATCGGATATAGTCACAGGTAGCGCTGACGGTAAATCAGTTTCTCCCCACCATGGCTTCGCACTGAGCGAATATCTAACATATCTGTCAATTTAGGGAGATAAAATCTATACCATATTCATAGTCAAACTATAAGCTTTGCAACAAAAAAAGATTCAGCAAAATCAGTTCAGTAGTTCTTACATGATGAGTAAAAAAACAAACAAACAAACAAACAAACAAACAGATAACTACAATTTTATAATAGTGTATAGATTATAAGGAAAACTTTGAAACAGTCATTTGGTTTATAAGTGATAGTGTTAGACATTTTAATTATTCTTATTTAAGAAACAATTTCGTTTAAAAAGAGTTTCTAAATACATTAAAATACATATTCGGACAGCGTTTATAGTCCTACTTTTTGCCTGATTATCCGTCGTCGACCCATTGTATGTAACTTTTTCGCAATTTGTAAACCTCACTAAATTTCGACATAAAAAATGTGCATGGTTCCAACTTTTTAATAACTTGTGTTTCAAATATTCATTAATGTCAAATTTTCATCTCAGTTCTTTTCCACTGCTTAAAAATGTATATTTGAGGCATTCACTGAATAAAAATTCAATCAATTTTTAAACGGAACATTTGCTAAACAGAATACCATTAACACAAAGTATTTTAAGCAATATTTAAGACTTTCTGAGACTAAAAATGATTCTCTAATAGTTTTTAAATAACTGTTGTCTTGTAACTCATAAATGAACATTACCTGACTTGAATGATGTGGTCTCATAATAATTAAAATTTTTACTGGGTGTAACACACATTTCAAAAATAGAATTAAACATTCAGAAACTTTCGAATTCCTAGCATTCTGAATTGAATTTCCTAGGAAATTACGTGTTTACATTTTTAAATTGAGTTTTGTTGTGTCTTTCTTCAATATCCGGACAATTTTGTAAGTACATTCCTCTGTTTTGTTTTTGCATTTTCAAGTTATTTTACTGGTACACAAAGAGTCAATTTTACTCCCGTTTTTACTGATACAATTAAATATTCGTGTACATATTCTGAAACTTACTTGTAATTTATCTGTAAATATTTGTAACGTGTAGTAGGTCGTTAAATAATGATTCAGACCTACCCGATGTAGCCACTTCAATATTTGTGTTAAATTTATTGACCAATATACATAATCGTTCAGATACGATACTCGCTGAAAAGAGAAGAAATATTTTTAATCAAGTGATAACATTTTTTTTAATATCGTCTAAAATTATTGAATAATTGTTATGAGTTACATTGACTAATGTAGATTCACAACATGGAATTTTATATGGTAATTTTAGAACCCTGGAATGCTCCCGGGCTCTGTCAAACAATGAATATATCAAAAACTAAACTCATATTTGTCATTTTACCACAGACTGCATAAAGCTCTTTAACATTTCGAGAATACATTTTGAAGCATTTCCATTATGACTGATTTTACCAAATGAGTTATATCTCCTCGAATGAATCGTGATAACACTTCATATTCAACTCCCTTAATTAAATTATATCATACCACGTCAGCATTGAATGGTTTTTGATCCATCTGTCACAATTTTCTCAATTGGTGGAGCACCTGTTTGTTACCGTTGGACCAAGATATGTTTCAAAAAAATTATTGCATGGTATTCAGTTAAGAACTGAAATATTGGGTAAATTTTATATACCTACAAGTAACAAGTAAAATTAAAACTAGATTCATCGATTATAGCTTATAGTGATGTATCTTTAATTGATGTGCTAATAAAATAAAAAAAATATGTATGATTGGATATTTTAATTTCAAATATTTTTTGTCAATAGTATGTTGATGTACTCTACAAAAATAAAGCTTCCTGAAAGTTTAATAAACCTGTCAAATATTTTTTAATTTTTTTTTAGCGTTTAAACCATTTTGGCTCATATTGATATGCTTTCCAAAAAGATAGTATTTGATATTTGTAACCTATAAAGACAGATTGACAGGTTTTTGCATTAAAATTTAGAGAAACTGTATAGGATGGGAGATTTTAATATTGTTTCTAAGACTTATTTTTAGATATTTTGGAATTTGTCTAAGATTTTATAGTGGATAAATTTAGATTTATTTGCCAGCATTTTTTCCTGTAAAATATGTAAACAGATCTTTCCGTTTAGTTTATGTAAGTTCACATCGACTAGAAATCATTGCATTTTTGGCAATTTTCGCATGCATTTATAGGTGTTAGATTATTTCATTTGCTATTTCTTTTTACATACAGCCTGTAACACAAACAAGTTTCAACTGGACTGTTAGATCTTCTTTTTTTTGTTTAACAACGAGGCTACTCAGTTTTTAAAATATTTTGTCATTTACTAGCTAACATGAGGGTTTATCTAGGCTGGTAAACTCATATGCTCTAGCCGCTAACATTTTGTCGTAAGAGCGGGTCATCAATGTAGAGTAAAAAGCTTGAATTTCAGATGGCGTAGAGGCCTCTAAGAGCGTATAAATATAAACATATTTTAAAATTAAAAATTTTACATCCAAATAACAACTAATATTAAAAGTGAATTAATGTGATAGAATGCCTTTATCGTACCTTCAATTGATGTAGTTATAACATACAAAAATATGTGAGATGTTGTATTTGAGATATTTTAAATTGTTATACCAAGCGACCTGCTGCTTCCATTGACACTAACATGTCACATATGTAGAACTTATCAATTTCCATAACTCTATTCTTTTTCTTGACTGATTGACTATTTGAGACAATAGTCAAGTATTTGAAGGCAATCTGATAAAGCTTAGGAAACTTAGCTTCACTTTAAATTTCCAAAGAATTTTGGTTGGGTCCACCTACTGAACTACACAGTAATTCATGAGAAATTGTATTCTCAGATTGTATTGATTTTCATTTTTTGTTTACTAATCTGTATTCCTCCTATAACGAAGGGCTTTCCTGTGGTTTTTCAGATTGATCTAACTCAGATTCAGAAATTTCGAAATTTTGTATATTGAAGGTTGAATGATATTTTGAAAAATATATAGGTGTTTGCTTATATACATCGATTGTTTTAGAATGTATGACTATGGTTATAGCATATCTGAACATGAGTGAAAACGGATGTGTGATGTTCAAACCCTTTATTGATTAGACATGAAATTTAAAAAAATCTAGTTTTTCACAAATCTTTTTTTTCCATATTTTTTTGCTAATTTAATACTTATTCTGCTTGTGAGACTGGTATATATTCAGAAAGAAAACTGTATTTTATAATCGTTCATATTTGTAATGGATTTTCATTGTGTCGTCCTACGGGCGTTCATAAATGAATAGAAAGCTGATCAAACAGACTTGAGACTTATTGCTTTTCCAGTTAAGATCATTCATTCATTCTCATTTTTATCAGATTTAGTAGAATAGTATATTCATGCTGATATAACTTCCTAACGCAGTTGTACAAGCTATAGTATCGGTAACCACAGCTGTCTGCAAATGTATAAAATAGTTCAATGTCTATTTCAAAATGTGTATAGTCATACCTAAAAATTTTTCATTTCTAATGTATCATACTAGTTATCTGTCGATAGTGATGGCTTAGTTCCCGAAATAACCCCATTTTTTCAGCTATCGTCTTGTTGCAACATGATGAAACCAGCTCTGAAAAACCTTTTGTATGCTTCCAAAGTAGTATTTTGTTTAGAACCCAATTTAGTTACTCATATTTCCAGAAGACTTCAGATCCTGCTGACTGAACTCTTATCATTATTATGATTTAACTATCTTAACTATATTAGACTTAAATTATAACTATTATAATAGTAATAAATGAAAAATATAAAAAACTTTCGGTTTTAATTCAATTCGCCGTTATACAATATGCAATAGAATTCATAGAATATATACCTTAAAACCACAAATATTTTTGTTTATTAAGCTTTGTAACCACTCCTAATAATCTAATTCTGAATAGATTATCTTTTACAAATTGGCAGTTATCGGATCAAACAAATCTACAAATCGATTTAATATGTTGTAGGTAGATAACTAATAATGCAAAAGTAATTAATGTCATTTGGAAGTTGCTCTTTTTTAAAGCTTCTAGGAAATTTTTGCGCATTGTCGATAATTTTTTGCATTATGCATTATATAGTATATAACTTAAAACTTTTCTTCGCAGTATGTAGAAAGCACTAACCTGTATTACGTTATTATTTATTACTAAATGTTAATTTCATAACCAAAACCATAATTAATAATTAAGTTTCAAGTTATCCTGATAATAAATTTACCTCAAACTATGACATTTGTCCACACTGCCCACTCTTCGATTATTTAAGATTATATATAATCTTCAACCTTCCCGTCAAATTGGTTTTAAGGTTAGCACAATAGCTAGTATAGCTAGTGATATCAGTTTGTTCCGAAAGGTTAATATTTTTTCTCAATATAAATTTCATCTCATTTGACTTTAAAACTGGCTTATTTTAATAAAAATAAAGCAAATCCTGTTAGCTACTGGGACACTCTCAGCTACCGGGCCGTTTACGGTTATCATTATAGTTTGTAATTTTCATTTGGATGTATTTATTTTTAAGTCTGTCCATAAACCGTTGTTGGCTGTAGTTATTGATAAAACTTTTCTGACTATAGTTTATTTAATAATTAGTCGGTTATTAGGTTGTGTTTTTTTCATTTCTGGGTACAGTTGTAAGTCTTCCATTGTGTTGTAATCCGATGTTATTTGACTCTCAGTTGACTTGTCATTTTGAAGCTGTTTTCTAATTAAAGTTTCTTGTTGAATCTATGTAGACTGTCGTCTTTTTCGGTCATATTAGGTAAATCATATTTGAGAATTTTGCTGAAAAACCTCCATGACTATTTCTCTGTCAGAACTTCTAATAAAATCCGTACGTAGACTTACTATATCTTTGGGGTTTTGTGTTCCACAAGTTTCTTGTTTTGTCGGTTAACTTGACATTTTTAGTTAATAGTTAACGTTTAACAATTGTAGATTTAACACTGTTGCAAATTTGTCGTGTATTTAATATATTTTTCATGTTTAGGGCAATGTTCGTTTTTTTAGCTCATTACATAGATTTCTCCATATTTGTATTTTTTTCATATAAAATGATTTACTTTTTAGCTGTAATTATAGATGTAAATACTAAAATTTTCACTTCAGTAAAATAATATTACTTACTTCACAGCTTCTAATTAAATATGTTTAATGAAATTGTTGTTAATTTTTAAGTTGTTTCCTTAAATATTTGTCTTCGTCAGTTGGTTGCTATGAGCTGTAGAAATATTTAAAATGCAATATAAACAATAAAATAATATTGTTGAGTGCCGTTTTTTGTACTTATCGAAGATTGTAATAAAAGAATGTAGAATAACATCAGCAGTTCCCACAAATATAGTTCTTCTCAACTACTCACTACTGTTGGTCTATGGTAATATAATTTTATATTATTTTAACAACATCACCATATCGAAAACCTGCATCTGTCTAAATGTAAACACAAAGTGATAATAACAAATGAATACAAAGAATTTAGTTAACACTATATTTTATTTTCAACTTCACATTGCTCTTAGATTTTATTGCAAAAAGATGCCTACAGCTTTTGTGATTCATTTCTCTAATATTGTTTCCTATTATAGCTCAGTTGTTATTGAATTTTTGTAATGTCTTGCTTAATTCTGTTTGGTGGATTTAATTCTTTTAAAAGTAGCTTTTTGTTTCTTTAAAACACATTGGTTCTGGTACGTTCTGGAACAAAGAGGAAAACAGAAAACAAACAAGGATCTTCAACTGTACACAGTAAGTTTTAATTTGTTTGGTAATTTTACAGTGTATCTACTAATGTCTTTTCTGTTTATAGAGAAAACATTGTTACTGCACACTGAAACATAGATTTACGTTCGGAATGTCATGTTTACTGTATGAATCTCATCCTTTGAAAAGAACTATTTATAAAAACTCGTCACATCAAATTGGGGCATTTTTAAATTTTGCCTATTAGAACTGTTAACCTCAATCCTGAGTATATTGGAGTACAATACGGTTCATGATGCTTGATCAACCGAAACACCACAATCCAAGTTTACTAGAATTTCTATCAACCTGACGCTGACAGAGGCAGTAAAGGATTTATGGCAAAAAACTTACAATGATAAGATACAATTAATTGACTGCTATTAAAACTAAGTGATAATTGTATTTACTTATTTCAAATAATTTTTTCTGTTCCAATTATATGTATTGTCATCATCTCTCCAAATATTAAAGTGTCTGTCTTGTTTTAATAATTATTGTACACAGTAATAAAAGCAATATTGAGCTGAAAAGTTATTAAACCTGACTGTTATCGTAAAAATAAACGAACTTAAATTCGAAATGCTCTCTTTTATAATTTATACAAGTTATTCAAGTAAGTTAATGTAATTTAAATATTGGTACATATTTTCTGCTAGCACTAAATAGTTACTCATATATACGGTTTAGATAAAAATTTATAGTTTTCAGTCTGTAGAGAGACTTCCTGTTAGGATTATTGAATTTATTTCAATGTAACTGTTATCAACATGTATAATTCAACTGTATAAAGTTTCTATTATTGGGGTTATTCTGAGAATGAAAATGTTGAATTATATCTGTTAATGCCTCTTCAATATTATTTGAATATTTTCTACACAATGTTATTAAATATTTATTACAATTACATACAGTTGTTAATAGTATATGGATTATTTATGTTAATTCATTTATTAAATAGTTGATGGTGGATCCGTGGCTCTGTGATATACTATCATTATGAAAACAAAGTAATTAGTTTTTCTAAAATCATAATTCATTTATTGTTTCAGTAAGTGCCTTTTATGTTTCAAATAGCCTTTATTGAAGTGCACATTTTCAGGGATGTTCAAAAGGGCTTGTTTTTTTTTGGAAATTATTGTAAAGATTCCACTAACAAAAAGTAGAGGGGCTGATACCTATAAATAAATATAAGTAAAAACTATTTTTTAAAATAAACTAAAATTTGAACTGTAATATAATAGGAAAAATTACATTTTCTTCATTCACTCATTTTATTGACAACATAGATCCTTCTTGCATAACAATTACGAAATATTAAAAACTACATACTACGTCTTTATGTCGCCTATATGTATCACAGTATCTAGTTGCCAAATAAAAGCTTATTGCGATCTTTTTTTATTTACTCCAAAGAATGAAGTAAATGGCATGTTGACTATTACCGTTGTTTTCAATTTTCTGGTTCCTTTTTTTAGTAAATTAGTACTGGTTTAAAAAAATGTATTTGTCTATCGTTATTTTTTATCTTCTAGTATTGCACGATGTAAAATAAAAGTTGGTTATAAAATATATATTTTTTGTAATATATTTTTTTCTTTGAATAGGACTATTACATTGTCCCTTACACCCTTGATACTATTGTAACTAATGGGGCCCTCAATTCGTTGAGTTTATGGGTTTATTGAAAAAAATATTATAGAACCTGAGAGAAAAGGGGAACTTTACTGTCCCTTATCTGTCTTGACTCTCAGTCCTTGGTAGCTTCTGATTTTCGTCACCTCGCCTCCTCTAAGAGTGTAAGTCCCCAGGTTGGTTGTATGGGAAGAAGGAAGGAGTTAAAAGTAAACAACAAAAAAATGACACATATTGAAAATAAAATTAACAGAAAAAAATTATAAACAGTAATACCAACCTACAATGTAACTAAAAGACAACGGGAAAAAAACTTTGAATATTGTTAGTTAAACAATCCGACAAAAACAAATGTAACTCCACAAAATTATGGCTTTTAACCAACCCAAAAATATAAAACACAATATTAATTATACCCACTAATACTGGGAATGAAAGGTGCTATTCCACCCTAGTTAAGCCCGATCGGTGCCTACTACAATAGGTCTTTCCTTATATCGGCAAACGTTGGTGAGCCAGTTTATCCAACGAATATACGAGTATTTCCCCAGCTAAAACAAAACTAAATTTACACAATATATATCACAACAAGAAAACAAATTTTTTGCTGTTCGGTCCTTTTATCGACTCAGGGAGTCAGATGAAATATTTACAATTTCACGATCTAGCTTTGCGTACTCCGACGCTACTTCATCCCTATCACGAGGTTTCTTCCCGGCCGTTTGCTGGTCTAAGAAACCTCTACCCTGGGTTCAGAATCTGAACCTACAACTCTACGAACAAACTCACAGGTTTTTGGCACTAACACTTCTCGGTTAGGAAAAGGTAAAGGTATTCACCGTATGCGAATTATTCGTTATCCCAAAAGGTTTACCTGTGAATCAAAAGAAAATATACCTCAAACTAACTTTCTAAACACTTTAATAATCAAAACATACTCTCGACTCTCGCGTTTCCCGTGCCTCGGCGATAAATTTTATAACAACTCTTTGATTGACTTCCTAGCGCCCTATTTCGACAAGGTGAAATGTTCCTCTCTTATGAGTGTGGTTTCCACCCTTTTTATGTCCCCTAAATCCGTCGCGCCACGTACGACTGGTTTTCTTGAGTTCCGGCCTCGAACTCCACCGAGTCCCGTTGAAGACTCCTTCGAATCCTGATGAAGACTAATTATTTTCTTGATACCATGTTCCCGCGCGCTTACTGGTTCGTTCTGAGACGGCGTTTTAAAACTCCCTCTTTAGAATAGTTTATTAACTCGACCCAAATAGACTGATGACCAAGTTTTTCCGAGTTTACGACCTTTCGGCCATCTTTGATTTTTGCTTCTTTTCCGCAAGTACAATTACATTTCTACTAACTAACAATAACCTGAGTCATCAAAAAGAACGAAACGGAAACAGCAAAGCATAAACTATTCAACATTGTTTAAAATAAAATAGCATGTTTTTCGCCTAAGAGTTAAATTTCGAAATGTATGTTTGACATTTACCTGCCTTTCTATTAAGCAAGACCTATTTTAATACAAAAACTGCTTATTTAGCACATAGCGACAAATTTCGACTTTACGATTAATTTTCTAATGCAACGAAAGAATGCAATAATTATTATTTCAGAGTGATTAAATAAATACTAAAAAAAATTAATTTGTTTAACACCACCGACCTATATACGACCAGAGAATCAAAATAAATTAAACGAAGCCACCTGTAGATGTGTTGTTGGCTCCCGTTCATTTATTGAATGAAAATCCTTATAGCATTACTCTTGGATTTGCGGATTAGCCACTGCTTATTAATGTGCTCTACATCATCAATCACCCTTATCTGCCCGTCTATCAGAGGTTATTGGGGTCAGTATAGATGTTGTTTTCCGACCAGCAGGTTAGCAATGGACAAAGATGTGAGCAGTGGGACATCTTTTCCCCGAAATTGTTTGCACTAGCTTTAGATGGAATACATATTTCAAACACTGGATTGAGACTACAGATGGTACGAGAATGAAACATCTCAGATTTGCTGATGATATAGTCCTAATAGGTAACAACGTCAGAGAACTAAAATAGTATTAAATTAAATAAATGTAGCAATTGCAGAAGCTTGGCAAAGATTTGACTAAAAATGAACTACAGCAAAACTAAAATACTGCATTCTAAAGATACCAACATACCTACCCAAAGTCAAAAGGTCAAATGTGTAAACGTATATGTAATTGTCACAATATTAGACTAGGAAAAGAAAACTAATACGCAGAAATTACATCGCGAATACAGCTATCATGAATAACTTTCTGCAAACTGGGATACATTCTAAAAAACAATACGTACCCTTTAAATCTGCAGCAAAGAGTTGTAATTTGCCGAACATACTCTAAGAAGATGCTAAAACGAAATGTCGAAGAGTTGGGCATGTGACCAGGATAGATAGGGACAAAGAATGGCCTAGACAAACGAGTTCCACAAAAACTTTGGGTAAACATTATAGGGAAGTGGCAGGTAAACGGTGGTTAAATACAGCACAGAACAGGGAGACATGGAAAGGGATAGGAAACATCTATATCTAGGATAAAAAAAGATGAAAAAGAAGAACATTTGTTTAATGAAAACCCTCATAGAATCACTGTTTGGTCTGTACATCTATCACAGCTAATTAGAGCTTATTATGACGTATTTGAAGACAACAAATAATTGATTATTTATCCCTCCAAATGGTGGAATTAAAAATCCATCCTCCATACAGCCCTTAGATAAGTCTAAATGACTTCTATACAATTAGATAAGTCGTTTAGGATTGGGATAGATTATTATGGGGAATATTTTGAAAAATAGCAAAGCCACTTTCTAAATTCTAAAAAATTTAATCTGATATTTGAACTGTCTTAAAATCAGTTTGGGAGACGGGAACTAAATGCTTTTAGAGCTTTCATGGAACTCAGTAAGTATTCCAATAAGGTCATAAAGTTACAGTATGTTTTATGTTATTAAGCCTACTGACAAATAGGTAAGTAACTTCCACACATACTTTAATTTTAACTGGAAATTATCTGCAGAAGCTTGGGTATGTTCTTCATATGAATAAACGAGGTGCTTACTTAATATTTGAAATATTAATACATCATAACACTGAGGTACGCGTCATTAAATTTTTTTAATGAATATTCCGTGATTTCTTTGTTCTGTTCAAGGCCAATTATGTTATCTGTACAAATTGAAACAAAATATATTGATATGGATGTAGAACTGGGAATTTTATACATTTATTTTAGAGAAAACGATATGGGTTAATTCGGAGGGTTTTAAATAAAACAGGACAACTGTGAAGAGACAAATTGAATTCATCAACAAGTTTATTGATTCATTTGTTAAAATTTTAAGAACTCTATTATAACGGTCATAGCTACATAAAAACATCAATATGACTTATTTCTGTTTAAAATTACCCTTATAGAATTAGCAACACAAAATAGGGAGTACATCTTATATGAAACAGTCATAATTCAACTATTAAATCACATTTCATTTCAGAAGCACATCACAATAAATTAAGTATTCTATTAAATTTTTTAATTCCTGTTAGAAGTATATTTCATCATTAAACATCTGCATTTATAAACTTGTATATTTGAACTAAACTTTGTTATGGAAGTAGTGTATATCCATAATGCATATATCTCCGAAACAACACATATTTCCTAGGATTTTATGTAAATTTGTCTAAAACCTATTTTTTTATATTTTGAAAATTAAAACAAGTTCAGAGATGACCAAACTTTTAATACAGGTACAGGGACATGGGCATGGGACTTGCAGGGTGAGTCACAGCGAATTTTCACGGACAGAGTGTCAAGTATGGCGGTTTCTGAATATACTGATGATTTGATTACAAAATCGGCGTCAGACTTTGAGTTTCAAACATTATGTCACATCATTACAAAACAAAATCTAGAGGTGCATATATGAATATATATTATATATACTTCCTTAGCGATTGCCTCTGACATTTCAGCCTTCAGTTTTGACCTCAGATAGTCTTCATCACTTGAGTCATACAAAACTTGATGGATTCGCACAGCCTCGATTAATTTTTATTCCATTTTTGAAAGTTTTGAACACACTCACGGTTGACAAACGGCGGCATATTAATTCATTTAAGGTTTCTTTTCGGTTTTCTTTGATAACAGGAAAGCTTGAATGTTGGGTAAGACACCTCCCTGTGCAATTGTTACGCCAGACAACAATTTATTCAATTCTTCCTCGTTTCTGATTGCGAGTTGGAAATGTCTCGGAAAAATACGGGTCTGCACGAGCAGCATTATCGGCGAACTCCACAACTTCAGTAGCCAAATATTTCATAACGGCTCCTAAATATACTGGTGTATCGGCGCCGATGCGTTCAGTATAATTTCTTTTCCTCAAAAAACGATGCATACGGCCTACCCGAAACTAAACCGGCACGGCTGAATCGTGATTTTGCCTTTCCTTTAACTTTTCCACGGCCAGACATATTGCTTGGTTACAAATTAAACCAAAAATCGAGACAATACGATAGTAAAGACTCACTACGAGTGTGCTATTCTATATAAGTCCAATCACATAACTGATCTGTCTCAGGATTACTGCGGGAGACAATATTCGACTACACCACAACTAGTAAGATATAACTGCTGGACACTGCCATTTAGTTAGGTTTGTAGAATAACCTTAAGAAGTATTAAAAATAAAACGATATATCATTAACATAAATGAAGTCGATATGATATAAGTAAACTAATAACACTTATTATAAGAAACACCAAGTGGACGGGCCAATAAAAAAATATATTTTCTGGTGTAGTTTCATTAACATTTTTGAGAAGTTAACGACATTCAATAAATACACATTTATGCCCAACATTAAGCCATTCTGACTCGATAATAAAAATAGCAATCAAATACGTCGTCGACGACATTAGTGACACTTGGAGATAATCCTAGATCAAGGGAAGAATAATTAGTGCAGTTCGATCATTGCCAGAATATGTACATTTGAAACTCCTCCATATTGAAAAATTTTAATAGCATGCTCCAAATGTCAAGAAAGAAATTATTGTCTTTCTTTCGGACAAACAGAACCAGCCCTATCAAGACGAAAGAATCCTGAGCTTGTTTGAGTTGTTCTTAATACGAAACTGGACAGATCAGAACTTACTATTCAGCGACAATAATAATGTGATAGAAAATTCCGAGAGAACTTCAAAGACAAATAGAAAGATCACAACAAGGGAACTAACACAAGAACTAAGTTCCGAAACAAAAGCGCTGCTACAGAACAGAAGTAAATTAAAAAGAAAGAACATTGCAAACGATTCAAAAAGTATGAAAATCTCGTTGAATATACTATTAACATCCTAAGAGTTATGACAAGCCTAAAAAATCACTAATAATGGGAAAAAGATAAGTAATTGCATTAAGATAAGGAAACATCAGAACAACAGGGGCCTATATGTCTTACTTTGGTCCATCATCAAAGTCAAGAGGTTAGTGACTATGATCCTCTCGTAATGGAATTGATGGTATTGTGCCATCTTGGGTCGTAGTGACTATTTGATGTTGTCGTTGAACGATCAGGTCTTTAGTTCGGTCCACTTATCTTTTTGGTGACCTTCCTGGTTTCAGAACCGCTAGTGGTCATTGGAAATTCCAATGAGATGAGATATCCTTAATTTGGTGTTTTTTTACTAATAACTGTATCTCTTCATACGGTTTTTTAACTTTGTTACCGCTGTTCGAACTATTGCAATTCTACGTTTTATTTACATGAACTCACATGAACCATTGTTATCAATTAGTTATCCCAAATATATGTATCTCTAAACTACTTCAAATCCAGCAATATGTTTTACATTCTGTTGATTGTTATTTGGCCGGTCTACAGTATTTTCCGTTCGGTTTTCTGGCGACGCCCCGCATGATAATTTCTATGTCAACTGGACAATTAAAGTTAAATAAGGTTAACTGTGATGTGTTAAAAAGCAAGCAAAAATAAGATGAGGCATATAACAGGCATCACATGTACCCAAAAGAGCAACAACAGAAACACATGAAAATGAATAAAATGAATATGTTCGAGAGTCCACACCACGAAATAATAGTAGTAAAATATAGCTGAATCTGTTCATAACACATTCGTAGTATGTTGTTACGTAGTTGATTCAAGAACAACGCTTGAGTAGACACCGAGAAAAATGTATTAAAAGTTTGATATTTTCATTTCTGTTTCTATTAAAATTATTAGATCTCTATATGGTATGAAGGTACATGTAGTAAAAAGAAGATTATAAATATTTGTTTTCGATTGTTTAAATTTTTCCAGGAATCAAAATATTCATAGAAATGTAATCTCGCTGTTAACGAAAATTGGCTCAAAATAGTGATAGATAGATACAATCTCTATGAAAAATATCATATAATAATATACTTTTATTTACATTATAAATAATTAATGCACATTGAATGACACAGATATGCAAAGTGGACGAATTAATACATGATAAAGTTTTGGCATATTATACTGGGGATAGAGACAGAGTCAAACGGAAAAATAAACATTCGACTTAATATAGATATGCTATTTTCCTGACAGCTTCCACTGAATGTATTCGAGTTTTGCTAAAGGATTGATAAAACATTTTGAAATATTAGTTCAGTCACTATATTATAGAATAATACTTTTTTAAACAATATTTATGTTTAAGCGCTATAATATAGATGAATGAGTCCTAGAAATTCCATGCTAATACTGCAGTTTGAGCATGATTATTTGCTGCACAATTTGACAGTATGGAAAATGGATTTTTATTTGAAATTTCTTGGACAACTTACTGGTAAATGTTTGTTAGCAGACACAAAGGCTTTAAATCTACAATAACTCTTAAGCTGAAAAATGTTTTATTTTCTCTTAGTTGAATATCATTATGATCTAATGTTAATACTCATTAAGTCTTGTGGAATTTGGTGTTATAAATGCAATTCGATTCATTTATTTACTTTAATTATAAGTATTTGAGTAGATAATAGTAACCGTTTCTTTGTTGAATGCCGAAAAAAAATATATGTACACTTTCGTTATGTCCATGAATACTGAAAGTGACTTTAATAAAAAAATCCTGTAATATTAGTATCTCAGAGTCAATTACTAACTTCTCCTAATTGAGCTGAATATTGTAACATTACATAACATATATAAGTTAAGTACTACATATATTAGAATTGATGGGTACTATATATCTATATCTCGTCTTGGACTTATACCAATTTTAGTGATTTAATTAAACTCTTGATTAAAAGTAATGTTCTTAAATATTTTGTCGGTAGGCGACGGTTAAATATATTTATTATTTAAGACTGCATGTTTACAGAAATGACAGCTTATAAATTTACTAGATTGCTGGAACATCTTTATAATTCTTATGTTGATATCGAGTTCATTACAATGAGCTTTGAACACTTTGTAAATAAATTGATTGGTTCAAAAAAATATATCACTTAAAAAAATGTTGTTTATAAATAATAATATATAGTTTGAGTTTGTGGATAACGATCTAACTCCATGTTTTATCGCGAAATGAATTCTGATATCCAGGAGTTTCAAGGAGTTTCAGGAAAATCTAGCTTACAGAGACTCCAAATCGAGAGTCGTACTGTGTGTAACGCTGTTCTCTGTGATTCTTAGGATAGAAATCACACGAAAAAAATTCGTAGGGGTTTACTAAATTCTGTCAAAGAAATTACGTACTAACTAAGATTGAAAAATCTCGAAAAGTTAAGATCTAACTCCAGATCCACAATTTTTTGCATTTGGATATTTAATACTCAATGTTGTCTTGTCATATTGTGGAAATTTTAAATGTTTGCCAGTAAGAGTACCTACCGACAGTGAAAGAAATACAAATTCACTACAGAAAATTCCTCAAACATGAAACAAAAGATCATCTTTTAGGAAATTAATTCATGATGAAAATTATGATAATTGTAATTATCATAATTCGATAATCGATAATTATCGATAAAATGGTAGTGTAAGAGGACCTCATGTAAGTAGTAATAGCTTATTCTAATGCGGTCGTTAAATAACAATAATGTGTTTTATTCACATCTAAAACCTTAAAATTTAACGGATGAAAAAGGGTCTGTTTTAATGAAATTAAAAAGTTAAGTAAAAATAATCACAATCGCTTTATAAAAGTACTACTGATCGACTTGCTTACTTAGATATAGATTAAACTTTTACGTATTTCCTTAGCAAGTGCATGCTGCAACGACGGCTGCGGTACATATAATAACCAAACATTTTACTAAAATAAATAAAAATGTTCCTAAAATTTCACACTACAGTTCTAAAGAAGTTTACTACTCGCATTAAAAAAACCCAGATTTAGAGAAAAACGTCAAATATGGAATTTATTTGAAATTCTTCAAACACCAGAATTTAAAAGTGAAAGAAGTTGGCCGTTGCCGAATTATTGATTCACAAACTTAAGGGCATAACTGTCACATAAGCGTCATGAAATTAGTTATTGAATTCAAAACATGGCAATGCATCTTATTCGCATACAAGTAATGTTTTACTATACACAACTGTGACTATATGGATATGAAATATAAGATTTCAAAAACTGATTCTGGACACTTCTATGTTTCTATTTCATATTACGAAAGTTAAATTACAGAACGCCTCATGTTCAAAAGTCTACGCGTAGAGATTCTAGAACTGTGTCTGTGTATTAATACTGTTCAATGGCTGGTCATTTTTATTTCTTTTGCTCCCTCAACAGAGCAATAAGAAAAACGAGGCATATTTTCAAGACGATTTGAAAACCATGCTCAGTTGTCTAAAATTGGAACTACTGATTATATCCAAGATGTAAAATTCAGACTTCAAAAACTGGTGGATCTATCATTAGACTTTATCAATGAAATAGGCAGAATGGAACTGTCCAATAGCAACCTACTAATTTGTCTACGAAAATTTTACAACCGGTTATGTTATTGTTTGAAACTACATCGGCAGACTGGTCTGAAGAACTTTTATGTTAATCAAACATAAAGTTATTCCAGATTTGCCACATACATCTGCCTTCGCCTTACCAATCAGCAGTACGAAAATTGTTAATCTTAAAAAAAAATGAAGAAAATTGAACGACGAAATTTTGGGAATACACCAACGAGGAGAAAGACTGTTAAAGATATATGGAATTCTTCTTGTTTGGTGATTAACATTACCAAATGTTATGTTTTTGAAAATTGAGTGGAAGTACCGAATTACTCCAATTCTTATTTTTTCTTATTTAGTCTCACGATATTTTCGGACACATTCTTTTGAAGGACCCGAAATCTCTAACTCCTACAAAATTGCAATGTATCAAGTTATTATCTGATTTACGAGATTACCTCGAAATATTATTTGGACTTTTTCCATGATTATAATTCTTTCCTATTTGTGAGTGAACCTGTAACTGTGTTTTTCCAAGTAGTGGATTAGGAGACAATGCCTCACACAAACATACAAGTCCAGATTGAAGTAGAAAATAAACTACAATTCACATCCAACAGATCGGGCATTAGAACTTTAATTGCAGGGAATGATCAATAACATCTCAAGTTTCTAATAGAAAACTATAAAATAAGAAAAGGAAAAAAAAACAATGGCCACCCTTTGATTTGGTGAATAAATTAAAAAAATATATTATAACTTGTACACGATTTCAACACTTACTCTCAAACTGCTTCATATTTTTAAAATGAAAACTTTATTGAAGAAAATTGACGACATTTTCTTCCAGATGAACAAGAACAACACTCTCAAAGCCGTACCTACTTTTAGTACTTTTAGATAATACTTCATTATAGGATTGTCAAAGCGGAAGTTATCTAAAATATGAAACTGTCAAGCTCTGTCAGATAAACCAATAAAGCAAACTTTGCCTCTAGAAAAAGCTATGAGACCAACAAGATGTAACTAATACGTATAAATAAAAAAAAACAATTGCAACAAAATTAGTGCAAGAAATTAAGAGTGTAATTGTAAAACCCAACAGATACCTAACACATAGCATGTGCAATATAATAAAAATAAAAGAAAAAAATTAAATGCAATCTGTGAGTGAAATGGATGTTAACCAAGTTGTTCATAAAATCCATAATTTTGTGTAAACCTCAAATCAACAAAAGGGTTGAATATGGCGGCTCAATTGAAGTGTTCGCAGCAAAAGTACCAATAAATAAACAAATACTATCTATAATTAATATGATTACATATGTTCTCATGAGACTAAAAATCTTTTCACGTAGTTTCCTTGATCATTTAGACATATAAGTTTAATGTGTTAACCGCTAAAATGAAAAAAAGAGAAAACCAATGAACGAAGTATGAGACATTAAAGATGTTATAATAAACAACAATGATCTAAAAGTAGTAGAAAATTTGAAGAGTCTGGTCAGTTACTAAACAGTGCGAGTGAAATAATTATAAAGCATAAAAAGTAAAGAGTTTTCTGTTACTAAATATAATAGAGACGGAAAAGAAGTTATAGTCACTTATTTACATTTATTCAAGTCACTATATTTTATGTTTTGTCAATATGAACGACTTATAAAAGACCACCATCAACTAATTCAGGAGTGTCATATCGTGTCAAGAACAAAAGTATTTGATTAATGGTTTGTATCAATACCAACGTAGAATTTTGAAAGATTCACAACGAAAATTACAAATCATATTCCAATTTACTGAAGTTGCACAAGGTCTGTGAAGGAATGCCAAAAAATAAGAAACAAAGTCCAGCCAAACGGACTGAAATTGCAAGATATTGGACAAAGAGGAAGACACCAGTTGAATTAAAAAATTCAAAGTAAAATAAACGAACTAAATATCTGAAAAATAGTAAACATAGGATGGTTCCAAAGAGCCAAGACCTCAGAAGCATGATTGAAGATGAGAAACGAGTGGCAAATATTAAATCATATAGAGAGAAAATATATACATGTTGGATATTACTATTGAATCTCCTAAAATCAGATATTAAAAAAAAGTTAAAAGACGTTTGTAGCAGATTAAATATAGACGAGTTCATACAAAGTTTTGGTAGTTTCTAGAAAGAAGGTACAGATTGTAACACCGGTTAAAAAATTTAATGGGTAGCACGCTTTTTGAGTAGAGATATATATTAAAATTATAATAAATAATACTAGATCAGCGTAATATCGATAAAATAATTGCAAAGATACCAAAAGGAAACAGAATATATATAAAAAAAACATTACATTTAACCTCCTCTACCGACATGTAAGCCCCCCTGAGGGTTCAATTGGTTTTATTTTTATAGGCAGGAAATTGGGTTTTTCAGGTTGGTTTTAATGCTCTGAGTCTGTTCTTGATATGTTTTTGTTCTCTCACTGTGACCCTCAAGGGGATTATTTCCTCAATAGTTATTATATAAATACAATATTACATTTTTAGTATACATATAATATCTTAAACGTAAAAAGAATTTACTAATTTATATATATATAAAAAACGTAAGCACCTAGTATAATGAGACAAATTATTCTCAATGTGAAAGTATATCAGATCAGATTTGTAAGGTGGAGTCAAGATTCGTGGAAAGTATCCTCTAATTACTAAAGCATGCAAGACTGGTTTATACTTGAATTTTACAATTTTATTAAAGAATTTCGTTCAAAAAGTAATTCTTATTTACGTCATGTAGAATAGGAAGTTATAAATGTGTTAAAGGAATTTATGCAACAACTTAATGCTTTTTGAAGAGTAATATTTTTCTTTAAATTTACTATGAAGAGATTTTCATGTTTTTTTGTCTGTTGTATATTTTCACATTGTAAGTTTTCAAATAATTGCCAAAATAATGTAGATCAATAAATTGTATCTAGAGCTGATTATAAATGTGCTACGTAATAGTAGTGGATTGGCAACTTCGTTTTATAGTAGGAGTTTAAGATAATAGAACTGATTGTTTTCAGCGAGTAGATTATGCTTGAGTGGGTTCTTCTTCTTGATTGTGTTTAGCAATCGCTAACAAGATCATCGTTAGTTCTTTTTTGTTGATTTTCCCATCTTGATTGTAATCAACGCCTCTCAAAATAGTTTCTTCGAAATCGCGCAAATCTTGAGCATCGTAATCCTGTAAATAAAACAAATTGATATTTTAAATAAATGGTTATAACTGGTTTTGCCATATTGATCGGCAACGTTCTAACCCAACAGAGTCTTGTTAGTTGATGAATTTTGTTATAGCGACATGATCAGAGTTCATCAAAATATTTCTTCAAGTTTGGTGTCTGATATGCTGTTTGAAAACATTTTTTTAGGAAATTTAACCAGTTGCTTGCTATTGGGGTTATTGAAACGTATTATAATTCTATTATTTCGTCACTGGAGGTAAAATGAGCAGTTTTGAAGAAATTGTTCAATTATTTTCCAGTTTTTAAATAATTTAGGAATTAGGCTGGCAGAAAGTTCCTATATGCCGATGACCTGGCACTTGCGGTGCAAAAGAAGGATTTAGAGGAATGTAACAAACACCTTGCATTAAATTTAGAAATCCTGCAGAAATACTATAAAAGGTGGAGGCTGCTACCAAACCCTTCCAGATCTGAGGTGTGTGTTCATTTTCAATTAGGCACGCTTCTGAAGATTTTGATGGTAATACACTTGTTAGATCTCTTATGTTGAGCAACCACCTTAGTAAATGTGCCCAAAAACTGAAAACTTGCTGGGACATCTTGGGGGGCACAAGCAAACTCTTCGCTCAGCAGCACTGGCTCTTGTTTATTCAACTGCAGAATACCGTAAATAGGTACACAACTAAATGAAGCTATGAGAATAGTTTCAGGCACAGTTAAGGCAACTACTGCGAGGCTACCTATTTTGTAAAATATCCCTCCCGCTGAGCCACGGAGACTATCTGCTGCAAAACGAGAATGGGACAAAGCACATCAAATGAACCTTCCCATTCAGGCTGATCATAATGACATCACTCGAACGCGCCTGCAATCTACACGCCCCATATGGCTGGATAGAAACTTGCGGGCGTTACTGAACATGAATCTTAGATGGAAGTCACATATTCATACTCAACAAGAAGTAGCCAACATGAGTTCAGCAGCAGCTGAAGCCTTCGAAAAGCCGTTAACAGGTTACGATCTTTCTAGGCACTGATGGTGTCGTCTGAATTGCTTCCGTACTGGTCACGGAAGGTGTGGTGACATGATGCATAAATGAAAAATAAAGCAAAGTCCGGCATGCAGTTGCGGTGCCCAAAAACAAACTATGGATCACATTCTGAACGATTGCCCCATTACACGTTTTCCTGAACTGAACAAGCCTTCCCCAGCAGCTACACAGTGGCTACACGATCTATCAGTCATGGTGTGAACTACACCCACATTTATTATCAGTTTTTGCTGCTGTTATTGATATACATTTTGTATTTTATCTATTGTAATGTCTGTTTTTATATATATTTGACTTTTATACTTTTTTATGTATTGTTTTTACTTTTTTGTGTTCTAACATTTGTACATATCGATGTTGCTTTTCTTTCGAAATAAATAAACCGCAGCTTGTATTCTCTTCTTCACTTTCGACTATGGTTTCCTACAGTAAATTAATTCCCAGAGAAAAAAGTGAAGAGGATTTGTGTCAGGTGATCTTGGAGGCCAATATTGGTCCACCCCGACCTATCTATCTATTTTTCACTAAACAGTGTGTTTAAAAATTGATACAGTAAAGTAAATTATCATGTTGAAAGCGGATGGGTCGCCTAATATTTAACGGTACATTTTTCAAAAATGCCTTACCTTAGAATTTTCAAGACATTAGAATTGTTCACTCGTAATACATGCTCTAGAGTTCCAGTAGTCAAATATATTTTTTCAGAAATATTATCTGTTATCGCCCTTTCCACACCTACAGTACTTGTCCATGTTCTTCAAACCATATGTACTTTTCACTATTTTTTCAATACTTGCAAATGTAGAATGATGGGGAATCGACAATTGCGGACTTACAGAGTTTTGTTTAAAAGCAAATTGCTGCAATGAATTTTTAAAAACCTAGGCAAATTCGAGGTACACTTGTTGGTAGTGAGTATCATGGTAATAGTACTGTAAAATACCAGCGAATCCATTCATTGGCAAAGCAGAAATATTCAATTTCATATGAAGTTCCTAATAGAGATGGAAATGATGTATATACAGATATATCCACATATTTAGAATTTAGAAATTACTCACTATAGACGGTAGATGTCACCGATATCTATTAGGTTCAATACACTGACCGGAAATGATGTAATTGTACTTGAGTGGAAATATTGACTAAGGTCTTAAGGAATGTGTCCATCCACTTCCGACAAAATCATTAAAAAATTTCCGAAAATGTTATTGCATTTAAAAACAAATAATTAACAGGGAGTTTAAAAAAAACAAAAATATACTCCAGTGGGATAAACCATATAGCGTTTAAAGATGCCTGTAACTGTATGTATGTCCTCCTTTTGTCCTATTGGATGATTTTTGTAGTGTGTTCCCTTTTTATTTGTTCGGATATATTTTTATCTTTCAGTTTCCTGATATCTTTTGTGGAATTATTTTTCTTGCTTATTTTCTTTAACATTTTAACCTTTTATTTCTAAATTATGAAGGTTATCGCTAAAAAATACATCTGCGATTGGATATATTTCTGTTGCAATGATTGTATTTCGATTTCTTCTATTTACCATGATAAACTCGATTTAATTCCATGTTATGGACTTGCGGTCGAGATGGCGGTGCAGCCGCTTGTTTCTTTAAATTTAAAGTTATCGAAAATTTGTTTGTTTTTGTAATGGAGACTTTAGTCAAATAAAGATGCTTAAAGAATGATTATTGACGCACATGAAAAGGAACTGTGTTAGTGTTAGTTTAAAACACTAGAAGTTCAAGACTAGCCCGTTCTGTATATTATAATCTAATAATACGAGTATATAACACTTGAGTCTGGTCATTAAGGTCGAAAAAAATAAGACTATTACAGCCTTTTGGCACCCTTGAAGAAGATGAAGAAGAGTCTACATTATGTTTTTCCTTCATGTATGAAGTCTTCAGGAAAGCAGTTTACAAACTCTTTCGTTACTGGTATCCAAACCATAATTACCTACAAATTCTATAGCATATTTTCGCACTTTGGGGTTTTTAATATTGGTTATATTTTCCTAATTCAAAATTCATCAATTAACTGGGGTCTAGCGGTCAAATATAGCAACAAGATGTAGAACATTTGAATATTTACCTTTTTTACTAATTCTAGAAGATCCTTTAGGAATCCCCGAAGTTCTTCGTTTTCAATTGTTCCGTTGTTATCCTAAAACATTTAAAATTCGTTATATAATTAGTTTGAAATTTATTGATTAACCTATATGAGATATTTGTAAAATCTGTTCTCTATTCTATATTTTTATCCTTACGAAACTTTCCTGCTTCCGAAAACATTTGACGATCTCAACAGATTCTGATATGACTATTATAAAGAGAGGTTTGAGATAAGGCAGCAGCAGTCAAGGAGAGACATCAGTCTATCTATTGTTTAATGAGATCGAAGATGATTTGCAAAAGCGAGTTACTCGCTACAAAAGATAAGCAATTAATTTTATGTCGCAACATCTTTGTTGAATATGAAAGTTGTGGCATTCTTAGGAAAACTGCTCATCCAAATAAAGATATCACCGTGTATTGGACCCGCTCTCGAGTTGTTGGGGCGCTCTATATGTTGACAGTTAAAGAGGTTTTCCGGTTGGGTTTCATCTGTTTAAGGTGAAATTGGTAACAACTTCATTAGAATAGGTTACGGTGCAAATATTAGCAACCACTTTGTGACGTATGCTTTCGGAAAAATTTCGAGCAATCCTTTAAGTGTTATCCTTGGCCAAAAAGAGCTGTTACGAATAAAACAGTGTGAGCTTTGAAATCAGCGCTTGGCATTAATCAAATCCTACCATTTATCACAGGAAAAATTTGAAAATATTTTTTTTGTAAACCAGTTAACATGGCATTAGACGAAAAGAGAATCACAAGTACACGAATGAAAGAAACGAAGTTTTTAAGGGTGGAAAAGTTTATTCCACAACTAAAAGAGTAAAAAATGAAGAATAGGCCTAAGACCTCAAGCAAGAAGAAGAAACAAGAGAAAAATAACATTTAAAAAATCAAAATGGTTCATAGTTTACCTTAAAACGAATAAAATAATAGTTATGAATTTTATTCTAGGTCTTATCAAGTATATAGTTTATAGACAGACTGAATCTAAAGCTCAAAAGTCAAAGATAAAAAAATGTTGCAAAAATCTGTTCGAGTAATTCTAGTTATTTAAACAGTTTGATTACATTTCATTTTAATCTGCTCAAAGTGCTTTAGTTATATTTTTCTTCCAGAGGAAACTGTAATACAATTACTTTTAGACTATTATTTTAGCGCTGGATTCTTTTAATTTAAAACTTCCCTCTAACGCTAAAGAGTGAAATATAATTAATCTTAATTCTGATCCATCTTGAGTTTAAAAGTTATGAAGGCTTCCGCTTATAATTAATTAAAATGAAAACTCACTTAAAGGGACTTTTGAAGTTATTTAGATTTCATTTTATACTTACATTATATTTATGAAACAGTCGGTATAATGTCAGGCTTCGCATTTTCCAATGAATACAATTAAGCGAGTACGAATGAAATGTGCGGAACAATAACTGCATTCCAGATGCGGAAAATCCCTTTACTTTAATTATTAAAATCCCTGAAATCTACACTGTATAGCTAAATAAGAATTACGACTCTCCATTGTTAGAAATTAAATATTAATGTAGGTAGTACCCCGAGGCAAAAAATATAAAATTTGAAATTAATGCGAGAGGACGCTTTTGGATAGCGAGCTTTCTTTGATGGATCAGCTGTTTTTTATAGTTTTTGGTTAGTAGATTAAAAAAAAATAGGCGCTAAAAATTTATTTAAGTCTCATTATTTTGTACATCAATGTCTAAAGGAATTTTCCCTATTTGTGTAATAATGACCTCTGATCAATTTTACAGAAGATCACGGAACCTCTTCTCAACGTTAGTGATGATCCTAGTTTTCACGGGTACCCTAATTCAAACGTCAAGTTTGTATGAATGTAACAAAGTAAAAACATAGTATTAGAGTACCTCAGTGTTCGCCAGGTAAGGATATTAGAACGGAATTAGCTCGTGATGAAACCTTGAAGAGATCCACTTTCAATTCTTGATATTATGAGGTCTTTTAATGAATAGGACCAGGTAACACGATACTTACAAATTGTATATTTAATCTCAATTCACATTCACACTTAATTACTCACCGGTTCCGAATTTCCCCGCGCCCCCGATAGCTTCCAATTCACGTAAAAGTTTTCTTTTCAGAAGCAATCACGTTACCATAGAGTAAAGTCCGTCTTTATCGTTGAGCTGTTACCCCATGACAGTAATTACCTATCTTTTTATTATTATTATTATGTGTTATAGTGATATTTGTATTTTCTTCAAGAATTAGTTATAGATAAAAAGGAAGAGTATTATTCTGAGGTACGCAGAAGTCTCTGACGAAGAACAATAAGACTGTAAAAAACATGGAATCGTAAAAATGCTCCAAACTTGTACATAACGATCATTTCAATACATATTCTCTTCAGGGTTATAACAGTGTGTGCGAAAATTATTACTTTTCTTATAATTTTTAAATTTTATCTATGGGTACAAAATCTTAATATTTGCTTATTTTATCATAGAATGAAGGCTTTCACGACCGATCGAGGGATGTTGTTTTCTGGGCTATTGAGCCGTGGTTTGGTTGAAATATCTTCTACCTAACCTTTCGTCTACAACTACGGTAGACATTTTCAAAGGCGACGGTGTGGCAGTGGTCTAAATGATCGCTGCTCAAGCTCGTTACTGACTGCATTTCTCTTTGTATGATCTGTGGAATGTATTCCCTGCATTGATGCTTCGTATATTTATACCTCCTGTAAAGAGCGTTGCCTCGATAGGCTCTTTGCCTTGTGTGTTTATCAGCGCAATTGATCAGACTTTGTTGAAATTCATTGTTTCTTCTTTTGTGTAGAAATGATTAGGAGGTCTCAATTGCTTCTGCATAAATACTGGGGTACTAACTGATGCTAAAACTTGGGTATCTTCGAACCAGAAAGAATGTCCCAGGTGACTCAATGTATGTTCAGCGACCGCTGATTTATCGGTCTGTCCCATTCTGCAACTGTTTGTGTTCAGCTAAACCTGTGTGGTACGGATATATACTTCAGAACTGTAGGGTATTCGATCCCGGTGCTGTTAAGTATCTCTAGCATCCGTTGACCGACTATAGGTATTGTTGAATACAACAGTATACAAATGGCTTTAGTTGGTTTGTTTAAGTTATTTGTGTTTTATCAGAAATATGTTTTTAGTGTATTCTGATCGTCGCTCGTCTTTGTGCTATCTTGATTTACTCGAGTGAATATGAGTGATTTTTGTGGTAAGTATTCGAGTTCACATATGCGTCCATTAAAGTTTTTATTATGCCTCGTTTCTGTTTAGGATGATCGTTTGACAGTTTGTGGAGATATCGGTCCATATGGGGGGGTTCTATACACTTTGTGTCCAAATTTGCCATTGTTCCTCTTTTCAATAACCACATTTAAAAAGGGGATAGTTTATTGTCTTCCACGTCCATTGTGAACTTGATGTTGGGATGAAGTGGGTTCTTAAAGTTGGCTCCTATAACGAAAGTATCATCCGTATAGTTTTTTCAGTCTATGTAGATATTTATTCATTTTGCTTCTTGAGGATCTGTTATATAAATAAAGCACTCTCAGAATAATTTCACTTATTTTATTGGCATATTATCTTAAATAGAATCCATAAAAATTCGTAGACCCCGTGCGAGCAGTTATTTAATTTTCTTAGTGCGAGTAATTAACGCTTAATAATCTGCACAAAATGTGTCAAAAGATTAAAAGTTATGTTCTGTTGCCGTTCGCTTACAATCTACTATGGATAACCCGACCTACTTGATAAAAGTATCCATTTTCAGTGACTGTAAATAATCCAGTCTCTACCTAGCGGTCAAATGAATATACCATATAGTGAAATGTTCATATTTGCCCCTTTCTTATTCATTCAATTGATGGATTCTGGTAAATAAGGTTATCTTAAAAGACTTAAGAGAGAAATTCTACCCGTAGAGTCGTCGGGTGGATTGATTAGCTCGATGACTCTGTTGCCGGTCTCTAGGTTGTGCCTCGGATAATTAGGACTGACCAAACGAAGTAACCGGACAACGCAACAATGGAAAACAACGAAATTCCTAAACACAAGAGAGCAGGAACTCACTAAAGAACTCACCGATGCAAAGATAAGATACGCATATGTGCGATATAAGAAACGAGAATAATTGTTCGAATCAGAATGAAACTGTGCTAACAGAATAGAAATATAGGAACCGAAAAATAATAGAGAAGAAAACATTAGAGAAGGATTCTTTGAAGACCTACCGGCAACCAAAAAGGGAACACCAACAAACGAATATATGATTATTCTGGGAGACCTCAACGTTTGAATTGGTACAGAGATTATTCCAAGGATAAACTAACGATACAGTCAAATTATCAGGAACGAAAATGGGGGAGCTTTTGACAGACCTATGCAGCACAAACAATTTACACATAAATAATTCGTTTTCCCCCACACAGAACAATATATGTACACCATTAGGAATACGAGAAGACACAGATCCGTGATCGACTACATCACTAGAGAATTCTACACTTAAATATACAAAATTATAGAGACGTAATACCGTTAACCTCTACAGAAACAATCAAGCAAGGAAAGCTGGCCAAATCAGAATGAATTTGCTAAACGCTGTAAGAGTAGCACTTGAGGAGAAAACACCTGTTTTACTAAAGAAATATAAGAAAAATTCAATGAAAAAAAAGGCTTGTTCAGAATACATGATAAACAATACACCGGCATCATATAAAAAATGAAAAAATAAAATACAATGAAACGAACAAGCTTGCCAGAATAACCAAAAATTAACTGTGCGAACGCTTTTTAAAAGATATGGAGCACTGTTTCTGCGAATTTCAAAAGGAAATGTGGAAATTTACAAAAGGACAGCGACATGAAATGAGCGAAATAATAGAAGTAAAACATATAGCAACAAATACTTGGATAGGTTACCTGAAAAGATTATATTCAGAAGACTACCCTTCACAAAGAGATCCAGAAACACCGGAAATCACATTCGAGAGAAGAGACCAGAATAAGCATATAGGAAGCCATGCAAGTACAAAGAAAATTGACCAGCAGAAGGGCTACAAGCAAGGAGAGAATAGCAAATGAACTACTAAAATACTGTGTTATTCAAAAAAGGTGACAGAATTGTACCGGAAAACTAAAAAGAAATTCATCTGTTGAACAACAGGCTAAAAATTACGATAAAAATCCTAACCAATTTAATTAAAAAATAATATTGGAGACGATCAACAGGGTTTCCGAAGCGGAAGATCTTGTACAGTTGTATTTTTTTTCATAACGAGACAAATAACAAATAAATTATTAGAATATAATGTACCAGCATTCATCTGTCTAATTTACCTAGAAAAATGCTTCGACAGAATCAGGTTAAAGGACGGGGTACATCTGCAATGCAAAGGCCAAATATCACTAGACAGTATGGGGACAATTGAAGAGATATACAAGAACAGCAAAATACTGGTCAGAATAAATGGGCAACTGACAGAGGAGATAGAAACAGGCACATATGTAGATAGGGAGACACCTCAAGCCGCTTACTTTTCAGTCTCACAAGGATGAGATAATAGAGGCCTTGAAGAAAAGTAAAGTATATAAGATAGGACACGCAGAAATAAAAATCCTCTTCAACGCGGATGATACTATTCTCATAGCGGGAAGCGTTACAAAGGTGGGTACACACGTTCAGTCCAGTAGCAAAACGAAAAATATGGCAATTTCAGCCCAGAAGACGAAAAAACTTGTCGTTAGTAAAGAAACGTTTAGATGTACGATGGTACCAGCATAAAACATATTACGGAAGGCCAAAACTACTTACGGTAAGTTTTGTAATTATAACGTCACGATAGCCAACTTTTGTCGTCACCAAAAATTGCTTGTGACCTCAGTCTGGTGTGTGGGTGTTAGGTTACGCCCAATTGATGTCATGTTTTTGTTATTCACGTGCATGGGCAACGACCGCCATGTTGTGACGTCAGCTCTATATGCTGTCGACTGTCGACCAAGAAAGCAACTTCGGACTATATTTTTAATAATAATATACTACTATCATCCATAAATGGAAGGATCGACTAAGAAAGACAGCTGATTATACCGTCTTATGGTACTTGACCCGTTGTGCGCCAGCGTTGCGACTCTATTGGAAGAATGTAAATGTGATAGGAAACCACTAACCACAGAACAAGCAGAGAGAAATCATAACCCCAACTACAGAAGTGAAAATGACGCTTTTCTGAACACGCGCATAAGATACGAAGTATAATAAAGCGATATAGACATATATATGTCTGCACCGTGAAGTTTGCGCCTTTCTCTAGACTCCACTAGCAGTATATTAGTATTAAGTATATGTTTCCGAAATTGTAGCGCCCTTAGCTATTTCTATTTTATTTGTGTATAATACTGATAGTCTAGTAACATCAACCAAAGAAACAACGTACATTTCATGGGCGGATCCAAGGGTGGGCGATAGGGGCGATCGCCCCCACCGAGAGCGTCAAAGTTAGTATTGTAAATTAAAATTAAACCAATGTAATCTTAACTCCAAGAGCCTATGTGTTTAAACCTCAGAACGACTATTTTTAATGTCGAAGATATCTGGGGTTAAAATTATATTTAGGTAAATTTAGTACAGGAGGCTGAAGTATGAAATGGCCCCCGGAAGCACCAGTCTGGATCCGCCTCTGGTACATTGGTAGTAAGAAATGATGGTATGCCTACATTTTGGGAATATTTGACATTTTAATATAGAATAGGTAACAATCTGATAATACAAATATTTAAGTCATTTTAGCCGCGGAATGTCAATATTGATAAGAAATATTCGAATTTTCTATTTTTTGAAATATCCGGTATACACAAGTTCCAATTAACAAAAGTGGAAAGTGAGAAAAAGTGGGATAAAAGCTTAAGTTGGTCGTATTAATTATCGAAAAAAGAAGCTTGGGAATATATAAAATTTGTAGATAGGCCTTCGCTGCAGAATCAGATCCCTTAAAGGAAGAATATATATTCAAAAAAGTTATCGCTAGTTAAAGACTAGTGATATATCGGTGTAATTTTACTTTTGCATTAGGTTTTTGTATTTCCATTTATCTTGTGGGTTTTTATTAACCTTTCTTTGAGATTTGTTCGCTTCAAAATCGAGTGAAGCCCTGATAGTGGATCACCATCAGTTATCGTTCATGCCATCGTTCTCCTCACGAAAAATTGGGTTTATAGTAAATCCAATACGAGATTTCTTTTTAAACATTGTAGATGTATGTTACAACTCGTAAAAATTTTGTATATATATATAAATGAATTATATTAGATCTTTAAATATTTTTATTTTCAAAAATAGCTCGAATCAGTCGATTTTTGTTTTTATTTCAGATTTTTATTATGTGAAACTGAAATATACAGGCTAGGTACCTATGTCAAGAAAGAGATATGAAGTCATGAATTTTTTCTAAATGTCAACTTCCATTTTTTATTGCAGAATCTTTTACGTACTATATGTAAATGTAAACAATTGTTGCATAAAGAAATTTTTAGAAAATCTTTGTAAAAAACATTCTACATTACAAATCGATTTTGTTTATCTAAATTCGACTTGAGCGCCATTAACAATCTGACAATAAGCAATGCGATCAATAAATGCTTTTTGGTTACCCGAGTAATGTTTTTATTAACTATCCCCAGAAGAAAATAGAAAGGGTTTAATAATTTACGATAGTTTAACACAATTGCGTTATATAACAGTCATCCGCATTTATTTTGTCGTATGCAAAAAGATTTTCCCTTCCTAATTCTGCAGTTGAATGTGAGGGTTGGCATTTTCTGATTTCATATCTCTACTCTAAAATAAAAACGAGAATCAAAGGTGGTATATTTGCACTTTCTTCAAATTGCCCTCATGCCTGCTCTAACAATTTTAACAATTTTTTCTCGGGATTTAGAAGAACCAGATTTAAATCCTCTTCATTTTTTCTTGTGAGAACACTTAAATAGTAATGTTTACCTGATTTCATCAGCAAATTTAAAAGAATTGAAAGCAATAATAAGTCAAACAATTAATTCATTTACCATAGATATCATCTACAACGTTCAAAAAACATTTATTGATCGCCTCAGTCAACACTAAAACTACAAATTAGAATATTAATTTAGTTAGAAATCTTTCGATTTGTAATGTGTACCCTTATGCCTTATACCCCTTTATTAAAATTGTCCACTACTATAGGAAGGCACTCTATGTTCTGGAATGTATTCAATACATTTTTAGAAACTAACGAAAAATTTAATTAACACAGGATTATTAGTGTAAGGTAAAAGACGACAATTTTTGTAGGATTTCTTTCAAGTTTTATCCAATTTTTCCCCAATAAACATTAAGAGATTATACATATTAAATTTGGTTGTAGTCCTATTAAATGTCTAGCGTCTATAAGCGGCTTTTCTTGATGAACGGTATTGGGTTCTAACTTTAACAACACAATTTTTCGACTGTCTCATACGAGAACGCTTAAAATATGGGTGTTTCAAAAAAAGTTCCCTATCAAAGTTATATTTTCTTAAATGGATTTACCCTATATTTGAGATTGAATTTGGACTCTAAATGTAAAATATAAATAAGTCGCTGTTTCATGTCCTATACCTATCTCAAGAAGTTTTTGAAATATTTTAAAATCTATAAAATCGCAAAATATATATTTTGAAATAAATGAGGTTTATGTGACTCACTATGTCTTATATGCCGTCTTGGGAAAAATGTCTGGAATTATAAGATCAAGAATAGGTACTTGTTAAAGAACAGGGTGGTAAAAAGGTGTTATAATTCATTGAAAAGTTACTTAACTTTCTTATTTTAAATGGAACACCCTATACCGAATAACAGGTAATCATAGATTTTTTCAATATCTATTGATAGACTCTTCTGTATCAATTTCTGAGTTATGGGGGTGTATTCTGAATTACCCGTAAACGAACTAAAAACAAAGTTTATTATCAGCCGACTTTGGAATATAACACTATCAAACACTAAGTTAAGGCATTAGATAAATTAAAACCATCAATAAAGCAGAACGATAACGTAAAGATAAACAAAACTAAACAATATTAACCATTAAATTTTCAAAGTGTTGGCCATTATTCTCAATGCACAAGTGAAGCCCGTTGCTATACGAATCTATGACATTCTCCTGCATTTGCCGTCTAATTCTGCAAAATAAAATTAAAGGAAGAATAAGCGTTCTTTCTTTTATTTTATTTGGTGTACTGGGTGGATTATTATTGTATGCAAGTTCTTTATGTGATTGAGCACCACTGAGACTACATCTTCTGCAACCCATTCAAAGGAACATACATTTTCAACCAGAAATCTATTAAACTCTTGTCCATTAAAATGGGCTTCGACAAAGGATACTACACTCTCTTTAAGAATTCCTCTCCACACATTTATAGACCACCTATGCTGGTGGTTAATTATTATTAAAAATGATGTTTTCCCCTGCGTTATCTAGCCACCACAAACAAAAATTTAACTTCGATCAAACTCTATTTCCAAAATCTCTGTATATGAACTGATCTTTCTTTAAAATAAACGGAGAACTGATTTCATTCCATATTTCTCATCTATTTAATGTAAATTGATTTTATTTAATTTTTATTAGCAAGATACTTAGTCTCCCTTGTTGTTGATAGATTTCTTGGAAAAACTTATAATATTCTTTGCAAAAAAAACGTGTCTTGCATAGTAGCGTGTCAGGTATTTTTGTTTGTCAACTCTGGAGGCGAATAAATTCTACTTTGACACTGACAGATCAACCAAAGCCCCCTTCAACAACATTAAATTAAGGTTTTTTTATGATTCAGAATTTCAGAATATACCCGGATAACTCCAAGATTGGTGTATGTACCCTAATATATTGGAAAAATCTATCATTTGGTATTATTAACTTTTTTAGCAAGTATGTATTTTTTTAATAACACCAGATATTTTCATGGGTCACATAAATTTGTTTAATAATTTTTACTCAATATTTTGTAATTTTACATGAAATAGCGTCTTAGCTATATTTTACCCCTACAATCAAAATATATTGGGTATTTTCTTAAGAACGGATAGGTATTTTTGAAACATCCTCTATAATTTAAATTATTTTCGATAATGCCCACACAGACCTTACATAGCTCTACAAAAAATTTCAGCAAACTATTTAAACTTTTTCGTTTGAGGGACCGTGTCGTATAAAAAATGATAAATGAATAAATTAATCAATAAAATATATATGAAGTAGTACTCACCCTATCGTATAGAGCAAAAACCCTTTCAATGTCGTCTTTGGTCAGTTTTGTGGCACCCTAAACAAAAGTACTTTAGCATTTGATAAAACTTGTAACATAAGAGGAACATACGGAATTAGTGATTTATTGTTTAATTATAATTTTATATTCCGTATGGACCTTTCTAACGCGTATTAGAAAATAGTCAATTTTTGTTTATAATTAATATTATTGACTAGTATCTTCTGTTAACATCGAGTATAGGTATGTTATGTTTTGATTGTTATGTCTTAGTGAGCCAACTAAGGAAATGAAATGCTTAGGAACATGCAACGCATGGCATACTTAAACCTATTCACGACGCTAAGGCTATGCTAATCCACTGAGGTATTAAAAAATCTGATCACAATGTTTGTATGTAGAAAGCAATCTAAAAATCCTTGACGGAATAAGCTAGTATTTACTGGAAATTGAATATTTAAACAACTTAAGTTACAAAAAGTGTTTGGTATAATATTATTTCGTTAAAAATTAATAACAACTCGCCATCTAGTTTTCAGGAAAACTAGCTCACAGAGGCCCCAAATCGATTTGGATTCAATTTATTAAATTGTAATGATTACATAAATAATTTTTCGAGCTTATCAGTTGAGGGGAGCGCAACTGAAAAAGGGTCTCGACTAGAAACAATACATTGTCTTGCGTTCAGTGAATTGAAAAATCTTAAACAAGTAGTATCATAGTTTCTTTAATAGCTTTTAGTTAATTTACGAATTAATTTGTTTGAGTTTTATTCTAGAAATCACAAGGAAACGGCGTAACACACAGTAAGACTCCCGATTTAGAGTCCCTGTGAGCTCGTTTTTCCTGAAACTAATAGATATCGAGATTCATGTCAGTTATATATACTAAATACATAAGTCATTATTCGAGATTTTTATATATATAATGTCTTGCGTTCGATGGATTGAAAAATCTCGAATAAGTATAAACGTTAATTATATTATCTTGTAAAATTCTAATTTGCTACACCATTATTGGCTTGTTTTTAGAAGTTTTTTTTGGAAATGTAGCAAAACAAGCAATGTAAGTTTCGTCTTTCTTTCTATTCTGGTACTACTCATTATTAAATTGTGACCGGTTTTTCACATGGATACTGTATTCCAATTTTAATTAATGTAAGTAATTATCAAGTTCAGTTGCAAAATTTGGAAGAATGATGGGTATAATTCTGATCAGTCACAAAATTTGCGAATTGTTTGATGATAAGAAGTTTGTTAAACTATGGGTAGTTTGTAGGATAGATACAAAAATTAGAGACTTACAGACGTAAGAGACAATTACTTACAGAACTAACCCTCATAAATTTCAGTTAATAAGAAAACCTACACAACAACAAATGCCACTCATAACAAGTAATACTTTTAGTTCAGCAACCTATTAGATTGATTTCAATATCAGATTTTTTGCAAAATAATGACGGATAGACGCATTGCAAAATTGTTTTCGAATGTACATGTTGTATATTGAGCCCCTGAAACCCACACTTCGTAGAGTCGTACTGAATGCCCCTCAAAGATAAACATGAGTGCTAAAATAGTAGGTACAATTATTCAATTAAATAATATCTAGATTAACTACATCTTATATAAATGGTGAGAACCCAGCGGAATGTTTCTAACAGGACACTTCCACACTATTCACGCATAGTATGAGATTGTGTACAAGTACATAATATTTTAAATAGATGAATCCGAATGAAACGTTTCATCTACTGGCCAGCTAAATGACCAAGTCTCACTTCACTGATTTTTATTTAAGCAATTATTTGATATCCAAAGTCCACTTGAATAACTCGGAAATATTAAACAATTTCAGAATAGAATTAAATCAGAAATACAGCAATTGTGGAAACAAAACGTTAACTGGAGTGTTGCAAGAATTTGAAGTTCGGCCCATTTTTGAGAAGTTAATGCCCAACAATTTGAACATTTAATATGATTTGTTGTTTTTTTTTGTGTAATAAATCGTTCACTAAAAATAAATCTTAGTGATTGGTTATTGGTATGTTTAATCATCTTTGAATTTATAGGAAAAAGTACATGAAACATACGTAATATTATGGTAATACCAGAAGCAGAATGGTACACGATAGGGACAAGATGGACGTATTAATAATATAAGGTGACAACCCAATAAAGAAAAAGGTAGAACTGTCTAAAAAAAATACTGAATAATAAGAAAGAAAACTTTTTCTTAATATTAACATCTAATTATGAATATAGAATATTTTACATCCGTTTTTTCAGTTGTCCACGTTCTTTAGGATTAAGAAGTTATTCTAGTAATATTTTGGCGATGATTTTTGAAAACATTGGTCAGTATATGCATACCGCTTGTGCATGCCTACTACTTTGTAGTCACCATGTACACACTGTGTATAAACCGTGTATACACAGGGAGCAACTTTTTTTGTATAAGAATAGCCATTTTTACGTAATATTGTTATTTTACTATTTACAATAATGTGTCTGCAAGTACAATAATTATACGGCCCTACAACACCATTTTCGTTCCACACATCTGCCAACACTGGCCATAAGAGACTTACAAAGTCTTTTGACAGTTTTCAACACCTCACATTCTAAAATCTGAAGTGTACCTACAGTTTTGTTACTTTAAGTTCGTCGATTAACAAAAATATATTAAAGAAAGTAAAAGTCGTTCCTGACAAATAACAGTTTTATATACTTCTATAATTTGACACGATTTAGATTAACAGTTTTCTATTTACAGGACATAATCTATTTCCTCTCTCATGAATGAACTACCGTCTTACGGCTCCAACCATACATTTCTAAGCCTTTCACGGAATTACCTGTCAGTCGATATCAGAGACGTTTCACTGTCTATCAGCCTAATGATTTCACCAGTGAAACATCCATTTTATACTAAAACTTGACGATTCGTGGGAATGAAAGAGGAACAGTATTCGTATGTGTTCTCATTTGGGATTAGCTCTAACCGGATCTCAAAAGCACTTTAGCAAATGTTATTTGTCAAACTTAACATATAAAGGCTTGATGTGGCAATTGTTTATTATGTGGATACTGTTTCAAATCGATTTAACTCCCAGAAGGGTTTGCGAACGAAACAGTCGGAACAAGATGCTTCATATATCAATCGGAATTTAAACACATCAGAAACGATTTGTATGGAGCAGAAAAGCGATAACCTTTCTTTATCGAGTAGAACTTTTCGAACATTTGCAGAAATTTTACGTATTCGTTGTCGTCAACTGAAATAAAAGGAACTTGTGGAAATTAGCAATTGTTTGGAGTGTCCAGATACTTTTCTGAAAACAATGTTTTATTTTGACTTGAAATAAACATTATTATGTGAATGTTGTTCTAGTAAAAGCATTTATAGAAAATTATATATGCATATTCCTTTGAGACTATTGGCAAATTTTGTCTCCTTATAATAATAATTATTATAATCTAGTATTACTTTAATCATTTCTTCGTTACATACCTTTGGTGAATTTATTAAAGGAGGAGCACTCAACCTGTGTATTCAACTATTTTTTTTTGCTGAAAGGCAACAATTTTATCAACTGAACAGTCCAATAAACAAAATCGTATATCATTCTTATCAAATGAAGATATTTTTAAAGCAAAAATGATTTATACCGACTTCAAAAATATACTAGAATGATAGGTAATATACTAGATTGGTAGGTAATAAATTTGTACAGAATGAGCACCTTCTAATGTTTACATTCTTTAATTCCTGGGTAGGTACCTAATAACATTGAATGTGTTATTTATTTGCAAGAGGTGTATTTTGTTATAATTATTTTTAGCTTTTTAGTTATAGGTAGAAGTCGGTTATATTTTTTTTTTAAAATGTTTTACTTTCAACTTTTTAGTATTTTTGAACTCAGGTAGTTTTCATTCTTTATTTTATATTTTGTATGTATAACCTTAATAGACAGAACCAGGTAACATCGAAAGCCTCAACATTACACAATGATACTTTCTCATTTAAATTGACAGGTAAATCTTTACCAACAAAATGTACTAGTACGCGTTGACTTAATAAGCCCAAAATATATTTATGCCTTATGGACTACGCCATGTAACCTTTTTTCAACTTTTTTTGACAACCCTGTATAACTACATATAATTCCACTCCAACCTATGTACCAACTATCCTGTACATACGGCTGCCCACGGACAAGCATAAATTTGTTAGCTGCCTTCGGTAAACTATAGGACGGAGTAGAATCCATTCCATATTTACGGAGTCAAATCCGTCCTATATTTTAACCATAGTAATAACTCCTTGAGGGCTAGCTCATAAATTAGTTCATTTTTTACATTTTACATTATCGTCCTGTGTAACATTAATTCCTCTCCACAACTTCTTATGGGCTATAAAAGAAATATTTTTTTAATCACACTGTATAAATATAATTCAACTGCAGCATATATTTCAACCATCCTGTATATGATTTGCTTATGTCCACATCATATAACAGTTTTTTAATCACCCTATATATTTTTAATTTCACATTTTTTCCAACATTTTTATACCACCAAACGTCCAGTCCACCCTATATTCCAGCCATCCTGTATATACGGCTGCCTACGTACCACTATCATTCTAGTCCGTCCTATATTTCAATCTTCATATAAATGCAACTCCTTCTATCACTTTACTTTGTGATTTTGTTTGCTATAACTAAACACCCTGTCTATTAACGTACCAAATAGCAGTTTAAAGTTTGACATGTGTTGTCACTGAATTTTTTATTAGGCCGGAAAAATGTGTAAACCAAAAGCACCGTTTTCGCAAAATGGAAAAATTTGCCTGGTATACAAACAAAACGAGCTTGGTACTCATTGATTTAAGGAGCCGAAAATACTATGCTTTACTACCTATATGCTTGAGATGTACATAGAAAATTTTCAAATTCGCAATTAAAACTTCCAGTGCCTAAAATTACCGTACTATTAAGTTGGAATTAAAATATTTATGAGGAAATGTCCGTTATGTCATTTCGATAAAATTTTTGATAAGAATTTTGGAATTTTCGGCGATTTTCTGCAAAACTGCAAGTTGCACGTCGCAGAAAAGTATATGAGATCACCTAAGGATCTTCCTTAATAGATTAAACGTTAAAAAACTATACTCATCCATAAGGAGTTATCGAAAAATCGACTAAAATATTAGGGATATTGGTCGATTTCCATGAACGCATGTGTTCATTCACACTTTACCAATAGAATTCTTTTCCAAAATTTGAAGTTTCACCAATTTGGATATATACTCTATTAAACAAGACCATATTCATTCAAAACGGTGCTCCACAGGAGAAGAAATCAGGTAACATACATACAAAAAAAAGCGAAAAAAAAATACGCGACGAATTGATAACCTCCTCCTTTTTGGAAGTCGGTTAAAAACTAATAGAATTAGTTATATGTCTGTTATTAAATTCGTAAAAATAATTCTGTATAAGGTTTTACCTGAAAAGCTTATAATTAATCGTTACTCCATTTCAGCAATTATATATGGCACTACGTTTAAATGAAGTCGTGTGTAATTAGTCAATTTCTGTTAAACGAGGCCAAAAGTTATTGTGTTGTATGACCTAAAATAGTTTTGTACCAAAGTTTTTATCTTTAAGGCCATGTGATCAAATTTTTTTAACCCTTACAAAAAATCTATAAAATAATTAATTGTACTTACTTCGATACCTTCCTGAGCCACAAAGACAGACAATAAAGCCGTGCAACATACATTTGTTTAGAATGTTAATAGTTTAGTTTGTACCATTTAGAGCTCTAGCATATACTACAATTTAGAGGTGTATTTAAATTTTTATCTAATTTTCGTCTATAATTTGTGTGCTCTAGTTTGAATTATAAGGGTGCTATAAAGATTTTATATGCAAATAGTTGCTAATATTATTTAGAAGAAAGATAGAAAAGCTACTTATTGACTAGCTTGTACCTATGGAACAAGTGTAAATTCGTCTCAGAATAATTTTGTGTGTATTGCTAACCAGATAAAACATTTAAATAGATATTGCAGTGTCGTATAAAATATAAAATTTGTTGTGATCGACACCATTTAGATAGAAACTTTCGGTACCTCACTCACCTTGAAGACTTGTCTGCACAGGAAGTTTTCTTTTACTGGAAGTAATCTGAAATTACGATAAACATTCGTAAGTAAATAGATGGTACTTGTTTAATTAAGTATGTAAAATTATATTGAATTGAACACCGTATTGAAATAACATGATATTCTTGAGGTGTCGCGTCTACCCACTTCAAGTGTATTACACATTCACGTCGCGATGTCGTTCCGTCAGATCCGAGAAACATCAGTCACAAAAAATATACAGTCACGAATCAGAACCGTCAGACTAAGTCTACATCCAAAATTAATGTAATAATAGAGAAGCAGTTCTACTAACTGTCATAACAATATATAACTACATTTTAGTGTACATTTGACAGAAAGAAATAAGTGAATACAATCCAAAAAAATCTGACGGATAGATGTGAATACAGTCGCTATTTTGACTGAGTCTTGTCGGTGACGGTTCTTATTCGTAATGGTGACTGAATTGTGCCGTGACTGATGTGTGTGAATAGACTTTAAGACTTTCGCAACCGATGTGCACAGTTAAATAATCTTATTTCAGACAGGGTTTCATTCATTTCGTAAGGGACTCCGTCTTATTGGTCGTAGTTGCGGGTAGCTTTGCTCTCCATTTCATGATTACTGTTTGGTAATGCTTTTTGATTTGTTGCACTAGGGGACTATAAGAATGATTTAATTTCTGGGATCTGTGTTTGTTTTTAGGACTGTTAACACAAAATGTAAATACAAAACAAAGTGATAATTAAATCTTAAATAAATGTCGTGATCAACAGATATTTTGGAAACTGAATTTATTTAATGACCTCACAGCTTTAATGTGTGCAGGTAAAGAGTTAAACATTTTGGGCCTAAAAATAAAATTCTCAAATAGTTGCATAAACATTTGTTCCCTAGCAGTACTTTTTATACTGATATTCGGTTCACAGTGATGTTTTTTAAAGATACATCGCAGACATTGGAATATATACAATTGGGTCAAATTGTTTGATTCTACCATCAATACATCTGTAGGTCTTTCAGGATTTAATATAATTTTTAAAATAGCTCTTTCAAGTACATTAAGACCACGATGTAATGTTACATCGTGATTGAGACATACAAACTTGGTAATATAGCAACCACCCCTTAGGCCTATGCAATACTTTAGGATGGACTCGTCTAAAGCATTGTAAGCTCAAATAATTCTCAGATGATAAAACTTAGGGATGATAAAAAAACTTTAAAAGCATTGTATCTATTGTTTGACGTTTCATTTATTATTTTATCTATATATTTCTACACAATTTTTGCAATAAAGGGGTGTTTGGCGAATATACCTACCTTCCAATACAGGCATTTTTTGTTGAAGAAACCCCATTAATATCTTAAGAACATTGTGCTTTTATTTAGGTGTTCCATTTTGTTGTTGTCAAATCTCTTGAGATATTTCTTACAAGGCAGACCAAAGATTCAGAAATGTTTCAGATGGATTTAAAATGTAAGACTTAATTTATTTAGATATTTTATCAAAGCATCATTAGAATTTGGGTTCCTAATTAATATTTGCGAAAGTTGGAGAAATGTGTAAAGTATTCAGTCAAAATGAAATAGCACTGTTTCTCCTTTTCAAGTTCACTACTGAACCTGCAATACTTTTTCAAGGAATAACTTCTGTGATATATTTATAAATTTCGTATACCCTGAGATTGGATCATTATATAATATATTGACGTAGTAAAAAGGTAACTGCTGCAGTAATGGACGCTTCTCCAATAATGGTCAGTTTCGAGTATAAAAATAAATAATTTACACGATAAACTTGGGAAACAGTATTTTTAATAGTTCTCCTATACATGAGTTCATATAACATAAAATTGTTTTATTCTGTTAACTATACTTCGTGGGTAAATAGATATTTCATAGTTCCTTAACGCCTGATATTCCCAGTTGTTTAAACTTCTTACATTTTGAATGTGTTGGAGTTTTTTGTCATAGAAAGTTGATGTAGTAGCTATGTGGTTTAATGAAAACAACTAAGTTGGTAATGATCACTTTGAAATTGTTTCATAATAATTTTCATTCCTTTTTCTTCCATTTAATTCTATAATCTGCCCCCAAAATTAATATTGGGTTTTTCTACTTATATTTCCTATAAAGTTCAAGTGAGACCCTATGCCCCTAATTTAAGTTTTTTAAAAATTTTAGTTCGAATGGTTTCGGAAATTTGTTTTAAAAAAATATAAAAAATATGTTTGCATTCCTCATACTGAGCCCTTTCATTTGATGTATTACATTAGGCTTTTAAAAAACTATTTTTTTTATTTTCCGTTTAATTTCATATTTTGCCCCACAAAACGTATATTAGGGGTTTCTACTTATTTTTCGTCTAAAGTTCTGGTAAGGCCTTATTTCTCTAATTTTTTTCAAAATTTATGCCTTGTAGTTTCGGAGGTTTGTGCGGGGATGATTAAATTTTTCTATATTTTTGTTAATATCTTTTAAACTAATTATTTTTAAAATTATATATATATATATATATATATATATATATATATATAAGAAATAGATGATAACGGCTGAGTTAATATAAAAAATCAATTAATTGGGAAGCTGCTTCCCATATATATATATATATATATATATATATATATATATATATTTGTCTTCTTCAGAATGAGCTTTTTCATTTGATGTATTACAGGATGCGTTTGAAAGAGGGTTTCTCTTTATTTCCGTGTAAACTTTAAAATTTCTTCATTTACGATATATAATCCCGAACGGGTCACCAAACTATACACTGATACCAAATTTCAACTTTTTCTAACATTGTGTTAAACACACTCTAAAACTATAATCTTGCTTCTGCCCATATTTCAGATATTCCATATAGTAGAATGCAACTGTTGATCCACCCTGGAAATACCTGTGGAACACTTAGTGTGTCACAAATGTAAAAACACAGTTTTGCACCCTAACACCAAACTTTTATTTAATCACTCACCCAAACTGCAACTGCTTATTGGCCACCCTATATGACAATTCTATTCAACATTTGTTTTAACTGCCTTGTAAAACTAACTCTACTTCCAACTACATTAAAACCATCCTGTATACACCGCTGCCAATTCGTCAAACATTATAACTTGTTTTTGAACCATCCTGAATAACCATAATTTTAATCTACAAACTATTTCAATCACCCTGTATGCGCATCTGCTTCGGGGCCACCAAATATAACATTTTTTAAACTCTTAACTATAACTCTGGACTACTCACTATCTTATATATTCAATTGTTTATGGACTACGCTACATATCTATTTTTTTAACCACCCTTGAAAGTATAATCTGTCACCACCTTATATTTCAACCTCCCCTTATATGCAGCTTTTTCTAACATTCTTTTAATCACACTGTATGAATTATAATTTTACTTCGATTCATGTTTCAGATATTGCATATATGCAACAGCTCATGTTCTATCCTACAAAAAAAATGTACCTAACTTATTTAACTATAATTCTACTCCACCCGCTATTTCAACCCCCTTGTATATGCAACTAATTTTCGGCCACCGAGTATAACATTTTTTGTCCTACCCTGTATAACTATAAATCCATCAATCCCCAATATATTTCACCAAAACTGTAACAGCTTATTGGGCACCCGATATAACAGTTTTATTCAACATGTTTTTGAATCACCTTGTATGTACTACAACAATATAACATTTTTTAAATAATTAACCATAACACTTCTCCACCCTTTATTTCAACAATCCTATCTCTGCAACTTATTATGAACTACGCTATTTCACAATTTTTCCTCATATTTTTTCAACAACTTTATAACGTATAATTTCTCTCCACACTTCATTTAAACCATCCTTCATTGGCAACTTTTTCTAACATTGTTTGAATCACACTGTATAACTGTAACTTTACCTCGCCCCACATTTCAGGTACTCCCTATATGCAACTGCTATATGAGAAAAATTTTCTAGCATTTTTTACCCACCCTGTATAATTATAACTCTACACAACCATATATTTCAATAACCTTTTATATGCAACTACTTATTTGTCACATAATATACCATTTTTGTACCACCCTGTGTCCTTAGAATCCTACTCCGCCCTATATTTTAACCATCCGGTAAATGGAACAGTTTGTAGATCATAACAATTCTTTATAATATTTTTTCAACCCACCTGTATAGCTATATACAGCGGAGTATAATCCGCTGTATATTTCAGCCATCCTATATATGCAAATACTTGTAGATATAAAACAAGTTTTTAACCACACCATAAACTATATTCCACTCGATCTTATATTTCAACAACCCTCTATAAACAACTGCTTCTAACATTTCTTCAACCCATTTTATAACAATAATATCTTCTGAACATAATTCAAAGATCCTAACTGCTTACATAAGACATTTTTTTCTAAGATTTTTTTTATCCAAACTATAAATTTCTACCACCACTTGGTATATGCAACTATTTATGGCCCACTCCATATAACTTTTTGGACCACACCGTATAACTAATTCAACCACATTTAATATATGCAGCTGCTTATAAGACACACAATATAACTATTTTTTAGATTTTTTAAATCCATGTATTTCTACTCCGCACTAAGTTTCCTATATACAGAAACATGGTGTAATTACATTTACGCTTGTTATATAAATTGATTTTTTTAAATCCATACATATTACATGGCACATTCCGAATTTTGAATATAAGCTAAGCTGATGCCAGTTTCTAATATTTTGTGCGTGTGGTGGAACCAATTGAGTAATTCTTTTATCAAACATGGTAGAAGTTTTTTCGCCATAGCTACCGTTTCTGTCAATTTAGGGAGATAAAATGTCTACCAGATAAAAAAAGATTCATCAAAATCAGTTCAGTAGTTCTTACGTGATGAGGTAACAAACAAACAAACAAACAAATAAACAGACAACTACAATTCTATAACAGTATACAGATATAAATATAAATTAGAATTATTAAGTAATAGTTTTTATAGTAAACATTTTTGTCAGTGATATTTCTAATTACTTATGTTAGGAATTTTAATTTTTATAAAGCCTTTACAATGAATTAAAATAATTTTCTTAATCAATTTTTTAAATTATAGGAAATCCCCTTCACCTCTTCCTTTTCACATGTTATTTCCGAACCTCATTATAATGGCAATTGATACTTACGTACATAAAATTACCATTGTCGTATTAATAATAGTTCACCATTGCGGAAAATTACTAATTAAAAACTAATAGGGATACAGATATGTATAAAAATATTAACCAGTTTTTTTCGTATATAGAATATTTTTTATAACAAAATGCATAAATTATTGATATTTTTCCAAGTAAAACTTTCAATACTTGCTTTATGAAAGGTTGAGTTACAATTACATACCTACGCCATACAAATATACTTGAATAGAATCTTTAGAAAATTGTACTCATACTCTAATTTACTTCAAGCGTACTTGGTAATTTTAAGAGATTTTTTACAAAATGTGCCTTTTTGCAGAACTGACTTCTAGATATTATGTATAATTTGTTTATCTATGTGCGTCATATTGTGAACACATTTTAATCAAACAGATAAGTGTTGAAAAATCGACTTTTATCTATTTTATTATATAACTTAGTTGTCGTACAAAAGGATTCTCAACGATAGTAATAGTGTTTGAAACTATTGTGATGGGAATTCATATTTCGGGGAATCCGAAATGTTGGTCTGTCGAACCGAGACCGGCGGCTGGCGCTAACACAAATTCTTTTAATTTCCTGGAATATTCGAGAACACATGAAGGAAATATCCCAACGGCTCCTTCACCTTCTGGGCAATTCGGAGGAGAACAGTGGCGTCAAGTGTTCGGTGTATTTGTGGAACTTTTGAAGTGGTAAATAACTAACACTATTTAAAGCAGTGAGTTTGGACCAATTAAAAGTGACGGATTTAAAAAAAGAAGTGGAGAAATGAACTTAGAAATTAGTTGGAAGAAAGTGAATTAATACAATGGCTACGAGATGTACTAATAAATGCAGGTAGTAATGTAGATACTTATTTGTTTGAAGTTTCTTGCAATGGAGACATGAGGGAGGTATTAAAAAAACTGGAAAAAAATTTCAAAGTCAAATTGCTACAAAATTCTAAATCTTTAGTAGATAAGCTACAAACATTACAAGAAAATTCTAAAACCCTTGAAGATAAATTGGTGGAAAATTTCAGAAACCTGAAAGAGGCGTTGGAAGACAAATTAGCAGAAAATTATAAAACCTTGAAAGAGTCAGAAAGCCCAATTACTGGAAAATTTGAAAAGCATCGGACAGAAAAATTCAGAAATGCTCGAAGAGAAAATAGTTGAAAAGGAAACGTGGATAGAAGAGATGAAACATATAATGCAGGGTGAGATCAGCAAAATAAAAGAGCAGGTAGTCACAATACAAAAGGGGGAAACTCCACCTTAGACCGAAAGCAGAAACAGTCCAGAAGTAGTGGAATCGAAAATCGGCATCGAGGGAGGTAGACACAAAATGAATCCTCCACAATTTATAATATCGGTGCCAAATTGAGGCTGTAGCAAAGCTAAACGGATGGTCGGAAGAGGAGAAGGCAATCGCGTTAACTCTCGCCTTAATCTAGAACTGAGATATGGTCAAACCCAACTGAAAAATCGCCATCAGAAATCGAATGAATCCCTACAAGAGTTTGAAGCTAATATTGCCCGTCTGGTTCGCCTTGCCTATCCAGCCACACCGGAAAATGTGATAGAAAGGCTAGCAGTACATACGTTTTTGGATGGACTTCGGGACCACGAAGCCAGATAAGCATTGATGCTAGCTCGATCCACTCAATTACTGGATGCACTGGCCCGAGCTCTTGAATTTGAGGCTGCCAAAAATACCTGCAGAGCTCAAGCTAGAGTCCAAATCATAAATTAAATTTCTTCGGTGGAGTCAAGGCCAACTAAGGTGATATTTTTTAAATTTAAATATATGTGGTTTTAAGAAAGCAAATTATAACATGTTGTTTATCAATGAAATCTGAATAAAATATCCTATTGTTCTGTGGACGAATATAATGTGATTTCATAAGAAAAAAAAAGTTGCAGATAGTAGCCGAAAAACAAAACGTTGCAGAGCAAATTTGAAAAGGTCATTTGTATAGCTAAAAAAAGTTACAATGAAAATGTGTTTTTGGTTTCCTCGTTAAATAACGCTACAAATAACGAAATCTGAAATTCGGAAAATTCATATCTAAAACCCAACTCTGCAAAATATATAGTTACGGCCTCCTATTACTGGAAATTTTGCTACTGCATTCTTAGTAGTAGATTGCTTTTTAGGTTTATGGTGGATATTAAGATAGTGAGTCGACTTTCGTATTCAGTTTGGGTATACAGTTACTGGATACGGGTTTTAAATTTCAATGTTCTGCCGAAAAGAAATTCCTTTAATTAAAATGGAAAATCAATACTCACTTCGCCATTTCAGACAATTGTAGTTTACCATCCTTGTTGGTGTCGAAGACTTGCAGCTAAAAGAAAAAGTTAATGATTTTAATCACGACTTCAATCAAACTTTTCTCAACGAAGTACCCTACCATTGTGTCTGTGTACTCGATGAGCTTATCCTCGGAGACGTCGTTAATTTTCTTCGCCTCTTTCAGCAAATCCCTCAGGAAATTCTACAACAAAAGACGAGCATTTATATAAAAGACTGTTCTTCTTCTTCAATTACATTTTCACTTTACTAACCTTCAGTTCGTCGGCTTCGATGTATCCGCTGCCATCCATGTCGTATTCTCTCCAAATCTGTAATTTAAAATCGAGTTATTAGGCGAACGCCCAATTTGAATTTCAATATCAATTAGTAACAGATTGTGAACGGATTGGGCCAAGATGATATTCGTATAATTAAGGGCCTAATGAACGCTAAGTAACAATATTTGTCTGAGGCTGTAATAATATGCCCGGTAAATCTTATAAGAGCGGTGGGGGATAAGGTCTGCTGTTAATTGCTAGAATAAATTTAAAATATACTAAGTGACCTAAATTTATAACAATTATATTTTCTATTAAAATTTGTTTTGGGCGAAGAGAAAAAAACGATTCGTTCTTATGACAAGTTTGGTTTGGATGGCCAACTGATATTATTCTATTATTGTCCAGAGGTAAGCAAAAAATATTATGATAAATTCAAAATGGCATAGTTCCAAAATGGCGGACACATTTTTTTATCTATCCCATGGTACGGGTTTTAAATGAAAGTCTTTGCCGACGGAAAGTCGAAAAATAAATAAACAGCTTTAGAACAAACTCTTATATTATTAGACAATAAATAGAACTAAAAATTAATGAAACTTAAAATTAAAAAAATATATGTCAAAACTAGTTTTTATTAAAATACACCAAAAAAGGAAAAAACAAGCAGTTTATAAAATCCACATTGTTGTATACACCGAAAACAAACAAAAGGCGTGACTATGGCTGCTGTATGGAAGTGCCATCAGCAGAAGTATGGACAATTGCATATTAATCCAATTACAATATTAGACGAGACAGCTGCGTTACTTGCTAAATGCTACCGCAAAGCGAACGTCGATACAGTGGTTTCCAGAAACAAAGAATCCCCGGGAGAAGGATACCAGCTCTCTACCCCAGCAAAACGAGGTAGAGGTGGACCAAAGGGCACCACAAAAAAGATCCTCGCAAAACCTAAAATTATATAAACAAGACGTGGACGTGGCAGGCCAAAGCGACAGAACAAGGATTAAAATACTAATGACGAGGATAACAAAGATATTGATGCTGGCCAAGAAGAAGACAACTAGGGTAAATATTGGTACTTTAAGGTTTACAGAACATTATGCGATTTATGAACTTCTCTATTTATTTTTTCCTTACTAGTGCGTTTTAATAAAAGTTTGTTTTTAAAAATATTTTATTTAATTTTAGCTATACCGATACGTTGGTTTATAACCCTTTGATAAAAAAAAGACAAGTAAGTTTTTTTGCTCAAACAGGCATTATATTTTCATTCTTCTATTTACACTTAAGACAAAAAAAAAACAACACAACGAAAGAAATATTATTTTATTATTATTTGATTATCTTAAAATACATTATGATATTTGTAGTAATCGATTACTGTTTGAACACATTTTCTTGAAAATTTTAACATAAAAAAATTCTAATCAGTACTCGTTTATGCTATCGGGCACTGATATAATTAAAAGGTCTATATCATATAGTTTTTTTTTTCGTTGTGTTGGCTCTATATTATAGAGCAATATTAATCCAAATGCTAGTTATAGCAGGTCAGAGGTGATATAAGTTCTGGTGTTAAAGCGGTTCTAGAGTGTGACTTTACACAAGTAGTCGTCGGACTTTCTTTACATTTTGGATAGAGACGAAGAGAGCAGGGTGACTTTTCAAATTTTTACACAACCTGTCGTCCAACTTCCTTCTCTTCGGGGTTCAGATGATGAGATGGTGTTGCGGGTAACAGTGGGCTTCTTTCTCGTTTGAGCTGTGGGGACATTGCTCTATACGGGGCGCGAGCTAGTATTCGAGGCGAGAGCCCTTTGTCAATCTCTGTCTTAGTGCTCCTAAAACTGAACCCATGCGTCGCCCACTTCCAGATGACCTACACCTGGTGAAATGGGACTGTTAGCTTGTTCAGAAAAGTAACCGAGGTAGATTAGTAGTGCGAATCGAAAATCTCACCCATCGGCGTTGATAGTCTTAAACGAATTGGGAAGTTCGTAAGACACCAAAACGGGAAACTCTACTGGGTGTGCTAACAGTGTCTCTCCATTCTGGTATTGGCCTCACATGGGCTATGGCAATTAGAAATGTATGTATGCCCTAGTAGAGTGGGAAAGTAGACGATAACCTTTTGAGTTGTTGGAATTGAGGTCCTAATCTAAGCAGGATGTATCAGTCTACAATCCAACGCATATCCTAGGTTCATACACGCCTGTGACCTATCATCGTGATTGCACGCTGACGTGGGTAGGCTAATAGAACGGTAAATTCATCTATACTGTTGTAAAGTCCGTGGGTTCAATTTAAAATTATAAAAGTAATATTCACTCTCACTTTTCTAGAACTTTATTTACATCAATTTATACAAAACATCTGATTCACATTAACATTACAGGATACGCTAGTCGCCTCTGTATCACTCTCTCGCGATCGTGGCCTGCCTCCTTTATAAAGAAATCAATCATCACTCCTGCAGCTGCCGAGTCTTTTCGAGAACCATTTTTTATATCAAAGCGCTCGTTGTCGTACTGAAATGAAACAGGCTTTGGTAAATTTCGTAACACTGCCCCCCATTTAATTCTGATCGTCCCGATCAGAAACATCCTCTCCATGGTAGGGAGCGAGTCGATCTAAATGAACCACCTTCAATTTAGCCTTGGGGTTTCGACGGATCCGGTAGACGACGTCATTAAGCCTCTTGACCACCTCGTATGGACCATCCCAGGCGTGTGTAAGCTTTGGGGATTTACCCTTGCTCCGTTGGGGGTTGTACAGCCCTCTCCTGGAACCCGACTGAATTGGCCTTGAGGTCGTATCGCATCTTCATCCGGTCACTGGTGGCCAACATCTGCTTTCGGGCTAATTCGTGTATTGCCAGCATGTTATGTCGGAGCTGGTCGGCATAATCGTCGATGTCTTGGGAAGGTTCTTCGGGAGAGCCAAATGCCAAATCGCAGGGTAATCGCAGCTCCATTCCGAATAGGACCCTGGCTGGGGTCAGGCCTGTACTATTATGTATGGCAGAGCGATGTGCCAACAGGAATAGGGGAATATGCTCATCACGCTGGTTATTGCTGACGACCTTGGATAGGTGTTGTTCCAAGGTCCTGTTGAATCTTTCCACCATTCCGTCTGACTGTGGGTGTAAAGGTGTTGTTCTCGTTTTCCTGATCCCCAACATCGAGCAAACCTGCTGAATAGTTGTTCTTCTAGCACCGTCGCTACCGTGGTTGCCTCTTGGTTGGGTATCGCATATGCCTCAGGCCATTTGCTGAAGTAATCCATTGCGACCAGAATGTATTTGTTCCCCCTCTCAGACTCGGGAAACGGACCGGCGACATTGATGGCAATTCTCTCAAATGGGACATTGTACTGCTGCATTCTGCCTTGGTCCGGGTCTTCGGGCCCTTACTGGCTGCACAAGTGGCACATTTGCGGCACCAAGCTCTGATGTCTTCGAAGTAATTCACCCAGTAGTACCACTGGCGAACTTTGTCTAGAGTTTTATTCATGCCCAGTTGGCCTCCGGTAATTCCATCATGTACTTCGGTCTGGCTGCTACCTTTTTCTTCGGAACTACCAGTTGGGACTTGGTTTCTCGTCTATCAGCGCTTTCCCAAACTCGCCTGAGCATTCCATTGTCTACTCTTAGAGAGTCCCATTGAGCCCATAACGATTTCAGAACGCCGGAGTATCTAGCTACCTCGTCCCATCGTGGCCTGGGTGACCCTCTCGTTTTGAGTGACAAGATTGGTTCGATGTCTGGATCAGCCATTTGGTCCTGGATGCACTGTATCGTTGCCCAGTCTTCATTGGCCTGCACTCGGATCTGCCTGATGGAGATACCCTCCCGCTGTTCCGTCTTCAGACAATGTCCGCATTCTGCTCTACAGGGTCTTCTGGATAGGGCATCGGCATTATTGTGCAAACGGTCGGCACGGTGTTCCACCTTGAAATCGTATTGCTGTAGTTTCTCCATCCACCTGGCCAGTTGTCCTTCCGGTGTCTTCATGTCCAGCAGCCATTTGAGGTCGGCATGATCTGTCCGGATTAAGAAATGACGACAATAGAGATATTTGTGGAAATGGTCTACAGCCCTATTATTGCCAGAAGTTCTTTTCTGGTGACGCAATAATTTCTTTCCGGTTTCGAGAATCCACGGCTGTAGTACTTCTTCGGGTTGAGTCTCAGGTTGGCATTATTAATTCTGGAGAATACTTCGCCCAGGTTCTTCAGATGGTCGTCGAATGTCTGACCCTTGACTAGAATGTCGTCGAGGTATACTAAGCACGTCCTACATGTTAACCCGCTCAGTACATACTCCATTAGCCTCTCAAATGTAGCGGGTGCATTACGTAACCCAAAGGGCGTGAACGTGAACTGAAACAGCCCTTTACTGGTGGAGAACGCTGTCTTTTCTCTGTCGTTTGCGTGTAGACCAACATGCCAATATCCACTCTTTAGATGTAGTGTGGAGAACCAACGGGCGCCTGCTACTGTGGTCAGAGTGTCATCGATTCGGGGTGGGTAGTGGATAGCTGTCTTTCTTCGTGACGTCATTGAGCTTTCTGTAATCCACGCAAAATCGGGTGGTTCCATCCTTCTTTTTAACTAGCACGACTGGAGCAGACCATGGGCTGATAGATGGCTCAATAACTCCATTTTGTAACATGGATTAGATGTTTTCCTCGACTGCCTGTTGTTGCCCCAATGGTAGTCGTCTAGGTGGTATTCTGATGGGTAGAGCCTTTCCGGTATCTGTTCGGTGCTGGATGATGTTGGTTCGGCCGGTGGTTCCATCTTGACTGTTAAAAATTTGCCAGTGCTTTGTGATAAATTGCTTGGCTTTCTTCTGGTTCTCTGGTGTCAGGTATGTCAAATGGTCAGCAAACTGTTGTAGGAACTTTTTAATGGGCCTTGTCTCCTTCACCGACATCTGGTAGTCTTCTTTGCAATTGATATTGGTCTCTACTGGCTCGAAACAAGCTATCTCTTGACCATTGGCAATTCTGATTCGTTGTTGGACAAATTCAGGAGTCTGATTGGTATATCTCGTCCGGTTTTAACTATAGCCCGTCCAACTAAGTAGTGCTGAGTGTACGGGCTCCACCATTCCAACGCAGCTCCCAGGATTGCTGTCTAGCTGCCCATGAATAATCTTCCGTTCGACCGGGAATTCTAGCTGAAGACTTTGCCACAATTTTTATGGAGGTGACTGAACTGTTGACGGGCCGTGTCAATACAAATTCCTCGTTTAGGAACCGAAGAACATCATATCTCGGGTCGAACATAAATCCATGTTGGCTAATTAGGTCCATACCCAGTATAAAATCGTCCTCAATATTCGCTACCAGGACCCTATGCCGGATCATGTTGTCCCCTATGTGTAGCATGACATCTGCCTCACCCTGTATTGACATGGACTCGCCGGTGACTGTTTTGAGCTGGATGTTATTGGTAACTGGCCGAATTTCTGATGCTCTCAAAACCCTGGACTTGACAACTGGTAACTGTAACTGATGGTAACTGCTCGCCCATTGATGGTGCCTCTGATGACTAGGCTGCCGCTATCTCGGCAAAATCCCCGGATGGATAACGTTTTGGCGGCTGGTGGAGGGTCAGTCAGCATTCGGCCCCTTATGCTGACTGGCTGACGGTCCCTGGACATGTGGCTGTTCTGTTGGTTGGACAATCACGTTGGAAGTGTCCTGTCCGTCCGCAGCGGTAACATGCCCCTCTGGTGCCAGTTCTTTGTGACGGTTCTAATATTTTGTTCAGACCAGCCAGCAGCGCTGGAAATGGTGACTCTGACTCTTCCTGATTGAAGGAAACTGCTCGGACCCTCGGGTTGGACATGTTCATGACGGCCTCTACTTCCAAAGCCCGTAGTAGAGCTTCATTACTTTTCTTGACGCCATTTAGTCTTAGATTTCGTTGTACTTCCACATCTCTGATGCCGTTTATGAAACTCTGTGTTGCCAACTGGTCTTTCGTTTCCTCTGGCAGGTCTGGGTAGGACAAGTGAACTAATCGTCTAATCTCTGCTTCGAATTCTTGGAGGCTTTCACAGGATTTTTGCGTTTTTCCACTCAGTTGGACTTGGTATACCTGGCTCAAGGATTGATTGTCGTATCGTTTGTCTAGCATGGCGATGATCTTGTCGAAATTACCTTGTTCATCGACTGGAATACTTTGGAGGAGTTCTAGGGCCGGACCTCTTAACGAAATTACCAGAGACGTGGATTTTTCTTGGTTACTCCATACATTAGCTGTAGCCACGGCTTCAAATTGTCGTTTATACATGGGCCAAGATGAGCTGCCATCAAATGTGGGTGGTTTGCTAACGGAACCTTTGGTACTCACGGTGTTCTGGTATTTTCCTCGTTGTAAGTCCTGTTGTATTTTTTTAATTTCTGTTTCTACTTTACTTTGAATAGCACTGATTTCAAATTTCACCTGGCTCTGTATGGAATCGATGTCATCTACTTTGGTTTCAAGGGCCTCCACATTATTTTTTAGGATCTTTATGTCGTCGTTTATTTCTTTTATGTCGGATTCAACTATTTGCATTTTTTCATTAACTGTTTCATTAACTTGCGATACAATTTGCATTAATTGTTCAAATTGCAGTTGTCTTTTTTTTTCAGTTACTTTAAAATCATTTGTCTCTGTTCATCTAATAATTGAAATTCATTTTGTCGTTTTAATTCAATGTGATCTTGTTTTTGTTCAAATATTTTAAAATCATTTTCTCGTTTTTCTTCAAATTTCGAGAATAATCCTTCAATTAAATTATGTTGTTCACTTTTCATCGGGGTGACAAGATTTTCTAATTCTATTTTACGTTTTTCATCAAAAGATTTTTACTAACCTTTGTTGAATTTCTTCTTGTTTTTTCTGTGCTATTTTTTTGTCTAGTCCCTCCGTAACCTGCTTGACTATTTTTTGGTGGTTTCGTCCATTTTTTCCATAAATCAAATTACGATTTTAACTGCACTTAATCCTTCACTTCTGGTCACCAAATTTGTTGTAAAGTCCGTGGGTTCAAATTAAAATTATAAACCTAATATTCACTCTCACTTTTCTAGAACTTTATTTACATCAATTTATACAAAACAGCTGATTCACAATAACATCTCGCGATCGTGGCCTGCCTCCTTTATAAAACCAGCATGGGAAATTCTCGCAAAATCAATCATCACTCCTGCAGCTGCCGTGTCTTTTCGAGAATCATTTTTTATATCAAAGCGATCGTTGTCATACTGAAATGAAACAGGGTCGGCTTTGGTAAATTTCGTAACAATACATAGAAATTATAGATTTTCAGTTGATTGTTCCGAGGGGTCAGATATGAGTATACACTATTCTGGGTGTTTGTGTGCCTTATGCGACTTCGGAAATATTTAAAACCAAAAATGAAGTTTGATGAAGCAGTAGATGTATCAGCAATGCAGTATTTTAGGTTTGCTTGGCACCGAAATCAAAAATATACCAGATAGCTAGGTAATTGTTTTGTTCAGAACGAGCACTTTTTATTGTTTACATCTCGACTTTGTGTGTAGGTACCTCACAACAGTGCCTGTGTTATTTTTGTATATTTATATGTTTTCTTTATTGTTTTCGACTTTTCACTTCTAATTTGAAGTCCGTTAATATTAAATATAATCTCAGTTTTATATCAGGAATAAAAAAATAATAAATTGTACTATAAATAAAGTACGTTTATTTTTGATAATATCGAAAAAAGTTCATTAGATTGGAAAAATTCATATAATTATGTAATTATATTTATCTTTCAGCTTAATTTTGTGAACTTATAGTAATATGATAGTTTTACTGTTTTAAAAATTCTCAAGTTCAAGTTCTTAACATATGAGCAATCAGGCCTAACAGTATGTAAACACCGCACAGTGAAATCCCAATAAGGATAAAATATATATTTTTTTAAATTTAAAGCACGAAACTTAAGCTAGTCAGTTATACGAAAGGACTAAAAATTTATTTTTTAACCTGTTTCGTCTTCAGTGTTTATTTAAGAAATATTTATTTAGTTTTTTGCGGGTAATATAGGTTGTATACTCAAGTGCATTAAACTGAATGTATTATTTGTTTATTTACCGGAATTGGGTGCTGATATCCTAAAATTCCTTTATTTTCCTTCTTTTCCTGTACTATATGTATTTTTTTTTGGAAAAAAACACATATTTCGTCGTTGAATTAATCCATGGAGACTTTCGGATCGATTCTCTTGTTCAACAGTTCGATTTTTCTTATCAACTCCGTGCCGTGACGCATGAACACATTTTTATGAACGGAACTATATCAATTGGAACTACACACAGTACTACACCCTTTTACCTTTCGGGTAAGCCTACCTAATTTCTATTCATATAATTGTCAATTGTACCTTTACATGTTTACATACTTATTCGCTGGAAATATTCTATACAATATAAGCTTTTAACTTCTCCAAACATTCATAACTTGAAGCAACACCTAACTTAATTACATAAGATTTATACAAAAATGGCCCTAAATGCAACATAACCAATATATGATTTGGAAAATAATCTCATAACTCTTCTATATTTTTATATATTTTCCAAAATAAAGGTACCGTAGTTTTAATCAAAATATCCTTACGATTGGGATTTATAGAAAGGCTGCCTATTTGGAAGACTTGGTTTTAGATTTTTAAATTATGCAAGAAGCCGGTTTAAACTGTTTTCGAATTTTAAAATACAATAACAAGAAATATCTACAATGTAAAATAAATAAACATTAACACTTTTAAGTAACATTCATTCATACTATTTAAAAACACAAGTAACAAATGTTTAATATGTCAACTATTTATTAATTTCCTTTTTTATTTAATGAAATATAATTTCAAATTGCAAAGGTCTATAGTATTACTACAAGGTCGTGTTTTTAATGAACTGGGCTTAATTATCTTTAAAGCATTAAATAATAAAACAATTGTTTCTTCTTTCATTTGTAGCCTCTATGACCAAAATCTCGTTCTTTAATGTTTGAGGAGTAGAGGAGTTTGACTATTTCAGGTTCTTGAAGATATTTATTTATTGCAATTTCCATTTTTCATGATAAATATAACATGCATTTAATATACCGGGTCAAGGTCATTCCATTAGTAACTTTGACCAAGGAATCCGATGGTGACCTTGAACCTCATCTTTGAGGTTAGTTTGAGGTCAACCTAATTTTTTTAAATAAGAACCACTATTTTTTATTGCTGAATCGGAAAATTTTCCGTATTGAGGTATGAGGCTGAGGTAACCCTTTGGGGTCAAATACAGGTCAAATAATGACTTCTTAAAAATCTCGTGAGTTCATTGGTAAAACAAAACAAAGGTCATGAGGTGTAAGGTCAAATTTAAGGTCACCGCTGAGTTCCTCGTTAAGACTTACCTAGGGTATGACCTTTGTTTTGTTTTACCACTGAACTCGCGAGATTTTTAAGAAGTCATTATTTGACTTATATTTGCCTCTAGGAGTTACCTCAACCTTATACCTCAATGCATGCCCGGACGTGAAATTTCCGGCGCTTTCCGATTCCGCCATAAAAAATAAAGGTTCTCATCCAAAAACATGAGGTTGACCTCAAAATAACTTCAAAAATTAGGTTCAAGGTCAAATTCAAGGTCACCATCGGATTCCTTGGCCAAAGTTACTAAAGGAATGGACCTTGACCTTTTCCAGAAATGAAGTACTTTAGCAAATATTCAGTCGTTCCGGGAGTTAATTGACGCCCGGCACCTATAAGAGACATTTAAAACCGGCCCTTGTTTACTGAAAAAAAAAAAATTTGGCAGCAAATTCACAAAACTATGAGCAATTATTATTTTATCTCAGACACTGAATAATGAAACTATTGACTATTTTGTTTTGCAGATATTATGTCTAGTGGAATATTTGGTTATGAAAATAACCAGCTTTATGAATATCATTCAGAACTTAGTTAACAATTACAGTTTATTGTTCAATATATTTTCATAAATAATAACCAAACCAGGAGTCACTTATTGTGGTGTTCTGGGTTGTTTCAGCAGACAAGAAGCTAAAACAATAAGCTGATTCAGGAAACCTAATAAAGCAGAAAGGTATGTATGTTCCATATTTTTGTGTTTTTATATGTACCAATTTTATTACATATTTTTATTTGCTACTATCTGGTATTTAAATTTACCGCCCGGATTTATTGCCAAAGTAATAGCCGGTTTCTGTTCAAGGTTACGAAATCTTGACCCCAAAAACAACAAAGGTTACTACAAGAATTTCACCTCTGATTATTCTGTGGTCCTGTTTGATAATGCTATATCCTTATAGTTTGTAATGATGTACTGATTCATTTATTATTACAATAACTGCTTTTCTTGCATTAAAAATAAAAATATCGAGGATACTTTCAGAAGATTGTTTAAGATGAGACGTAACTTTGCACATGATCATGAAAAAGGTTCATTCATTATTAAAAGGTTGTATTTCATAACGCTGCCACGTAGAGTATTGTGACGTACAACTACATCCGCGTTTTAGCTAACAAGCAATATTTTGTAAATTTTCTTAAAATTTATGCGGCAACAAGATGGTTCTCAATGAAAGCTTTATTTTAACGCAATTATTTATGATAAAATGATATAGAACAGCATTGGGATCGATTTACACTTTCTCAGTGTCCAAACTCCCACGGGTTAAGAAAACAAGACGAGTTTATATTAAGCTCTTGTGGAAGGTATGGTTTCCCAACGAGTATTGAGTTCATCGTAACTCATAAAATATGAAATATGTGTTTATATTTTCAAAATTGCCGAGCACACTTACTAAACATATAAATATCATATTTTATGGTGTCGAATTCCGAAGTTGTTCACAGTAACGTGTATATTGGCTTTACATGAACGAATATAAGCATTTCTAGAGTTCATCGGGGAAAATTATACATGAGTAAATCATGAGTAGGCTCCATCTGTTAGTCGTAATTTTAAAAAATACGATATTGTGTATCGAAAATTAATTCCAAGTTTTAAAGAATGTTTCCCAATTAAAAATCATTGACTATGTAACTTGAATAAATTGCATGAAAAAGAAATTAATTATGACCAAATGCCATAAAAGTAGCAGTGATTTTATAGTCGTTTGAAACACAAGATGAAATATTATTCCTGGGTAAGTTGTATTTTGTGCAACTTCTAAATCACTCCAAGATAAAAATATTATTAACAAACGCAATAGAATGTACATGAGATTTTAGGGTGTTCTGAAACATGTGACATAATATTGTTGCTAGGTAAGACCCCTTATCAGTTCAAAGGATTAAGATATCGATATATATTTAAGTATTTGTTAACTCGTTGCTATACGGGTGTCAATATTGTTATTTCCTAAAGTATAAGTATTACGAGGTTGGTTAAATTAGAGACAAGTGGCCGATTTTGACTCATTCAAGATCTTTTTGTAATGTTGAAAACTCCTATTAGTTTCTGAGATATAGGGTGATTTGTGAAAAATGTTTTGTTGCATATATCAAAAACTATTGAAAAATGAGACATAGTTGTAATTTTATTCCGCTCTACAACGTGGTGCCTTTAAACTTTATGTGTGACGTTTGGTGTTCTGGACATCACTACCAACTAATACGTGTCTGGAATATTTCTCCGTAATTTTGAGAGAAAATTTAACTTGCCACAGTGTAGCAGGTTAGATTTTCTGTCTTGCAGAAACCACATAATACACAGATATATTTAGGGACGTTTCTAACCGGAAAAAATATCATCGGGAAATTAAAAAGGTCTTTTGTACGGTTCTGTATTTTGGCTATAACATTTAAAAATAAAATATTGAACCGTTCAAATAACTTTTGAACGGTTAAAAAATCGAAATGTTACAAAAGAAATAAGACCATGATGTAAATTTGTTACTATGCAATGATATTTACTCACAAATTTCTGATACTTCGGTTTCTTTTTGAGTATATTTCGCCACAATTAAATACTTTTTCTGAAGTCGGTGACAAGTTAAAGTGAAATAGTTAGGAAAATGAGCGGTAGTTTGCAACTTTGCTGTTCAACTTAGGGATAGAATTCAGAGAAAAATAATTCGTTGTTGTAGTAGTCTTTTGCTTTTTAGTTAAGTTTCTTTTTTGAAGTCTGCTTTTGTGTTTTAAATAACGTACAATTTTTAATTTCTAAAAGGTATACGAAGGATTATTTTATTTTTTTGATAAAATAATAAATAAATATATTATTGTAGTATAGGGTTGTGTAGTAAATTAAATTTCCTCACAAAATTATGAATAAAAATTCCAGGTCTGTATTTAAAAAACTGAAATTGGCAGTGATGACCAGAACACCAATAATCAAAAGTAACAATTCAAGACACCATGTTGTAGAGCGGAAGAAATTACAAAACTTTCAAAAAAATTGTTGCCTTGTTGAAAAATGCCTAAATAAACTTTTTAGTAAGACAAAAGGATCATGTCTCAAATTCCAACTTGTCTCTAATTTAATCGACCTCCTAATATTTATACTTACGTGGTAGCAATAGTGGCACACGATATTTAAGACATTATTATTATATATTTTAATGTACAGTGCATCCCATTTTGGTTGAGATTGCCAGGTTACTCGGTTGTTATTGAAGATAGAGTCTTGCGGTTTTCACATACCTGTTCTACTTTTTTGTGGCCATATCAGATTTTGCATAAGTGGTTCCATTTATAAGATACAGGGCGATTTTGATAATTTATACTTTTTGGACCCCTTCTATATCTACGAAGTTATTAGAAATACTCTTGCGCTAAGAACTACGTCTAATAAAAAATTGGGCATAGAATCCAGTGGAGTACTCAATTTTTTTTTCCGAGTATGGTTTTGAAGATACTACACAACATTATATATTTTTAAATGGAACACTCTGTATTTTATTATTTCATTGAATTCGTTATTTTTTTCCCTTTAAAATAATGTATAATACAATACACAGGGTATTATTAGAAATGCTAAAAAACACTAAAAAGCTGAGTTTTTTGCTAGTAGGCCATGTATTTTCCATTTAAAAGGAGAATCAAACAAATAATTCCATTTGAGATTTTTTATAGTAGTTTATCAGCAAAGAAAACTAATGTTAACAATAATTCAATAACATGAAACACGAAATTTAGGTACCTAAAAGCAACTAATAAATATAATAAATAGTTATACATCGTTCATTATGTATAACAAACAGAACAAGTATTACAAATCAAATATCTATCTTAAAATTAATTTTGGACATTATTTATTACCTTATTGATTTAACTGTTCAAATTGTTGTCCATTTTTCCTAACACATAATTGGCAAACCTTTCTATCTCGCATGAATCCATTTAAAATTATTATAGAATTCCGTCTTTCGGAACAATATTTTATCTAGTGAGCGCTGGAGAGAAAAACGCAAATCTGATCAAGCTGTCATTGTTAGTAACTATTGTGTTTTATCGTGTTTGAGTTTACAAGATCATTATATAAATAATTATTCGTGAGTTTGCTGGTTAATAATTGATAATGGCTAGAAGAGAATTCGTTTTTCAAAATAACGAAAAATACGATATGATACAATGTTTAAATCAATGTTATGAGAATGTTGAAGAAGCTTTAGAACTATATTTCCATAGGTATAAAGTACGAGTATTTTACCATAAGATATTTCATGAAATCGCGTTTTTAAAACTTTCAGATATCGAGAGAGGCATCAACCTAGTCGAGCAACTATAATTAGACTAAGGAATAATTTACTAAGTTTTGGTGCATATTCTAAACCTCGATCAAAGGTGTATAACAAAGAAAATCGAGAAATGAATGAAATAAATGTGTTAGCTAGCGTTCATGCCTATCCCCAGACTTCTTGTGCGAAATTAGAAAATTACACTGGAGTTTCTCAATCACGGGTCCAAAGAATTTAAATTTAAATATAAATTTAAACCTTACAAAGTCAATATTGCCCAGCACTTATATCCTGGTGATGCAGCAAGACGGTTAAATTTTTGCAATTGGTTTTTAGACCAAACCCGAAGGGACAATGATTATGTAAGGAAAGTTATTTGGTCAGACGAATCTCATATAAGCAGTGCCGGTATATTTAACAGGCAGAATACAAGATACTGGTATAATGAGAACCCGCACTTAATTTTTGAGCGACAACAGCAGGGTCGATTTGGTTTTAATATAGCCTGTTTCATACTGGGGACAAAAATAAAGTACCGCTGTTTTGAAGGAACCCTTACCGCCTATAGGTACTTGACAATCCTAGAAAACTTATTACCCGAAATATTGGAAGATGTTCCCCTCGCCTTTCGCAATTCTATACACTTTCAACAAGATGGCGCCCCTGCCCACAATTCTAGATTAATTGGGCGCTTTTTAGAAAATAATTTTCAAGGATGTTGGATAGGAACACATGGACCAATTAGGTGGCCTCCAAGATCACCCGATTTATCTATATTGGACTTTTTTTGTGGGGTTATTTGAAAAATAAAATATATACAAACAGACACAACAGTCGCGAAGAACTTCGTGCTGCAACGGAGGCAGCTATTCGGGATTTACAAAGGCGACCTGTTATAATTTTAAATGCACTCAGGCGTATTGAAAAGGTTTGCCAATTATGTGTTAGGGAAAATGGACAACAATTTGAACAGTTAAATCAATAAGGTAATAAATAGTGTCCAAAATTAATTTTAAGATAAATATTTGATTTGTAATAGTTGTTCTGTTTGTTATACATAATGAACGATGTATAACTATTTATTAGTTGCTTTTAGGTACCTAAATTTCGTGTTCATGTTATTAAATTATTGTTAACATTATTTTTCTTTGCTGATATCCTATAAAAAATCTATAAAAAATCTCAAATGGAATTATTTGTTTGATTCTCCTTTTAAATGGAAAATACATGGCCTACTAGCAAAAAACTCAGCTTTTTAGTGTTTTTTAGCATTTCTAATAATACCATGTGTATTGTATTATACATTATTTTAAAGGGAAAAAAATAACGAATTCAATGAAATAATAAAATACAGGGTGTTCCATTTAAAAATATGTTGTGTAGTATCTTCAAAACCATACTCGGAAAAAAAATTGAGTACTCCATTGGATTCTATGCAAAATTTTCTATTAGACGTAATTCTTAGCGCAAGAGTATTTCTAATAACTTCGTAGATATAGAAGGGGTCCAAAAAGTATAAATTATCAAAATCGCCCTGTATCTTATAAATAGAAACACTTATGCAAAATCTGATATGGCCATCCTGAGTTTCACAAAAAAGTAGAACAGGTATGTGAAAACCGCAAGACTCTATCTTCAATAACAACCGAGTAACCTGGCAATCTCAACCAAAATGGGATGCACTGTACAATGGAATGGTTGATTTCGGGAATTGAATATAGATGAACTTATAAAGATCTGAATTCGGGGATCTTTTTGTTCATAATACAGTAACAGCTGCTACACAAAGAACGTCCTCGGAATTGATTGAAATTTATTTGATCTCCCTGAAATGTCTAGATGTCAGTTTTTTGATGTCAGGTCTCATCTAGAAACAAAATATTTTTTATGTTTCATATGATCATTAATTTCAATATAAGAATGGATCATTACATGATACAGGTTAGAGCTCATTTGGGGCAAACAGAATAAAACCATTTATAAAAACTGATGAACCAAAATTTTCAGATGTACCTCTTATTGATTATATTAGGTATATCATAAGAAACTAATTGTAAAATTTCGTGTACGTATCAGGTAGACACTTGCTGGTGATAAAATGCGTAAAGAACAAATGAATCATGTTGACCAAGACATGCCTTAGCCAGTTAGGATACCAGCAAAATGGAAGTGTTTTTAAATAGAAGTTACACTTTTTGTTATTTATTAGATACTTAGGGCATGTAGCACGATATTAGTACGTTTTTACTTACCTTCATAAATTCTACACTCGATTCTAATGGATTATCGAATCGGAAGAGTAATAGGAAGTTTTCTTCCATTGGCAATAACTGAGCTAACTAGAGAAGAAATGTACATTGTTAATTTTATGATTATTCGTGAAAGCTCAATTAACTTACTTCTCTAATATCAATCTTTCCATCTTGATTGTCATCGTATGCTTCCATAAAGCAGGCTTTCAGTTCAACCAGCATATCATCAGAAACAGCCTGAGGGAACAATACGTTGTATATATTTATTTACTAACATTGCAAATTACTGTGAGTACTAACCTCAGGTCCAATATCTGTTACATTTGCACTGGCAACAAATTCTCTTAAGAAACCGTCGAGTTCAGTTCCTTCAATGTATCCGTTTCCTGTAACAAATAATTGAAGATTTATTATTGTTAGGAATTTAAAGGTCATTTGAACAGGAACGTTTAGATGTTCTGGGAAACGAGCCATTAGAATCTCTCAAACTGGGTGGCGGGCTTAGGCATTCTGCACACGGAGCGTATCGTCATAGACGCGTATTAGATGCGACATACGGAACGTGTATGCTTTTATGCTGCTCACTTGTGTTTTTATATAGAACTGTACATGAGGCGTCAGCGGCGAGGATTCGTCAAAGCAGACAAGCTGTAAATCGCCAGGCGTATAGCAGTGTCAGTCGCTTAGCCGCATTCGTAGGCTGAAAGGTAGTATTTTTACGAAAAAATGGCTGATAAAGTCACGAAATTTGTGCAATTAATTGAAAATCATTAGTGTTTGTACAATAATATCTTACAGGGCTATTCCAGAAAATATGTAACAGAAATTGCTATGGCAGAAATATCAGGAACTATGGACTGGACGGGTAATACAAACTTAATTAAATTAAAATCTAAATTAAATTATGATTTATTTCTATTGTATAATTATTTATATACATTAGTTCCATTGCCAAGGTGGCATAAAAAAATATAATTAGCCAGGTAGTTGCGTAATTCCTGATGCACCCAGAATCATTCTGAATTTTGTCTATACCCGCACATTTAATGTACATTCTATATAGTATAGTAATCGTCGCTGTAAGAAGAATCTTCTAGGCGTTTATGACAAGAAGTTCCATGTGCAGTCAGCTTTGTGTAAGGATTCTTGAACAAGACCGCTTTAAAAATTCACTACTTAAGTGAGCCGTTCTAAGCATTTATTTTGTTAAACATTCGTGATTTTACAGATGTTTGAATGAACTACAATAAATCGTGTCTGGATGGAACAGGTCCTCAATAGATCGAAATATGATTAGATCTTTAAATGCGAATTGAATAGTCTTATTTAGAGGTTCTGGTAAATGGGCCACCAGTGATGGTGGATCCCATTATTAGTTGTAAATGCTCAAGAGACAAAAATCTTTAAATTAAATTTAAATTATTTTTGGATTTCAAACGTATGGTTGATATTATTACGGACAGTAAGTCAAAATGAATGTGTATTCTGATGGTAGAAAGATAAAATACTAGAAGAGTGACTTTGTATTCAAATATGCCATTTTACTTCCTAGAGAAGAACGGCAGGGAGAAATACCATTGAGCACGGATATATTCAGCACCTAGTGAAAGACCTAATCTGAACCTAGCTCCACGTACCTAATGAATTTTGTACATGATTAGGTGTCTGCGCCTGCAATATCCGATATTACTGCACCTGAAACTCAGAATAATAATGAAAAGAGCGTTGGATTGAATTTAACCATTGACACCATCGAACACAGTGAGAGGAGCAGTGAGGTGCCTATCGTTCAGGCTATTATCTGTTCGTAAGACATCACTAATACGGCGGGCTCCATATCTGGATAGATGTCTGATAAGGACATAGAGGAAAATTACATTACCAACCACATGATGAAAATGATGTGTGCGTTTATGGTAGGAACTTGAAAATTCTACGCCGTCTAAAAGTCAAGTTACCGTTCGTCGTCGACAAAATTCTGGTATGTTTTATGTTCGGTATGTATAAAGATTAAATTCGATTGCAAATAATGTTGGTAATGAGATGTTAGCTTGAGCGGTGTATTTGCTATATTAATGTCAGTAAAAAATGTTAAAGTGCAGTTTAAAGTATTTTATCAAAAAATTGAATTCAAGAATTGAATAGTGACATCTAGAAGTTTCAAGTCACTAGAGATGTCCCGTTCTCTCTAGTATAGTACTGAAAAAAATCTGTACTTTTTATGCCCGCAGTCGTACATTCAGGATAATTTGGTTTTTGCTATCAGCTTATTTATTCGGAAAATTGTTTTTTATTACGATGATTAATTTCGAGAAAAAATGTTCATTTAAGCACTGTAAAATTAAAATTTATAACAATATTTACGCTTGCACTCGTCCCTTTTACGCAATTGTCATCAAGATACACCAGATGTATCTGCTTATGATTTTTTACTATATCAATATTGTCAAGTAGTTGATTTCGCATTCGTTGTTCACATTATATCTACACATATTTATGAAGGTACCAAAAACAATTCAAATTGTTTCATCAACTGTTTCACGGCTCTTAACTTATAATTCCCCTCTTCAGTAGGTGTTCTAGTTTAAACAAACCTCTCGCAGCAGCTCTGGTAAATTCCTTTTGTTTCGGTAGACAAACGTCGGCTCTTGTTCTCGAACCGTTTATACATTCTGACAGGCGGAGTAAAAACTTTTCTATGATTATTGTGGTAATAGTTTAATGCAAGAGATAAATACGAACCGTTTATAGTTCAGATAAAATCACAAACTGCATAAAGTGATACTACATTTAAAATGTGTTAAATTCCTTTATCAATTTTGGGATTTTGAATTTAAATTTGTCTATAATATTAATGGCATGTTCGCTGGACGCTACGTAAATGATCTCATTCGCATATTCTATGCAACAAAGACTAAGGCTGGGAGACTTCGATATTTTAACAACCCATATAGTTTTTATTTTAAACTCTCTGAGTATTATTTTGAAACATAATAATGTATGAGATCTATGGCGGTTCCAAAAACATAGCAGAAACCTGAATTCATATGCTGTCAGTAACAATGTTCTTACTTTTATCAAACGTAATTTTTCCCCTTATAGGTAGTATTTGTGTTTATACCGAAGTTTAGTTTTACTCCTGACAACAAAACATCTGTCAAGGTGCTGGTTTTTTATAATAGTTTAGTGTAGTAAAGAATCAAATTTACGGAACTGCAATAAAACATTGTGGGTGGTACCTAAGTTAGGCGTTTTTGGGAAACTAAACACGAAATTTGAAAATTTGAGTTTGAGGGTTTCCGACAATGGTCTTTTTAACTAACATATTTTCAACTTTGGACCATTTTCGGTCATACCGGAAGACGAAACTAAATAGAATGGTATATATTTCACGATGAATTCACACAAAATTCAAAAATACCATGTAAATTTCATAACCACCTTGTATGTCTGCGACGAACAATTTATTTTATAGGGAAAATAATCTAGAATGCATGCTATATGTACCTGTTATAATTACTGAACATCTCATTAAAAAATTTAAAGATATACTAAAGTCGAGACCCCGACCAATCAATTGTAGTCTTTGAAATTGACAAATTTCATTATTCATTCTTTGTGAACGATCGACACCCTACAAGCCACAAATGGTTTAGTCGATTAAAGGACTACAGGTGGTCAATTGAAAGGTCAAAACCTCGTGACAAATGAAGACTTTTAAAAATCAAACCGATTCCAGCAAATTTGGTAGGTATCTAGGGGTTCTCGTGGTCGTTGTTTGCGAGTACAAGCTGGGTTTTGCAATTCAAGATGGCGATTTAAATTTTTGAACGTCAACAGGTTTTCATGGTGGCCCATTATGGCATAGTAAATTTACATCTTGAATTGCGAATCTAGGCTCGTATGCGTAAACGGCGATCCGGAAAATGTTTAAATGTCTCTGTGACTATATTAGGTCTGCCATCCTAAATTTTACATATCCAGCCTAATCTACTAACAGGTCAAAATTATCTACTCTTTCTACAAGACATTCTAATACTAGCTGTTTCTTTATATGGGAGATAGAATATTTGGTCTCTACATAATATAGCTCTACCAACATTCTTAACCCTACGATTTTTTTCTGTGGAGGTATTTAACGCAGATAGTTTATCACCATGGGGAAGTAGATTCTGTGGGGAAATACCAACAGTGTATTGAAAATGTTTGTTATATTATTCATGAACACTGATAATTTATTTTTGAGACTGTAATTTCTCGTGAGTACGCCGACAAATGGAAAACAGTTTTCTAATTTTTGTTGTTACTTGGAGCTGATAATCATACATAAATGATTCTCAGTAAATCGACTTCTATTTACAAGTTCTACAAAATGTCAAAATAAACGATTCAATTTTGATAATACCCTATACGTCTAGCGTTTGGAAACATGCTTTCCCAAAGTATCCCACCTCATTAAACCCGTTGGAGCATGCTTGAATTAAACAACAAAGGTTATATATTTTCATGTGGATAAACAGTTCCCAGATCTGTAAGCTATGTGACAAAATTGGATCATGAGACTCAGTTTCTGAACATATAGATGATTCCTATGAATAATACAAACGAAGAACATTGGAAATGTAGAAAAATAATTTTTTTAGCATATCTTTTCTTAAAATTATTTTTTTTATATTGGTGAATGACAAAAAACTAAAATTTAAATTGTATTCTTACCCTTTAATGTATTTTCTTATTATTGGCCGTTTTTCCCATAAGGCAATTTACGGCAGCAAATACATTTTACTTAAAATTTGATGTGCCATTTTCTGTGAGGACACAGTTTCTAATGTAATTTGGAAATTTATCAAATATTTAATATTATAAGATATTAAGTTTTGTTTCACATATTCTTTATAAAGCTGTATAAATAAGCAGAAAATATGTCCGAGTTGATATTAAATTCTTATGGACCAAACTATAACTTTTTACCACAAGTTTTTGTTTTTTATTGCGTCCGTAATTCCATTCCAGCCTTTAAGTTTGTACAAGCTAACGTAGGAACTTGAGCAATAAAAATAAAAGTTTTATATCTTTACTTTAGTTCTCTAATATAATTATTTTGAGACCAGAGTGTTTATAAAGTATAGTCGATTTACTGTGACGAAAATACGACGAAATAAAAGAAGTAAAAAATTGAGAAAAGCTTTTTTATATTCTCTAGATTAAACAAAATATTTTGAGCGTATATGAATAATATAATTCAATAGCTTTGTTTTTTTAAGACACCTAACCACGTGTTAAACAGGGCGCCAGTCACAAGATGCAATGGGACAACACCAAGATCTTATTTTAAAAAGTAGAAGTTACCTGCATAATGATAGAAACTGATTAGCGTCTTTAGAGCTAAATCATTCCTGAAACCAATTATTTGCGAAAATAATAATAAACTGTCACTGTCAAATTATTTGCGAACAAAATGAAATCATCTATGCAAATATTCTAGACATTATGCATAAATAATACGTACATTGATTGACAACTACTGCAGACTTGGGTTGAAACCTCTTCACAACAGATAACTATACAGAATATGTACAACTATGTGTGTGGTATTTATACACAGGAAGACAGGTTGATCATATTTATTTATTTACAATTCGAGTTCTAATAAAATAATAGTCACACTAATGTTTAGGCCAATATACAAAAAAGAACAACAATACAATTATGAAACACTAGAGAAGAATAAGCTACTTACATATATGTCTAAATTTTGAAAACTAAATAGGCCGCTATTTTATGTTGAAATAATTTATATAGAAATATTTCATAAAAGATATCACGGTGGCATAACTGGAAAATCATTCAGCTCACATAATTTTACTAAACTTAGAGCCTGATAAGAGGTTTTGACCCGGGCTCGAATTCCAACCACGTCAAGGTTTTTTTTTTAATTAATAAACATTTGTTACATAATTCCGGGAGGTACAGTCATTTCTGATGTAAATGGAAAAAATTAGGGAAATCGTCATTTGCCGCTTACCAACCCGCACTGAGGCAACGTGGTAACGTATGCCTCATATCACCTTAACCTCTGCATCTGTTCCCTTAAGACCTTAAGTGTCTCCGGTCAGCTCTCCAGCTTTTATCTTCATTAATACATTTCTTCACGCGTTTTGTTATTCAGAGGCCAATTCCTCAACCTCTAACCTTGATTTTCCAATAAAAACTGCCTAAAAAATCTGTTCATCTTCTCTGTACTTCGAGCCAGTTCTTCAATTCTTCAGTCCTACTCTTCTTCTTAATTTCAGTCCAAAAGACCATTTCTCCATCTATCTTCAATTCTCTTCAATACAGTCCTTCTCACAGATCTTAAACTTTTCTTCTTCGTTTCGTTTCAAGATCTTAAATTCTCCATTTCAACAGCTCTTCAAGTGAAATCTTTCAATTCTTCAGGGAGGCTACACCATGAAAAATTGGTTGAGTATAGCTGCATATGATGATGATGATATCACGACCCGAGGAAAATTACATTCATACGTGTTATTCAATATCAATATCAATAAATTAGTGAATTTAATTAGTATTCTTTCTGCCCTTTTCACGTATTTTACATATTGAGGATTCTATACAAAAAAAAATTCAAGTGTGCTTCTAACGAAAAAGTTAAACAGAATGATTCTTAAAACAAAAATCCTAAGTTGCGATAGGACCTGTTAGCAATATTCTCAACATGCAAATCAAGTAAAAGTGTGGAATCCAATATTACACCAAGGTCTCTGATGTTGGTTGCGTGTTGTAAAATATTAGTGCCATGTGCGTAAGTGTCTTAATCTGGAAAATGTGTTTTGTGTACATTTTTCCAGATTTAATACTAATTTACTACAGACACAATAATGCTCAAGTTAACTTGCAAGTTATTACAATCTTCCACACTTAACTTACAGCATGCTAAACCTTAAGATCATCAGCAGATAGCCTATATAAGAGTCCAAAAAACATTTGACTATATCTATAATTAAGATAGAGGAAAGTAGTGGCCCCGCGGTGGGACCCCTACCAGACGTAACTTACGGAACTTAGATTGTTCGTGCCCAACCTGCACATTATGTACTCTATCTTGCAAGTCGAATTTAAGGAAATATAAAGGCACAGTAAAAACTCCAAGATTAGACAACAAAATAGCATGAAGCACTTTATCAAAAGCCTTGGAGAAATCGGCATACATACCATTCATTCGACAATGATTACCCATTGCATTGTGGATATCTTGTACATATGGAACCAAGTTAGTAACTACAGAACGACCTCAAAAGAAACCATTTTGTAGAGGATTTCGTTCCCTCCGAGAATGTGTGAGGAAAATTTTCTGTTAGAGCAACCAGTAATCCGGGCACTTTTTTCGAAACTGCCCCACTACACATTGTATCCATTAGAAATTTCAAATGCTTAGCTGGTACAGGAAATGGGGGGAGAAAATTCCAATGAACAGGCGGAATACGTTTTATACATTCTACATCTAGTTAATTTTTTGTCAGCATTTTCTGATCGTTAGCGAAATGGAGGGTTTTCAGGCTTTTGTTAAATTTATTCTTAACAGACTATGAGGAATACTATACACACATTTAAGAGTTCCGTAATATGGTATTTCTCAGATTAATTATTTCCCATTTTACACTTCCTGTCATGATGTTGCACATACTGACCTTTCTTGTGTACACTACCACAATCCAATGAAGATGGCGTAAGTGCTAGATTTTTTTCGATAGTATTGTTACGAAATTTACCACAGCCGACCCTGTTTCATTTCAGTACGACAACAATCGCTTTGAGATAAAAAAATGGTTCTCGAAAAGACTCGGCACCTGTAGGAGTGATGATTTTGCGAGAATTTTCTATGCTGGTTTTATAAAGGAAGCAGGCCACGATCGCGAGTTGAGTTAGCAAGGACGACGAGCGTATCTCGAATGTTATTGTGAATCAGCTGTTCTGATAATTTTAAAATTGAACCCACGGACTATATTGCAATTTGGTGTCAGAAGTGGGATAATCAAGAAAAATCTACTTCTCTGGTAATTTCGTTAAGAGGTCCGGCCCTAGAACTCCTCCAAAGCATTCCAGTCGAGGAACAAGGCAATTTGGACAAGATTATCGCCATCCTGGATAAGCGATACGACAATCAATCCTTGAGCCAGGTATACCAAGTCCAACTGAGTGGAAAAACGCAAAAATCCGGTGAAAGCCTCCAAGAATTCGAAGCAGAGATTAGACGGTTAGTTTACTTGTCCTACCCAGACCTGCCAGAGGAAACAAAAGACCAATTGGCCACACAGAGTTTCATAAACGGCATCAGAGATGTGGAAGTACAAAGAAATTTAAGACTGAGTGGCGTCAAGAAGAGTAATGAAGCTCTACTTCGGGCTTTGGAAGTAGAGGCCGTCATGAACACGTCTAATCCGAGGGTCCGAGAAGTTTCTTTTAACCAGGAAGGGTCAGAGTCACCATTTCAAGCGTTGCTGGCTGGTCTGAACAAAATATTAGAACGGTCACAAAGAACTGGCACCAGAGGGGCATGTTACCGCTGTGGACCCTCCACCAGCCCCCAAAACGTTATCCATCCGGCGATTTTGCAGAGATAGCAGCAGCCTAGTCATTAGAGGCACCATCAATGGGCGAGCAGTGTGGCCATTGCCAAGTCCACGGTTTTGAGAGCATCAGAAATTCGACCAGTTACCAATAACATCCAGCTCAGAACCGTCACGTCAATACAGGGTGAGGCAGATGTCGTGCTACAGATAGGGGACAACATGATCCGGCATAGGGTCCGGGTAGCGAATATTGAGGACGATTTTATACTGGGAATGGACCTAATTAGCCAGCATGGATTTATGTTAGACCCGAGATATGATGTTCTTCGGTTCCTAAATGAGGAATTTGTATTGACACGGCCCGTCAACAGTTCAGTCATCTCCATAAAAATAGTGGCACAGTCTTCAGCTAGAATTCCCTGTCGAACGGAACAGATTATTCATGGGCAGCTAGACGGCAATCCTGGGAGCTGCGTTGGAATGGTGGAGCCCGTACACTCAGCTCATGACTACTTAGTTGGATGGGCTATAGTTAAAACCGGACGAGATATACCAATCAGAGTCCTGAATTTGTCCAACAACGACATCAGAATTGCCAATGGTCAAGAGATAGCTTGTTTCGAGCCAGTAGAGACCATCATCAAATGCGAAGAAGACTACCAGACGTCGGTGAAGGAGACAGGGCCCAGTAAAGAGTTCCTACAACAGTTTGCTGACCATTTGACACACCTGGCACCAGAGAACCAGAAGAAAGCCAAGCAATTTATCACAAAGCACTGGCAATTTTTTAACAATCAAGATGGAACCACCGGCCGCACCAACATCATCCAGCACCGAATTGATACCGGTAAGGCTAAACCCATCAGAATACCACCTAGATGACAACCATTGGGGCAACAACAGGCACTCGAGGAAAACATCGAGTCCATGTTACAAAATGGAGTTATTGAGCTATCCATCAGCCCATGGTCTGCTCCCGTCGTGCTAGTTAAAAAGAAGGATGGAACCACCCGATTTGCGTGGATTACAAAAAGTTGAATGACGTCACGAAGAAAGACAGCTATTCACTACCCCGAATCGATGACACTCTGACCACACTAGCAGGCTCCCGTTGGTTCTGCACACTAGACCTAAAGAGTGGATATTGGCAGGTTGGTCTACACGCAAACGACAGAGAGAAGACAGCGTTCTCCACCAGTAAAGGGCTGTTTCAGTTCACGGTCATGGCCTTTGGGTTATGGAATGCACCCGCTACATTTGAGAGGCTAATGGAGTATGTACTGAGTGGGTTAACATGGAGGACGTGCTTAGTATACCTCGACGACAATCTAGTGATGGGTCAGACATTCGACGACCATCTGAAGAACCTGGGCGAAGTATTCTCCAGAATTAATAATGCCAACCTGAGACTCAACCCGAAGAAGTGCTGCTTGTTCCAAAAAGAAGTAGAGTTTTTGGGCCACGTCGTGTCCGAGTCAGGAATCCGCACCAACGAAGACAAGATAGAAGCCATCCGTGATTGGCCAGTCCCAAGAGACAAGCATGAACTCCGAAGCTTCTTGGGCCTCTGTTCATACTACCGGCGTTTTGTTGAGGGATTTGCCACCATCGCCGCCCCTCTACATCGGCAGACCACTGAGAAAGAGACCTTCCATTGGAATCAGGATTGCGAAACGTCATTCAGGCGACTGAAGGCAGCACTATGTTCCAGCACAATCCTAGCCTTTCCTAAACAGTCCGGCAAGTTCATCTTAGACACCGACGCCAGCAACACAGGTTTGGGGGCCGTCCTATCCCAGGTGCAAGTTGGTGAAGAGAGGGTGATCGAGTATTACAGGAAACCGGAAAGAAATTATTGCGTCACCAGAAAAGAACTTCTTGCAATAATAAGCGCTGTAGACCATTTCCACAAATACCTCTATGGTCGTCATTTCTTAGTCCGAACAGATCATGCCGCACTCAAATGGCTGCTGGACATGAAGACACCGGAAGGAACTGGCCAGATGGATGGAGAAATTACAGCAATTCGATTTCAAGGTGTAACACCGTGCCGGCCGTTTGCACAATAATGCCGATGCCCTATCCAGAAGACCCTGTAGAGCGAAATGCGGACATTGTCTGAAGACGGAACAGCGAGAGGGTATCTCCATCAGGCAGATCCGAGTGCAGGCGAATGAAGACTGGACAACGGAACAGTGCATCCAGGACCAAATGGCTGATCCCAGACATCGTACCAATCTTGTCACTCAAGCGAGAGGGGCACCCAGGCCACGATGGGACGAGGTAGCTAGATACTCCGGGGTGCTGAAATCGTTATGGGCTCAGTGGGACTCTTTAAGAGTAGACAATGGAATGCTCAAGCGAGTTTGGGAAAGCGCTGATGGACGAGAAACCAAGTCCCAACTGGTAGTTCCGAAGAAAAAGGTAATAATCATTCTGACCGAATTACATGATGGAATTACCGGAGGCCACCTGGGCATGAATAAAACCCTAGACAAAGTTCGCCAGCGGTACTACTGGGTGAATTACTTTGAAGACGTCAGAGCTTGGTGCCGCAAATGTGTCATCTGTGCAGCCAGTAAGGGCCCGAAGACCCGGGCCAAGGGCAGAATGCAGCAGTACAATGTGGGCGTTCCATTTGAAAGAATTGCCATCGATGTCGCCGGTCCGTTTCCTGAGTCTGAGAGGGGGCACACATGCATTCTGGTCGCAATGGATTACTTCAGCAAATGGCCTGAGGCATATGCGATACCCAACCAAGAGGCAACCACAGTAGCGACGGTGCTAGTAGAACAACTATTCAGCGGGTTTGGCGTCCCGATGGAATTACATTCAGACCAGGGGCGTAACTTCGAATCGAATGTATTCCAGAAGGTCTGCACGATGTTGGGGATCAGGAAAACGAGAACAAGACCATTACACCAACAGTCAGACGGAATGGTGGAAAGATTCAACAGGACCTTGCAACAACACCTATCCAAGGTCGTCAGCAATAACCAGCGTGATTGGGATGAGCATATTCCCCTATTCCTATTGGCATATCGCTCTGCCGTACATAATAGTACAGGCCTGACCCCAGCCAGGGTCCTATTCGAAAAGGAGCTGCGATTACCCTGCGATTTGGCATTTGGCTCCCCCGAAGAACCCCCCAAGACATCGACGATTATGCCGACCAGCTCCGACATAACATGCTGGCAATACACGAATTAGCCCGAACGCAGATGTTGGCCACCAGTGACCGGATGAAGACGCGATACGACCTTAAGGCCAATTCAGTCGGGTTCCAGGAGAGGGACAAAGTCTGGCTGTACAACCCCCAACGGAGCAAGGGTAAATCCCCAAAGCTTACACCCGTCTGGGATGGTCCATACGAAGTGGTCAAGAGGCTTAATGATGTCGTCTACCGGATCCGTCGAAACCCCAAGGCTAAATTGAAGGTGATTCATTTAGATCGACTCGCTCCCTACCATGGAGAGGATGTTTCTGATTGGGACGATCAGAATTAAAGGGGGACAGTGTTACGAAATTTACCAAAGCCAACCCTGTTTCATTTCAGTACGACAACAATCGCTTTGAGATAAAAAATGGTTCTCGAAAAGACTCGGCACCTGTAGGAGTGATGATGATTTTGCGAGAATTTTCAATGCTGGTTTTATAAAGGATCAGGCCACGATCGCGAGTTGACTTAGCAAGGACGACGAGCGTATCTCGAATGTTATTGTGAATCAGCTGTTCTGTATAATTTGATGTAAATAAAGTTCTAGAAAAGTAAAAGTGAATATTAGTTTTATAATTTTAAAATTGAACCCACGGACTATATTGCAGTATGTCGAAGAGTAAAATACCTCGATATACCTATGTACTTAGTTCTGAGGGTACTCAACTATTCTATGCCTTTGACATTATTTTCGATTGTTGTGCTTCTGACACTCATTCTTTGATAAAGTGTCACTCAGGAGCTACTTTCTTTTCTCTCAGAAAGTTGTTCATACAATAGCAATGTAATAAATATGTTTGGTCCATCTGTCCATAGTTTTATTGACTAGAGGCCCATTTCGAATTAATTTTGGAATAGGTTGACAGAGATGGTGAATTCATTGAAGTTTTAAAACATTTCTAAACATGCGAGAGATTCGAGATTACCTTATTTATTTAACTTATGTTTTGTATTATGTAACAAACAAGCTCTGTCTGTGGTAGAATTATAACTAAATCAGCAGCTGTTAAATTAATGAGCGGAGATATAATTGAATTATTTGGAAATTTGTATTTCCTGGTGATTTTAATGACACAATGTCGAAAGTCTATTTCATTTACATCCCCTAGTGGAATGTGAAATGTAAAATTGAAACCACAACATGATATTATCATTGGTCTCTAGCGTACACAATTTAATTTAATGTATTTAAAACAATTTTGGTGAATACCAATTAAATCCGTTTAAATAGTTTCCCATCATGTTTCTATTTATAAAGTGGCTTATAATTGTGTATTCAAGTGAGAGCTTTGAGTGAATGAGATGTGTTTAATATACTTATATAAATTAAAGATAAAAATAAGTTTAGTAAAGGTATTCATAAAGGTATTCACTATTCTTACAAAATTTAAAAATCAAAATGACTTTAGTAAAGTGAAATGCATTACCATCCTTATCGTAGTGACTCCACACTTCCATGAATTGATTTGCAGATAACTTCTTCAGTTCTCGAGACTGGGGATCACGGTACTGCCTCATGAAGTTCGTTGCTTTTTCTAAATTGAGTCGTTTAGCATTCAATTGTTCTTGAGACGTCATTTTCCTGCAAGAAAAAATATTCCAATAAAACAAAATACTTAATCTGAACTAAAGGTTTGTCGTTAAACCTACGGAAGAAAAATAAAGATAGCATGTATAATACGATTCAAGTAATCTGGTAATTTTTCCATTCATTTTCAAATTAGGAAGTGGTTCTCAATTCGGTTGTACTTTTTTAAAATTTGTTACCTCAGTACTCCGTCAATTATGAACCAGTTTTGATCATTCTTTCTTCATTTGAAAGAATAGACTTCCTGATTTTCAAAATCGGAAAAGATTTGTTAATTTATCATAACATATTGTGAATAAGACAGTATTAAATGATGGAAATAATATTGAAAAAAAGTTATTCTTCATAGAAAAATCTGTTAGGTCTGACATCTAAAACTAAATTATCACGTGTCACTTTTATCCATAATTGTTAATACGAAGTGTGACAAAAAAGATGAATTTTTCTTAATGGTGAGGTACGAATCATTACTTTTGGCAATATCGAAACTGGTTATAAATTAAAGTTAATTAAAGTTCATAAAAAATGAAGTCAGTTTAAAAAAGGCGATTTTGTGAGGGTATAAACTTACGAATTCGAATGATAATATGAGGCACACATTGAAGATGAGTTCTGTGTGTCGTGAGTCGTTATTATAATGCCAATACATATTGTTATCTTTTTACAGGTTAAAAGAAATGTATGTGTCGCCAATAAGTAGTTACATATGCCTATATAAATTAGTTGATATATAAGGCGTTGTAGAGTACTAATTATACCGGGTGGTTGAAGATATGTTAGAAACTAAATGTTTTATTAGATGACCCACAAGCAGTAGCGTTTTCAGAGGGGTTAACATACAAAGTGCAGTGGAGAGAAATTATAGCTATACAGGGTGGTTAGAAAAAAACATTGAGAAAACATGTTACGCAAACAATATTGTTTAAACGATGATAAAAATATTAGCATAAAACTTAATAAAAAAAATATTCCCTCGCTTATATCAAACATATAAACACAGCCTGAAACAATTATTTTGTGTATTTGTAAACGACAACTAAATGCATATTTTAATTTAATCAATTTTACCACCAAATTATTTTATAAACGTTTGTTAAGTCTGGTCTACTATCCCTTACGTACGATATCACGCTCAGGGGTACTTGTACTTGCGGAAACAGGAGTGATACGCATCATATTTAACTTAAATTTGAAGTACCTTATTGACCTACATTGATAAATATAATATTTTGTCAGTTTCCTACATTTTTATTTACAATTATATCTTATTTATTACAAATAACAGTACATGATTGAGAGAAACTTCAGTGTCCATCACTACCCTATTGTATGGTTGCCAACCCCAAATTTAAAAAACTAGATTTTGATGTTGGAAAAACAAGGACAGTTTAAAAACAGGACGCAGTAATAGAGTTGCAATAGTTACCATTAATGTAGTGATAAAGTGCAGTGAATATACTTGTGAGCCGTGAGGCAGCCTGTGCTACGTGAGAACTGTAAAAGAGGAGCGGGAATTTTAACAAAGATGACTATCAAGGTGCTTTGAAACATATGACGCTGCTTAAAAATTATCTATGATCTACAAAAACAGGACATGTTCTGGGAAAACAGGACGGTTGGCAACTCACCCTATTAGGTATAATGATGAATACCGAGCAGAAACGCATGAAAATTTACTAATAAAATGAAAACACTGGTGGCAACTGTAAAACATGTTTTTGCATAAAAATTCAACTATTCTGTTTCAGATTATTTGGTAGACTCTATGTTCCAGCTTGATTTTGTTGAAAGAACATTAAGCAATGTGGACAAAATTAATGAATTTACACTTATTAAAAAACGAGAAAGGAAAAACCGTATAAACATAATTACAACAAGCCAGAGGCACATAACTTCTAGGACGGAGAAGCTTAGGCCGACCCAGCAATCGATAGAATGACAAACTAAGATAAAGGCATAACGCATTTTAATCAGAAACAGTACAGAATAAGAATACAGGAGTTTCGGCACGGGGCTGCTGTTTATAAACATTTTTAATATATTGTCACACCTTTTAAAACTAATAACATACCAAATAAAATCTATCTAGATAAAAGAAGAAAAAACCGTCGGACACGTGAAACTTAATTTAATAATAGACAAATCTGGACATAAACATATTTCTCATGGCGTCATTAATGTGGTTTGTATGACGTCTTATACAATTTTTTTAAATGTCATCTTCAATAAATCGATTTGGAAGATCTAGTAATTCTACATACAGGACGTTAAAATTTCAAATCGGTTACATAACAAGTTGTAAAGGTGTAAATATAACAAAATGATATGAAAAAATCACAAGTGTTCCAATTGACCTCCATTTGGTAAATGAGCAATCCGATTTTCAAATTATTTTTTAACGTTGTTTAACACTCGAGTGATTAGTCTGATTTCTTCCATTATCCTTATCTTTAAATCTTCAATACTCTTTGGTTGGTTGACGTAAACTTTTGATTTCAGATAGCCCTACACAAAGAAATCGAGCGGGCTTAGGTCGGGAGACTTAGCAGGTTTTTCAATCGACCCTGTACTACCATTCTATTTGTTTGTGAAAATTGTTACTAAATAATTTCGGACAGGTCTGAATAATGTGGCCATGCGAAAGGTCTCACTAACCATCACTGCTCAAAGAGCGATGTATCTACAAATCTCCGATGGATGAGAATATCCTGCCTTCATTTACTTTAAGTCTTTTATAGTTCCAGTTCCTAAACATAATTTCTAATGACGCTGTCACTCCTCTGTTTGTGTGAAATTCTGTCACACGTTGGCATAACCAAATTTGATTTTTACTTCACTGCATATACTGATTAGTATTTCTATTTATGACAATTTCTTGCCGTCTGTGAAGGCCAAGGTAAGTAGTATTTGATAGTATGTGGTTCTGTTGATAATTTAAGTTAGAGCATGTTGTCAGTTGTGCTGAAGCTACTACGAAATTCAGCATACTGTCGTGGTTCAGCGGAACTACTATGATTTGTACTGTTTTGTATGATCTTCCTGAACTTTGTTTCTAATCACTACAGGAAACATCGATTTTATTCTTCTGAATACAAATTATAAGGTTGCTGTTCCATAATTCGGTTTCTAGAATTTACAAGTAGCATTACTGCCTATTTATAAATACAAAAAATCTGAATACTTCTTCAAATTATTTGGAAACAGCATTTTAATCTACCGTCAGATTAATTTAGGTGAGAGGAATTTTTATTTATTGTCGATTAAAGAGGAAAAATTAGAATGTGGAAATTTCGGAAATTTACGCTGATATATTTATATTGTAACAACAGTTTGGCAGTATTGCAGGCAAACCACTGTGTTGATTTATCATTGAAACTCTCGTTACATAATTGTTTAAACTGGTTAGTTAAATGAATGTTGATCTCGCCGGGAAGCATCGTATAATTTAATTGCAACTGCATTGTTCAAATTAATTTATTCATTTAGTCGATTTGGGATTGCGTGAAATTACATTCAAATGCATTCTCGTAACCAGCTACACTGCTACTGGTAATTTTTATCTACTCTGCTGTGGCATTTACTCGTATCAACTGTATGAGTGTTTTATTAATCACGTTAGAGTTGAGACTCAATCAGAATTCTGTAACCCGTCTGTTAATTGGAAAATATGAATATTTAACGAGTTTCAGCATCCGAAGTCCGTTTTCTTCAGGGGATTTCGGTAAATGACAACTAGTATAGCTAGTATGTCACAAAATGTGGTTAGTGATGGTTTTATTCATATTGATATGAAAATATACAGTATCGTCCTAAAGTAACATATAAATTCATATTTTACATAATTATGAATGTAAATGAAAAATCCTGAAACTGTTCAATCTTTATATATGAAATCACACTTTTCGATAAAATATATTTACCGGCCCCTCTAGGGTGCTTAAAAAATAAATCTAAAGGAGTAGCATATGTTACCTCGTTTAAAATGGTTTTCTTTTTACTATTCATCAGTCTAGGACATTTTAATTTTTGGACGTGGATACCAAACAAAAAACGAATTTTATTTTATACAGGCAAGTAGCCCTAAAGTTTAATATTTCACAAAAAAAAAATAAAAAATTAAGAGGATTTGCAATGCCAAATATCGTAATCACAATTTGACATGTCAAATTTTGATTACGATATTTGTCATTGCATATCTTCTTAATTTTTTATTTTTTTTTTCAATTTGTGGTAATACCATTGAAAACAAGGTCTCATTTAGACCTTGAAACGTTTGGACTTTTGAAATATACAGACTTTCAAGTTTATGTGGTGTTATTCATAAACAACTCAGAAAAAATAAAAATGTTGAATATGTCTAGCTCTTCATATTAAATCACAAAATAATGCATTTTTAGAAGCAGTTGTTTCATGTAAATACTTTTCTTTCCAAAATAAATTAAAATTTAAGTTGAACATATTTTTTTATTTTTTAATTAATAATATTTTCTTTTAGGAATAAAGAAAAAAGTAACTTTTTAGTTACAGGAGGGATGAAAAGCCATGGCAACCAGGAACATATTCAAGAATTTGCTGTGCTCATTTCAATGGAGCAGAAAAATCAAACAATGTAGATACATAACAAAGTTCACAATTCAACTATCTTTCCTGTAATATACCAATATTTATACTCTTTTAAATAAATAACACTTTTTATTCTCATTATTTTTATTTTTTTATATGCGTTTCTTTATTATCAGTTATTACAAAAGATATAAGAAATATATAATCAACATTCATTTCTTTGTGAATTAACATGTATATTTGCATCTGTTGTTGCTTTATTATCCTTGTTCCAATTTCAAAATTTTTATCTTGATCCATTAAAACTTCATCGTCAGTGAAATCTACCAATAAATTAAATATAATGAATAAAGTTAATTTGGTTTTTTAACTAGTCTTATATATATTTACTTACTATTGTTAATCTCAATTGGAGCTTCATATATTAAGATGCAATTTTTTCTTGTTGTAGGTACTCGTAATTTTTCAGCCCACAAACCAGCATGAAGATTTTGCTTTTATATATATATATATATATATATATATATATATATATATATATATATTTATATATATATATTGCAGGAAATATAGTTGGATTGTAACTTTTGTTATGTGCATTGTTTACTTTTTTCCCAAACAATTTGACCAATACAAATCATTGAATTTGTTTCTGGTTGAGATGGTTTGCCGCACTGCTGTAATTAAAAAATCTCAGTTTTGTTAATCGAACAACAATTATGATTAATTGTATACATGCAATAATGACTAACAACGTGGAAATCAAATTTATTTACCCATGATGTCGGACTGCTGCAATTCATTTTTATTCATCTCTAATTGGTCTGGAAATCCATGAAAGTGGTATAATTGTAATTTTGGGTTTTTTCTTGGTGTTTTTTCACAATCAACAACACCGCACTTTCGGTTTGATGTTCCATTTTATGGGATAACTAAATTTTAGTCTATAACACAGCAAACATAAATTACGGCTTTGACAGAACCACCGTTCCACAAATAAAACACGAGATGGCGCAAATGTCTATTGTCAAAAATACTTTACTAGCGTATACGTCAGAAATAGGACGATTTGTCTAGCCCACGCAAAGCCAAGACGGGTAAGCTAGTAGTATTATTTATATTATTAATATTAACAGCGTACTTAACAATTTCTTAAGGAAGTTAATCAAACGGTACCTGCTATTAAATGTTCAGTTTTCAATTTAGATAACAGATTGAATATTGGACAAGTCATCAGCATATATGGAGTATGAAAACGTAGCGTGAAACAAAGAGGCTAACCGCTATATTACTCTATGCTGTAAATGCATCTCATTCTACTGCTATTTATTAGCATATGACATGTAGTAATTAAAAAAATAATCTATAAACAAATTATATACATTTTATAAAATATAAATGTATCATATAAAACACTATGCTTACGTAACACTCTATTTTACATCCATATGTTGATGTATATAGAAACATTTCAGCTCACGTTCAGTTAATTTAAATTTTATGTATCTTGAATAGAATAGAATAGAATAGAATTAAGTTCGCACATAAAGAGTTATTATATATTTCTATCACGTAATCGATTTTCTCTGAGATAAATTTGAAATGTCTATTGCCAGACATGTCTGTCAATATAATCTTTTTACCGGTAATACTGAACTATAGGATCTGCACACTAAACATGCCCTTATGCCAGTTTATATTGTTTGCTCAAGTATGGAATTTTTCATTTCGGATGGTAAGTTTTATATTATGATTGATTTTATATTAATGTATTTAGTTTTATTTTTAATATTTGCCGTAAAGCATTGCCATTTTATTACTGTTCGCATACGATTCCGACATATTTATAATGTGTAACAACTGGACAGATTTATGGCGGTAGCACATTGAAATTAATCCAAAATTTGGTGTCGAGCGTTTTGTGTAGAACCTTAGAGCTTCTGGAAGTAGCTTATAATGCACAAATATCGTGACAAGACTAGAAAGAGGGGGCAATAGAGACAGAATCAGGCTGTGTCACTCGATTGGGAGCTGCTTCGACCCACCAAGTGAAATAGCCTGGTACTCTTAGTATTGCGCTCACTTTCTAGATTTTTTCACTACATTGTTATATGTTTTTAAAATAATCGTTAATTTAAATTTATTTATGGATTTTTTTTGGCCAATAACGTGTTTTGAATTAGTTTGGTTCGGTTTGAACAACAAATAAATCATGCAAGTGTGCTGCTTTTTCTTGCTTGCATTTTTGGATTTTGCTCTATAAACGTGTGTTTGTTTCAGAGATTGACCAATTGATTACAAAGGAAAGGAAGAAAATGCTTCACGTTGGATGGTAGAAAATCATATCTATTGTTGTTAGACAATCACTTTCATTTGTTCATATTTGAAATTACCCGAAATTTAAATGAATTTGAGTATAATTGGGATATTTTAAAAGATGACATTGATGCAAAGAAAATATGGTTACTTCTAATTCTGAAGAGTGGACTAGGGCCACAATGGTTTAATGCTTAAGCTGACTTGTACATTGTTTTCCGCAAACGGCTGCAGAACTAATATATTTTTTCGTAAATCTTCTAGCAATTAATTAGCAATGCAGAATACAGCTTTGAGTTGCATGAAGTCTAGTCAGTTTTCGATTTGTGGTAACTTGCAATTGGCGCTCTGTACAAAAAAACTAATGATTAAAAGATGCATTCTAGAATCAGTAATATTATTCACAAAAGTTATATAATTAAAGTATACATAAGCCCTTGCTTATTGCTTACCATAATAAACTCAATAAACTGGAAAAATACCTACAAATAGAAATAAAATATTTTGGTTAGCCGATATAATTACGAATTACTAAGCGTTATTAACCAATAGTTAGGTTTGTTACCAGACAACAAATTCAAGCAGAAAATATAACAAAACCAGCTATTACCAGCGGTTTTACCCGCGTATGGAATGCACAAAAAATAGCTTATGAAACATATGGCTATTATATGCAAACATTTTTTCTAAGTTTGAACCACCCTACACAACATTAAACCCACCATTCCCCAATATATTTCATTCAAACAGCAAATGCTTATGGTCGAGCCTATTAAACAATTTTTTACCACCTTGTATAACTGTAAGTCTACTTAAATCTTTAGTGGAGGACCCCACAGTATCGATAACAAATAAAGAAGGGCGTGTTGAGAAACACGCTTGGACAAGTCGATTTGTATTTTTAAATGCGCATTTTTTCAACAAAAAAAATTATATAAGGTGTGACATGTAACATTGGACAATATCAACTTCCTTATTTTAAATGCAAGACCCTTTTCTCCAGAAAATTCTAGACATACATGTCCTTACACCTGTTTTCAACTTTTTCAGAAATATTAAGCGTTTTGAGATTTATTACCAAAATTAACATTAAAAAATAATATTATTTTGTTTCACAAATTCGGGACATTACATTAAAAACCTAAAAAGAAATACTGATTATTTCTTAATAATATAAAAAAAGAAAAAACAAATAATGTTAATGCAGGAAATGTTCTAAATGCTCACCGCGAACGTCTTGGCAACATGCTAATCTGGCATAGAAATGTCTTCAACGTTACTCAACATTTCAGGCGTGACTGATCTAATCGCAAGCGTGATTCGTATTTTTAGGTAATCTAAGTTGAGGGGTTTAGTTGTACTGTAACTTTTGACATATCCCCACAAAAAATAGTCCAACAAACTCTGTTGTATTGGCAGGAACTTGTGGGTTTACTGGATCAGGATATAAGTTTGTAAAAGTTGGCACGACATTATTTTGGGGCAGTTCTAAATATTTATCTCCATTTAAGTTGCTATCAATGAAAATGGGACCTACGATATGATTTCCAACAATTCTTGTCCAAACATTAACTTTTTCAGGATATTGCCTATGTATCTCTGTCATCCAGTGAGGATTCTCATTAGACCAATAGCGGCAATTTTGTCGATTAACATGACCGTGAAGTGTAAATGTGCTCTCCTCAGAAAACAAAACATCTTCTAATTGTATCACATTGTTATCTAACCTTACCATCATTTGTTCACCGAAATACGTTCTCCTACCGAAATCGTCTTCCATGAGTTCTTTAGTCGGCATCATTTTATAGGAATACATCTTACTATCCTTTAATGTTGAACAGTGGGGCTGCTTTTCGACTAGAATTATGTGGGTTTTATTGAAACTCAAGCATAATATCCACTTTCGTATTATCACTTAGAGCATTGGCAGCTACTTTTTTATCTGTCTTAAATTTGCTTACTATCTCAATATCAAGAGCTAAATGGGAATTAAGTATTAGGTGTAATGTAGCTGTTCCACACTGTACATTAGGTTGCATTACCATTAATAAATACATTGCTATCAAACAATCATCTCATTTAATGCAAAACAACCGTCATAAAAATAATTAAGTTTTAGTGCTGAAATTAATTAATTCTAATGCCAGTTTTGCTATTGTTATTCACGGAAAACAAAGAATGCATTCAAAAGGTTCCTTTCACTGCTAGATTAGTTATAATTGAACATTTTTATAAATTTATATTTATTATCTACTGAATTACATTAAATAAATCAAACTATTTAGAATGGTCCTAATTCCATTTTGTGCTATATTTTACGCCTTTCACGGTATCTTGTCATCCGTAGATCATACAATTTGGGTCTGGTGACAAGGGACAAATAATAGGCTGCGTATCTCACTCGGCGAAATTGCCATAGAATGAATGGAGTACTATGTTATTGTTGTCAGGTGTGGTTTCGTCAAGGAATTGAATGAGGAAAATTTGTATGTTCGCCGTGAGATATAGGCCCAATAGTAATTTGTTTTAGACTAAAGTTACATATATAATCTATATATGTATGTGTGTGTGTTGAAAGGGAACAAATGTATATCTTTCCAAAAGATTCTTGGATCTCGGTTTTATATATTTTATTTAGAAACTTCTAATTTCTTAGGTTTCTGGGACCATTGAGAATTATTCATAGTTAAAATATTTATTTTACGCTTCGACCTTTTCTGGGTCTTTTTGAAAAATAACTACATAAGATTTTACAAACACATAAATATGGAAAAAAAATACATCACTACACAAATATCCCTCACAATAGAACATTGTTATGTTCGTTTACAAGAGGTGATAAAGATTCATGGAGGATTTATATTAAGAATTTCTAAAAGAACTTATACAACTAATATATCATTAAACAACACATTGGCATAAAACACACGTCGTAGGTAATTCTCAAAAGATCATTGGTAAAGTTTGTTTTGCACTTACATTAAAATTTATTGAAACTCCAACGAAGTAAACTGTCTCAAACTACTGTTTGATACATTGTAGCATAATGCCCGTCAGCTTTTGTTAGACTGGGGTTATGTCGCGATTAAAACTTTGGGCAAGTTCATTTACATGTTGTTAAGAGATGGTACATTGCTTTTGACAAATGATTTATTATTGAATACCAAGCGTAAATAAAGTTTTGTTACTATTAATTTATTAATTATTCTAAAGAGTAATTAGATGAACATACTTTGTAACTGACTTGTAAAAAATAAGATATAATTATTTTGAAACAATGAATTATTAAGCTATTACTTTTGAATGATAGATAAGGACAATAAAATATGGCAAATTAACAGAAGAGAACTCAGGGCCTGTTTGAATTAATAATCATAACTATAATAATGTTACTGCAAATGAATACAAAGAACGACATAATGCTGTAGCAAAACGGGAACTGTAAGAATGCCCTACATATACAAACTCCAAAGAAAATACAACTACAAGCTGTATTGGGACTGCAAGATACGGATAGATTGTACTGTTACTAACAATAGATCAGACATATTTGTAGTAGATAAAGTCTCTAGACATTTAATTGACAGTAATGTATAACAAATATTACACAGAATTAAAAAATAACCAAATACAGAGATTTGTAATTTAAAATAAAGAGGTAATGAGAAATGAGCAACACTTGAACTGTATCAACATCTATTAAGCAGATTTAAAATTCTTCTGTCTTGATGATCATCTTTACTAACTCCTGCAAAAAGCCGTAATGTAAGAAAAAGCCCGGGTGGTCAGGAAGTTCATGAGAAACTGGAGCCACGACGCCAACCATTGGCCTGATAACCTGGAAAGGCCTCCCATACTGCTAAATTCTTTTGATATCTGGTGCATCTGGGGTTTAGTGAATTTTCCCTTAAAGGCACCTTATCTGTACCTTAAAAGAAGTCAAGTCACGACCGCAATTAATGATTCAATATTAAATTATAACGATTTAACAAATTTTTTCCTAATGATATATTTTTTTATTTTGTACAGGGTGAGTTTTTTTTTTGATGATCAGTATGGGGATCTCGGAAATTAGCGGAGATAGAGCAATGGTTAAATCGGGAAAGATTTGCAGTTTTACTGGCCCCATTTTATGATACTTTCGGATTTTTGTAAAAAGTCATGGCTTACTAGATATTTTGAAAAAACGAAATTCTGTCGATTTAGTTAAATCCCTCTAGCTCTTTTTGTTTTTGATTTTATAAAAAAAGTGTAAATATCAAAATTGAAGGGAATTGTATCCCGAATGAATATGATTGTCATGTCCTCGTTTGCGTGATAGCTCTCGTTTTCGAGATATGACACAAACTTATCTTTTTTTGAATGGAAATCATAGTTGGCTATGACCTCAAAAAATAGGGTAGGAAGAAATGGCCCACGCGAATGGCCACATCGGTCTCCCGATTTGGCAGTTATAGACTTCTATTTATGGGGTGCGTTAAAAACCAAAGTATACAAAAGAAAGTATGAGACAGTTGGTGACCTAAGGGAGGCGGTATTACAAGCAACTGAAGAAACTGATAGACGGTCTGTGAGGTAATGTCAATCTTAAAAAGATGCAATTTTTGTCTAAATAACAATGGTGGACTTTTCGAACATAAATTGTAACTATTATTATGTAGTTTAATTTCTTAAGTTTATAGTAAGTACCCACTTATTTAGTTTTTTCGTTATATCTGATATACCTAATAAAAAAATCGTTCAATGTTTGTGTCATATCTCGAAAACGAGAGCTGTCACGCAAACGAGGACATGACAATCATATTCGGGATTCAATTCACTTCAATTTTGATGTTTACACTTTTTTATAAAATGAAAAACAAAGGAGCTAGAGGGATTTGACTAAATCGACAGAATTTCGTTTTTTCAAAATATATAGTAAGCCATGACTTTTTGCAAAAATCCGAAAGTGTCATTAAATTGGGCCAGTTAAACTGCAAATCTTTCCCAATTTAACCATTGCTCTATCTCCGCTAGTTTCCGAGATCCCCATACTGATCATCAAAAAAAACTCAACCTGTATATTGGAAATAGATGGGTAGAAGAGTAACTTTTGCTTTCCCAATCAATCCATCTTTGTTTGGTATAGTAATGAACGCCCCAAAATATTTCTGGTTACGGAGTGTGCGTGCTATACATTGTATTGGCTCCTTTAGATTATGCCAAAGTGAGCATGGAATTGAGCATGGAAGCAAGCAGTGCGACAATGTAAACACTATATTTCTCTAGTTACTGCCACTGATGCTGCCACGCCTTGATACTCGTCAAAAGAGCGGTTTTTATACAGAAGTCAAAGGAAACTGGCAGTGCAAGCGAAAGTGAGTGTTTACATTTAGCCAGAGCTCGATTTTGGATTTTAGTTATACCCTAAATATCCACATTTTTATTGATCAAAATACCTACTCTTGAAGGAATATTAACATTAAAATTATTCGAAGTTGAAATTAAATTCAAAATTACTTTTGAATAACGAATAACTATAAAAATAGTGAATTTAATGAAAAATGTTAAGAAATGTTTTTTGGAGAGTATTAAATTTCCTTTACGAGTACGTACTTTGAGCAAAAAAATAATGATATTTCTGGCAGTTTCAAAAATCCAAAATCGAAACAAAAAATTGAAAAACAAATTAAAGTTTAAGGCACGATTACAAGAAAACTGGTATTATGTCAATTTACTGTTTGGGTAACGAAACGCGAAAAGTCAGAATAGACTTTGAAAAAAAAAAAAAATTAAATTCACAACAAAAATTTATAGAATAATTAAAACGAAAGTTACTGCTACTTCTCCGAAAAATTAATACTGATCTACTACATTCACTATTTTACTACTGAACAATAAACAACGCTTGATGCTGAATTGTCAAAGATGGTCTTGACATGATTTAACAGCAGGTAACGCTTCTTCCACATATAATTACTCAAGAATTTGACCGTTTTCAAAGGAAAAAAATGTTCAATAAAAATATATTTCTTTGTAGAATAAACGTATGTACCTAACTTACCATAAAAAACAGTAAATGCATTGAATTTCTTTATATTTTAAATACACATCGTAAAAATACCAACGACATGTTTATTTTAGGTAAAAGTTAGTTACTTTATAAATAAACCAGGATTTTGCAGGAATCTTCTTCTTCCGGTGCCATCTCCCTATCGGAGGTTAGCGATCACCATGGCGAAGGCTTCTCGATCTTCAGCCGTTCTTATCAGTTCTTCAAAATTCAGTCCCGTCCAGGCTCTTATGTTTCGGAGCCACGACAATCTTTTTCTTCCAATTGAACGTTTTCCCTCAATCTTGCCCTTGATTATGAGTTGGAGGATGTAATACTTCTCTCCCCTTAGTACGTGACCAAGATAAGATGTTTTCCCTTATTTTTACAGTGTGAAGGATTTCTCTCTCTTTGTTCAGTCTTCTAAGTACTTCTTCATTTGATACGTGGGCTGTATAAGGAATTTTCAATATTTTTCTGTATGTCCACATCTCAAAGGCTTCCAGTTTATTCAAGGAGGTGATTTTTAATGTCCATGCCTCGACACCATACAGTAAGGTGGACCACACGTAGCATTTAGATAGTCTACAGCGCAGATCTTTATCCAAGTCCTGATTGCACAGTATGTTTCTGAGACGGTTAAAATTGCCTCGGGCCTGTTCTATCCTGGCCTTTATTTCAACTTCAGGATCTAGTTTTGCGTCGATCCAGCATCCCAGGTATTTGAAGCGGTCTACTCTCTTTAACATTACCCCATTTATTAGGATAGGTATAGGGATGTTTTGATTCCGTGATACTGACATTATCTTGGTTTTCTTGATATTGATGGACATTCCATATGCTTCGCATGTTGTGTAAAGTCTATCAACTATGCGTTGTAATCCCGTGTCAGAATCAGCTAGTAGTATTGTGTCATCCGCGTAACGGATGTTGGATATATTTACACCATTTACTTTAATTCCGTCTGTGCAGTTACTGAGTGCCTCATTGAATAGATGTTCGGAGTAAATGTTAAAGAGTGTTGGGGATAGTACACAACCTTGTCGGACTCCCCTGCAAATATTGACGTTTTCAGATATTCCGTTGTTAGTTTTTACGTTAGCGGTCTGGTGCCAGTACAAGTTTTTTAGAAGCCGTGTATCCCTCTCATCTAGCCCTATATTCTCGAGGGCCTTAAATAATTTTTCGTGTTGCACTCGGTCGAATGCTTTTTCGAAATCTACAAAGCATATATGCAGGTCCTTATGCTGATCATGACATTTCTGAGTGAGTATCTGGAGACTAAATAAGGCCTCGCGCGTTCCTAGACCACTTCTAAATCCGAACTGTTCCATCCCTAGGACAGATTCACACTTTGGATGTATTCTGTTATGAATAATTTTCAGGAGGATTTTGAGTACTTGGCTCATTAGGCTGATCAGTCGATATTCGTCACATGCACGAGCCTGTGCTTTTTTTGGGATGGGAATAAATGTGGATTTCAGCCATTCCTGTGGTAGTTCTCCGGATGTATATATTTGGTTGAATAAGTCTGTGAGGTAGCTATTGTCTTCGTCAAGGAGTTTTATTACTTCAGAGTGAATATTGTCAGGACCTGGACTTTTATTGTTTTTCAGATTTCTGATTGCGTTTATTACCTCACTTTTTATTCTTGTTGGTCCTGTGTCGTTTGCATTATTTGTGTTCATTTCAATTCTTTCAGCTTTGAACATGTTATAAATATATTTTTCCCATGTTAGGATATGTTCTCGGACCTCAGTTATTAGTTGTCCTTCCTTGTCTATTAGTGAGCTCTGTGTTCTTTTATTTTGACCTCTTTGATTTTTTTGTGTAGATTATATGTGTCGTTCTTGCGTTGGAGTTCCTCAATTTCTTCACACTGTACTCGCATCCATTGTTCTTTTGCTATTTTGATTTCGGTCTTAACCCTTTTTTTTAGCCGTTTGTATTCATTTTCGTTCTTTCCCTTTTGTTCTCGCCTTCTATCAATTAGCTCTAAGATCTGCTTCGTCATCCACTCCTTCTTTTTCCTGTTCGTGCTCGATTTTAGTTTGTCTTCAGTTATTGATATCATTATGTCCCTGATTCTTTGCCACTGTGCGTCTACACTGTCGTCGTTGGCGTCTACTGTTTTCATCGTTAGTAGCTGGCTATTTAGTTCCTTTGCTATCTCTTTCCTGATTGGCTCCTCTTTAAGTAGCGTGATATCCACCTTGTTCTCAATTTTTTTGTGAATTATCTTTTTCAGTCTTATGCGAACATTGACGACCACCGGGTTGTGATCGGATGTTATGTCGGCTCCCGGGAAGGTTTTGGCGCTTGTTATTGCATTGCGGTGTCTATGGTTAATAAGAACGTAATCTATTTGATTCCTTACGATTCGGTTCACTGTATGCTGTGGAGAAGTCCAAGTATATAATCGCCTAGGATGTAGTTTAAACCAAGTGTTTGTGGCAACCATATTCTGTTCTTGGCAGAATTCGATAAGTCTATCCCCCCTGTCGTTACGTTCGCCCAGACCATAATCTCCGATCAGATTATCCACTCTTCCGCGGCCAATCTTTGCATTAAAATCACCCATTATGATGTTAACATCTTGCGGTTTGGTATATTTTAGAAGGGTTTTTATTTCGTCGTACCAGGAGTTCAATTCAGAATCAGGTTTGTCGGCCGTTGGAGCGTATGACTGAATTATATTTATATTGACGCGGTCTCCCGCCAGTTGAATCAGTAAGTTTCTGTCTGAATGAGGTATGAAGTTTGTTACTGATCGACTGGATTTTTCGTCTAGTACAATGCCTACTCCGTTTCGGTGGTCTGGGTTGTTGTTGCCTGAGTAATAGAATGTTTTTCCCATGTATCTAGTATTGCCTGTATGGGGCCACCTTGTTTCACTTATGCCTAATATACTCAGTTGTAAGCGGTCCATTTCGTGACATGCATTAGCCAGCTTCCCTGGTTCAAACATTGTTCTGACATTCCATGTCGCAATCTTGAAATTGTTTTTAGTTTCGTGATTTGTGGTAATCTTCAACTTCGTTTCGTTTATCATTAGCCTCGTCTTTAAGCGTTCTTTCCTGGTTTTCATGTTCAAAGGACAGGGATTTCGCTTATTGACGACCTGAGAGGCCCTGTCGTCTGTTTGTGATTGTCCTCCCCTGCCGGATCTTGGTTTCCGAGATCCATGATCAGTATTGTCTGTTTCTTTTTGTTGTAAGCTCATGGTGATTTTACTAGGGACTAGGTGGTTTCCCTTTGTCTTCCTCATCGCTGTACAATCGCCGTTTTTGTGGTTTCCACTCCGCCGGTTGTTGTCTGTGTTACAACCATCAAAGTTATATTAACTTGTGCCTGTAACCAGTTTTGACCAGCCAGCTGCCACTGGTCAGTGCTAGTTTTGGTCCGCCCCGGGTATTTCATTTCCCCGGTACCTCCCATATCTAGGAGGCATTCCCCTATCCGCCACCTGGGGAGGCGCCCGATGGGGGCCTAGCAACCCCTAACGGGCAGGAATAGAACCGAGTAATATAAAACAAATTGTTTATTAGATAAAATGCCTGAACACAAAACAGTAACTAACTGATTCCCTAAAGAAATTATGTAACATTTGTGATATATTTTAATACATACGTTTTAGGTTCTGAATTTTTAGCAAATTTATTACATTTAACAGCTAATTTCAATAATTATTTATAAAGTACACATATCTCATCCTTGAAATATTATTATTGATTTCATCATCATACTTATCTACTACACTATTTGGCAAGAATTGTCAAAGGCTGCACATATGTCTAAATAACACTTTTATAATATTTTTTGTAAACATTCCCAACTGAACTGGGCAATAATAATGATGCTTGATTTTCATAGAAACTCGTCAGTTTTTCATTTTTAATCTTCTTACAATTTCAATTTCTTTCAATTATTTAGTGCAAAATTGTCACAGAATTAACTATACCATCAGTACTGTTCGGTTTCTAGAACTAATCATCCTAGTAACCTGAGTAGTTAGATATAAATTGCCAAACTGATTCTTGAAGTGGAAATTACGAGTTAGAATTCAAATTTCTTCTTAGTAAAACCCCATGGATTGTTTCCAAATAGCCATCTTACAAGATTAATTCACACTGCCCCATTGGAAAATGTACAAGATTTGAGAAATTGGATAATAGCTGATTATACTTAAACATAGTTATTAACTGGAAATAGATGAAACTAGCTGATTATTAGCTTTTATTTTTATATCTTATAAATTAACCAGTCATAATCTTTCCCCTTTGTTGACATTTGATGTTATTAGTGAAATCATTTCAACTTTATGTAACGTTAATTTTATTATTTGCCAACCACGAGTTCCATAATAACAAGAGAGCCTGTTAATTAATTCCGACAACGATGTCATACATTTCACCACACACTCAGTCCGAGATAGAGGGGCAATTGCGACGATGGTAAAGTTTAAAATGAATTATGAAACAATCAACTTTCCAGACAAGTTTCGCATAACTTGGAGCATAACTTGGAAGACTTTTGTACCCCTATGTACGCTTTATGTACTGGGGTGAGCGAAACACAAAAGAAAAATAATAAGTAAATTTTCTTATCAAATTGGCTCATCGAGCAAAGATTGTCGTACATAATCTTTAAATTTCTTTGAAACTTTTTGGGGTTTTGGCAAAAGCTTTATAAACAAAAGTTGTGAATATAGTTGTTTCATTTCTATAGAGGTATATATAGTGAAACCTCTATATAACAAAGAAGATGATTAAACATATTACTTATACTAGTTAAAGTACTAATGTTTTAACAAGTTAAGCATGTTACTAACTCGAAATTCGCTATGTCTCAATTCTACTCTAGAGTTGCTGAGCCTTTGGATAGGTTCTCCAATTGACACATTCTTGTACCGACACTGTTTTTTTTTTAAACCGCAGAATACTGTGGTCCAGTATGGTATCGAAGCTTTCCCGTGCAAAAAATTGATACAAAGCTAAATGTAACTATGTAAATAGGTTCAGGCACAGTTAAGTCAACGCCTGTTACGTGGTTGCCAAATATTCCTCTGGTGAGCTACGGACTTTGTTTGCTGCAAAACAAGAATGAGACAAAGCACATCAAATTCATCTTCCCATTCCGACTGATTTTTTTGACATCCCTATATGGTTGGATAAAATCTTACGCGAGCTGTATATTAATTATAGATGAGAGTCACATATTAAAGTCCAACAAGAAGTAACCTACATTAGTTCAATAGCAGCGGTAGCCGAAAATCCTGTAACAGGTTTCGATCTTCCTAGGCACCCGTGGTGTCGTCTAAAGCTTCTGTAGGTACGGGCCACGGAAGGTGTGGTGACATGATGCATAAATGGAAAATAACACTAAGCGTGGAGTGCAGTTGCGATGTCCTTTTACACGTTTTCCTGGAGCTTTATAAGAACTGAATAAGCTCTTTTCAACTATATATTGCTTTTATTTTTATGTTTCTTTGGGGAATAACACCACAATAGAAATAAAACTACGTATATTGCAGGAATACCAAACGTTTCAAAGTCTATTCTGACTTCGTTGTCAATGGTTTTATATTTATTGATGTAAATTGCAAAATGAAAATTTGATTTATGACATTTAAAATTGACATTAGAAAATTTGTTGTTTTTAGATATACAGGTAGCACAAAAAATTCTAAAGATCATGAATTATAGTTAACCAGCTTTCAAATTAGAAGAATTTGAAAAAGTTGTCTTTAGAATTTATAAGTGGCGTTCCTAGGTACGACTTTGTTAAAAGATAGCGCATTCGCCAAAAATGCGATCAAAGAATTCTATTGTTTCAGTGATCCCATTAACGTCATAAGGGAAAACGTAGGAAAAACCTTATGAACTATCCCGATATTGGGTTGTTCAAAAGGAGGTTACCATTAATAATTTCTTCCTTAATTGTCGGTAACCAGATACGATTAAATTCTACAGAAGTAGAAGCGATACAATCGTCTTCATTCAAAAGAATTAAGGCCGACTCTTTTATTTTTCGTTTTGTGTTATGTTGTTGTTTGTGAAGTATAGTTGAATTGTCAAATTGTATTTTATGGCGTAGGTCCCAAGCATGTTCACAAATTTTTGATTTTTCAAATTGTCGTTTCGTTATGTAATTCTTGCTTACACGATTAATCAGTCAGTGTCAAAACTATACCCAGACTCATATTTATCCCATCTACACACTTTTGATCTGTTGTTGTTGATATACATTTTTCATTTTATTTCTTCTAATGTCTGTTATATATGTTCGACTTTATACTTTTTATAGTATTATTCTTCCTTTTTGTTTTTGAAGCGAAAGCTTTTTAACGGAGGCCCACACTTACACATATGAAAATAGATGAGCAATAGAATGAAATGTGCAACGTTAAATTTGACCTGTTGTGTCACGACACGACCGACCGACCTACACTACATACTGCTTCGATCTTGAAATACCCATTACCCATCCAATTCAGTGCTCTGTGTAAAAAACAGGGACCAGGTAATATATTAAGAGTCTCTTTATTATAGAAAATCAATAATTAATAGGAAATAAACCAATATAACATACAAGTAATATATAATACCTGCACAAAATTTGCTTTTCGTTTAACAAACACTCCAATTTCATTTTATCAACGAATATAGACTTATACAAGGATACACAATAAGCAAAAAATGTTCTTTGTTTACATTGTTTTGTTTTCGTAATAAACAAAGTACGTTTACCACTCAATAGAAGCACCGAAGTATTATATACAACCGGAACTTTTATATCCTCTAAATAACAAAATTGAATAAAAGACAATTATACTTTTTTTAAATATTATGTCACTAATAATTAATTTTATGTACTATTTTCAAATGACATAAAATGAGTAAGACTCATTTTAATATTACATAGAATAAGAACTTAATTTTTTTAAATTGTTTCTACCGTTGAACATATTGGTAAATAATTTATTGTTTTGTATCAATGTTATGTGTTTGTAATGATGTTAGCTAAGAACAAAAGGAATTTTTCTTTGACATCTTGTCTTCTAATATTTATTCAGATGAACAAAACTATTTACAAACACTTACTCAATATCTAAACTTATATCTCTTTGCAGATATATGTAAATTCTTGAAAGTTCAGAGCCAATTAAAATTTCTTATACCAACGTAGTTGAGGTATTCCCTTACTTGTAAGAACTGAACTGAACAAGCTCTTCCCACCAACTATCTAGTGCTTACACGATCTATCAGTCTCAGTCTGAACTCACTCTCTTTTTTTGCTTTTGAATAGTATTATCCTAACTAGACGCTTTTAATCTCTTGTTGTTAATATGCGTTTTGCATTTTATCTATACTAATGTCTGTTATATATGCTCGACTTTATACTTAGTATCGTATTATTATTTGTTTTTTTTGTGGTCTAATTTTTTATATGTCCATGTTGCTCCATGTGAAATAAATAAATATACAATGTAACAGGTGCTGGAAATTTATTCTATTTTTGTCGTGAAAACACTGCTAATCTTTTTTTCGTGGTCTTTATTGTTAACGAAATAACAGACTGTTCTTGGTTTTCCGATTTTTTGGTTATGGGGGGTCGAGTTTAACAGATTGCTTGGGCGTGTTTGCGATAAACAACTTTGTAAACAATATTGGAAGTTACTCAATGTTTAGAGAGTACGAGACCTTATTATTCTAGTACACAATTGTTGTTGTTGTTTTTCCAACAAAGTATCTGGATTATTTTCTAAACGTTGTTTGTGGCATATTCTTGATTATTTTTATGTTTTTTTTGGGCAATAACACCACAATCGAAATTAAACGACGTATATTGATGGAAAACCAAACGTCTATTCTGACTTCGTTGACAATGGCTTTATATTTATTGATAATATAAAGCCATTGACAATGAAGTCAGAATAGACTTTGAAACGTTTGGTTTTCCATCAATATACGTCGTTTTATTTCGATTGTGGTGTTATTGCCCAAAAAAAACATAAAAATAAACTATCTGGAACTGACCAATTTCTCTATACATTTTGTGGCACTAAATTTAATATATAACAAAATATATTTATGCCCACTAAAACGATAACCACATTTGTACGTTGCACCTGTGCTTAATGCTTGCTTATCCATTAAATTTATTTATATGACATATTTTAAACAATGCAGCTTCTCTGTCCGTTTTCATCACAGCATCTTCTAACGGATAAAAATCCGTTAGGACGCTCTTATTCAATGTTTGAACCGCTGTGTTGACATCATGCGCACCTGTGGTGTATGTGGTTAACTCTTTACAGTTTTGTAAATACAAGTACTTATTCTTTACTGCTTTCACCCATGGCGAAGTTGCGAATTAAATGGAATAAGTTGCACTGAGTTCACCTTTTGGCAATATTATTTACGGGTCTAATATCCAGATTTTCTCTGGTGGTCTTTTAATTTTTTTCTCGTTGTTTGAATGTTGTAAAGAGAAGGAGCCTCCTTACAACTGGACACTGCTGATTGTATAATGTATAATTACAAATAATTCAAATTGTCATTGGAAAAACAAATTCTGGAGAAAATATTGAAGTGTTTGTCTATTTTTGCAAAAATATGGAGAGCTTAAATTATTTTGACTGGTTGATACAACCTTAGTCGGTGCATTAAATTATGTTCGGTTGCAGTGAAAATATATCACTAATTGTAGTAACTTCCGAAAACCCGAATATCCTGAAATACATCGATAACATATAAATCTGCCCAAGACATGACATGCAAATGTAGGCACTTTTCCTGTGCAGCACAAATAATACGAGACAGTCTACATGAACGGCCAATATCCAGCAATAATCTAAATTCAATCGATATTAGATAGTGGATTCCGTTTTGAATCCGCAAAGGAACAAGAAGCAAAGTCCAATATTTCATGTAAACGGCGGGAGAACAAAAATATATTGCGACGGTTTCAAGTTTAATCTGGTAATGTATCAACCATAGAATACCGTAATCCTGTTGAGAATTGGAGGCCAACAAATAAATCAGAATAGGTCTTTTGAAGTCTTACATCATCCGTCTCTTTTTTCCCTGCTGATTCCTCAAGTAGAGTAGACAAATGAGTCTCCAGCTTGGTAAAATATTAACTTTTCAGAAGAATTAAGCTTTACAAATATTAGGCACTTTGTGGAAATATAAAGAGAGACTGAATAAAATGTATTATGAATGATTTATTTTCAAGGTTTTCTGTATTTAGTTAAACATAGCTCTTAAGTTTAAATTGGGTGAATATTGTGTACAAATTAAGGATCATCAAATTTATCAGAACATTGTCAATAATTGAAAATTAAAGAGAAAATCTTACAAAAATCTGATTTTTGAGAAACTGAGACTTTACATGCTATAAGAAACATGTTAATTTGTAACAGTTATTAATTGCCAATAATGTCTACAATTTATTTAGGTTGTTTTCGGAAGATTTATATTTTATTTTATTAGTAATAAGATCGCTATTATCTGATATTTCTGTAGATGAAGAATTTAGTTAAAAAATAGATATTATTCCCAATGGAAAATAAATATTGATGTATTATAAATACCTTTAAGAACAAGTCGCTATTTTTTTATTTGAAACAGGGAAATTTAGAATACTCAATAGTAGCAACTGAATATTAACCTCGGGCTAAAGTTAGGAGTGTCGGATGTTTACCTACCTATTCCATTATCTAAGAGAAAAAAAATATATTGAAAATAAATCAAGGGAAAGTAGCAAACATAGTAATGGGAATCAGAGAGAGAGTAACACGGAATCAGAACTGTAGGCGAATTTCCGGGGAGGGGAGGGGGCGGGATTCAAGGTGGGGTGCTGTTCCTCTCCAAGCATTTATTTAGAATGTGAGGATGGAGTATATAGGTGTGAACATACACAGTATTCTATGTGTCTTGTCCCTCTCCAAAAATTATGAACTATGCTGAAGATACGCCCCTGATTCAGAACTAAGGATAGAAATAAGAGATGGATAAAATTATAGTTTCAAGAGGGTGAATGATTTTACATATTTGGGGGTTAATGTCCAAAAAAATGAGAGTGCGGTCGCAAAGATAAAAACAATGGTGCAAAGGGAAGCAGAAAGTGACATACACAATAGTGAGGGTTTTGATAAAATCCAAATTTGTTAAAAAAACAAAGAAAGGCCATAAGAACAGTAATTCAACCCAGGGGCGGCTGTCCCGTAAGGGCACTCGTGGTCTGAACCACCAAATTTAATAAGCTTTTAATAAGGTTAAAAATCAACACAAAATGTTTAATAAATATCATTTCAATAACAACGAATTTTTCCAAAAACAATTTAAGCTCTAATCCAAACTTGTATTAAGACTTATATTTGCTTGAAAGAATATTTCACCGTGCGCTAGCCGAAGTGCACGGTGAAATATTCTTACATAGCTTCTATGAGATACGATATAAACTATTTGGAGTAATGGGTTGATTCTCGTACGCCGCACGGAGACACCGTACTGTGCTGATATTGACCGGACCTATCCGAACGTTTCAATAATTCAAATATGTGTTTCAGTGATTTAATTAGTGGTTGCTTTGTTCTTGTCCTCGTACTCTATGAAAGAATATTTAATATACAGAGTGTGTGTTTACATAACTGTGAAAATGAGTATCAACTTTAACATTGATTATATTAAAAGCAATAATAAATCGTTTCAAAACAAATTAGATATAAAATTTGCTGGTCCACCTAAGCCATATCTTAATTGAAAACAAGAGTGCAAAATGAGAAATAAAGTATTTACACCCAGTTTTAAAAGTGAAATTTATAATAAAAAGAAATGGTTGTGTGGATGTGATCAATACATTATTTTGTTGTCCTTGTATTATTTATGGCGGGGAATCAATTTGGACGGAAACCGGAGTGAAGGATTAAAACGTTTCTTAGAAGTATGATGTCTCAGGACTGGCTAGATGCTCTTTCTGTGCTGAGTATTGAAAAAATATATTCAATCAATGTCTTTAATAAAAAGGTCATTGAACATTTCGCTTTCGACAAAAGTCGACGAATATTTTAATTAATAAAAAATAAATGCAGTATTAGCAAAAAGTGTTTTGCTGCATGTTTGATTCCCAATATTAGAATGTAATTAGATCAGTAAAGTGCACCACCAGTTTTATAACCCTCCAGTTCTTAAGAAAACGGAAGAGAAGATTGAATGATGAGAAAGGAATATGCTAAGAATCATTTCCGGAGGTATAACATCCGAAAGTGGGTGGTAGTGAAAAAACAATGACGAACAGGAGAACACATATATGGCGAGCCCAACATATCTGCCTTTGTAAGAGCCCAGAGTTAGGAGTAAAAAAAGGCACGATATGGGAAAAGAGGGCTGGACAATGCAGGAGGAAATCTGCGGAGATTGGGGATAGAACAGTGAAAAACCAGGGCTACCTATAGAAATGAATGGAGCCGTTTAGATAAAGATTATTTGTCCCCATTTTATATAAAATTAATTAATAAAGTTGTTACATAGAATGTAATTACACGCCTTAAGAGTTAAGGCCCTGTTGGGCTTTGTAAATAAATAAATAAATGAAAATATAAGTTGAATTACAACGAATTTGTGTTTTATTTATTAGTACACGAAATAAGCTCCGCGGTTCCTTATGCATGCAAATGAGGGTTTTCGTCACTCATGCCATTATTGTTTATTTCTGGAGAGTCTTGGTTGCTTATGAGGGTGGAATAAACCAAACAGAGAAAAAAATGTAAAAGCGAGTTCTAACTGTGTCACTTTGTATTTATTTTACAGTGTCAATTTCACGGATACGGCAAACATTTGGAATGGGTAATCCAGTCGGTAATATACGCTTCGTGATGCCGTGGCATTACCATCGCAGAAGCTGTAACAATACAAAATATCTGCGTCCTCAGCAGGTCCAATATAGCCATAACAAACGATTTTCGAAGTAGTTTTCAGCGAAGATACGGGCTCAACTTTCCAGCTAAATGATATTCTAAGTCCACAACCATGTGGCTGTAGTTTTAGTTTAGATTAGGGGTTTATTCATATAGTTGAGATGAATTTTAATTACTGGCAAAGGCTAGTTTGTCCGTAAAGTAAGTGCTTTTAGAAACTGTAACAATACATTCATTTCTCTTATTTGTGATTGCCTGTTATCACGCACAATTAATTTAAGGACGATTTAAAATTGGCGTACTTAACTAACACAGACGAGTTCTTTTGCCATGGTTTTCACGTTCTGAAAACATTTTATGTGAACACAAAAATAGGAGCAGATCGTATGTATCAGCCAGAAAAACTAATTGAACTGCCACTCGCATAGAACGAGCTCCAAGCTATATACTCATTTCTAATTTGCATTAGCTTTGTGCGGTTGTAATCTTTACGGAGACCTTTGTAACCAACATGTATTAATGTGTGTTTTAGTGGGACAATGTAAGTGCATTAAGTCTTTCCGTATTTTAAAAGAATTGCTGTCTAGAAAAAGAATAATCACACTCATAAATTGTTTTCTAGAAATCTTCGCTTCTCAGCTGTTGAAATTTCGACTCTGGAGAAATACGGAAAAATAATTGTATCTGTGGTTTTAAAATTAAGATATACATTTAATTCAGTGAAATTTGTTGCATCAAAAAGCAATTAAAACAACTAAGTAGGTGAAAGTAATTTCGACAGAAGTTTAAAGATTTCATCTTCAAGGTATTGACATATATACGAATATATGTTCATTTTTTGAGGTGTGAAGAGTTAATATTGTCTTTAAGACAGTTGTAATGCAAGTCTTTCAGGATTTTCAATTTTTTAGGACAAAATGATGGTAGTCAGTGAATGGATCTACTTTAATATTAAAACTATATCGTGTAATTCGTATCTATTTTATATGTCATTTTATCACCAATACAGAAACAATAATTCATTTCAATACGCATATGACATTTATTATCGTTTTGAAAATATCTGTATTTATTCTTGCTTAAAGCATATGAATTGAATCGATGTGTGTAGACAACTGTTGAATTGAAATATACGATGTTGGAGAGATCATGAAACAAACACGATATGTTAAAAGTGCTGACTGTTACCATATTTATGTTTCATATTGGCATATGTTCTAAAATCGGATAATATTTTATTTATACTATGTAATGTTTAGTCTATTGCTAGTAGAGTTTTTTAATATATAGAATTTCATTTTAAGCCACTAAAATAAGAAACCCTCAAGAAATGAATCATCCTAAATTAAAACTAAACTTGGGAATAAATAAACGGTAAGAACAATTCCAATAATCAATGCTGACAAGAAAGGGTTTCCCTAAAATACCATTGATGATAAAAAGGCTTTCGAATCCATTCCGGAGATTGAAACTATACATGTTACTGTACCAGAAGAGACAGATAAACATCTAAATGGATATGAGGATATAAGAAGGCCATGGACAGACAGCAAAGGTGAAGTTGTGTATTATCCATAGCGTTGCTGTGATCATATGATCGATATTAGTCATCGTTGTTGATGTAAATAAGTCGAACGTATTGTGATTTATTTTGGTCGAATAAAGACGTTTATATAGAGTGCACAAATGTGCAATTTAACTCAAGGAGCAATTTATAATAATATTATATATTGTAATATCACTTCTTTATCCAATATAAGGAAAATATATAATATGTAAGCATCACAAAGAGATGTTAAATATCAACAGCATACAACGTCTTTTCAGTAAATCATCAATTATTTGAAGACGTTTCCAGGATTTAACTGACATTTCACTTTTGCTTACTTGCACCTAAGTATTTTCTTTCAGAACTAAGCTGGAGAAGTCTCGTTTCAAGTGAGTATGCTGTAGCTCTGATAAATAATTATTCGGTATTTTCTTTCGATGCAGCATTAATTTCAAAGATTTAGAAAGTAAAATGATAAATTTCTATTACAAACGCTTAAAAATATTAATTATTCTACGTATTTATGTTGTATTATATTGAACCTGAGAATTACAAGATGGCCAATTAGAATCCTCTGAAGACCTGCTCTTTTGAAATTCCAAGAATTCACTACTAGTTCTTGATCTAAAATCACTTATGATTAATAAAATTGAATAATTTTACCAGATTTCAGTCTTTAGTCGTAGCTCAACCTACGATGAACCCTGTCCTGCAACGATAAATTCAATACGTGGCAGTGCAGTTTGTGGTATAATGATAGACTAAAAATGAGCGGCAGTCATTTGAGACTGAACGACGGAAGAGAAAGCTTTTTACGAAATATACTTCGTTTTCTCGTTATCTCACTCTCTCTATATTTCTTTATTTGTGTCACTCTTAGTAATGAATATAAATATCAGGTGAATTAACATAATTGTCACTATTCTGATATGAATCAAGTAGTAATCCTAATTTAGTTCTTAAATTAAATATATCTGCAAAGAAATATGAGTTTATATATTGAGTTAGTCTTTGTGAATAGTTTTGTTCATCTGAATAACTATTTGAAGACAAGAAGTCAACGAAACGTTCGTTTTATTCTTAGCTAAAATCATTACAAACACATAACATTTATACAAAACCATTAATTATATACCTATAAATTTAACGGTAGCAACAATTTAAAAAAAAATTAAGTTCTCATTCTATGTAATACTAAAATGAGTTTTACTCATTGTATGTCAGTAGAATATAGTACACAAAATTAAATAATAATGGCAAAATGTTTAAAAAAAGTATATTAGTACTCGGTTTTGAACCCGAGAACTTTGATTCGAAGCCGTGCGATTTAGAGACTGAACCACTTGTCTTTGGTGAACATAAAAGCTGTAAATAAAGGACGCTTAATGTGTATCCTTCTATGAGTCTATATTCGTTGATAATATGAAAGTTTAATGCCAAGTTGCCTTTTTGTGAGGTACTATTTTTAATTTCTGACGTATGAGACTTATCACAATGAGAGAATTGGTGTGTTTATTAGAACGAAAAGTAAATTTTATCCAGGTATTCTATATTACTTGGATGTGACGAGTATATTGGTTTGTTTCCTATTTATTATTGATTTTCTATAAAATTATTATTTAGAAGTCTTAATGTAAAATGTTTACTTGATAATATGAATCTAGTCAATACATACATTTAATGACAACTTTCTTTCTGATGTCTGACGTATCTCAATTCTCTAATTTAATGTATGC